>CM038676.1:289289618-289840635 GCA_021605205.1 Aegilops longissima
TTCGACCTTGCGGAGCCAATCATCGGCCACAATCGGCTCAGTGCTGCTAGAGAACACTAGCGGATTCAGTCTCAGGAATCGAGTCAAGTTGTCAACAGGGGGTGGTGGCGGTGGATTGTTGTTGTTGTTCTGATTCTGGATGAGTATCTGCATGAGGGCATTCTGCTGCTGGAGTAGCTGGGTGAGCTCCGGCGGAAAACCGGTGTCACGTCTCGGAGGCATCTGGTGTTTTGGAGTGGATGAGAAAATTAGAATAGAACAATGGTCTAATGAGAAATATCACTACCCATATGAATGCACAATCATAAACACACCAATCATTTATTCATTCCACTCAAACATGGTTCAATCTCGATTACAAAAGCTCATGACTAATCGAAAATATCGGCCTAACTGATCGACGAAAAGTAAAATAACATGGTGGTCGACTAAAAGTCTTCATCAATAATCCTTGCGTTCTCTGGTGCGATGTCCTCCGGTGTGGCGTCCTCTGTGGTGGCGCCTCCTCTTGTGGCTTCCTCCAGTGGAACTCCCTTCATAATCCTGATCATTGCTCACGAGAGGTCCATCATCTCCACTCGGAAAAAGGTCCTCTCCCAAGTCCATCTTTTCCTCTATTGCGGCAAGCTTCATCTTCAGGTCGTCGACTCTCTCCATGAAGTCCGCGACTTCTTCCTCATGGTTGAGGAAGTCTGCGTGTGCCTTCTCCTCCAGTTCCATTTCACGGAACAATAGTCTCCTGTGTACCTTCGAGTTACGGCGAGTCTGGATCTCCCGTTTCCTGAGGAGGCACTCCAAGTCCTGGACATAAGAGAGAATGGAGTCGTCCTCTACGGTACGGATGATATCTCCATTCCTTGCTCTGCGGGAAACCATGGCGAGGTCTGATGGATCGAGCTTGGCCTTGTAATCTTCTCGGAGATGTCCAAGGGCACGATGTATCGCCATGTCTCTTCCGATGATCCAGTTGAAGTCGGTAAACTCAAAGTCAATAGGCTCTGTATGTCCTCCGAAGGTTCTCCTGAATATGCACCTCAATCACAGGCGGGTATCCGCGGAAGTGCATTGGTTGGTTTCCGTGATCGAGGGCGAGCAATCTTCAGCTTCTTCACCATCTGGACCAGCTTCCTGCCAAGGGCATCGTCTCATCGGGCTGGCAAAACTCCGTAGCAAAGCTGGGGTGAACTCGACGCCATCTAAAATGTTGAAAATCGGAGAGGAGTCAGAAATGAACAGGAAAGAATTATGGAATGATAAGGATATAAAGTAATTAGTCTCTTCCTATGGCTTTCCGATCCTAGGGGTTACGATCCTACGGTCGGCGTGTGCTCGATACCATCTCTGAGCGACCGACCCAAAATCGGTCAAATCTACGTATGCATTCATCCCAAGATCATCTTTGGTACTCACGGTACATCGATGAAATAATCAAAGTTCAATCACACCTGAATTTATTACACGATTCTCATATAGAGTCTTTATTACAATAGAATAAATTTGGCGAAGGCCAACTCATGAGAAATAAACTACTAAAGCTGCGAGCGTGATTTAAATAGCGAGTCCATCCGACTCAAGGGCAATCGCCAAGCGCGGAGCGTAGCCTCACTCCTGATCGGAATAAATCTCTGCAACATAAGACGTTGCAGCCGTGTAGGTCAGCTTTTTGAATAAGCTGGCAAGTCATGAAGAGCATAACAATAATATAATTCTACACTATATGCATTTTGGCTGTGGGGCTCTAAGTTTCATCATTTTGCGAAAAGCCAATTTTCTCCTACTACAGTGGACTTACTTGCAAATACTACAAAATTGTTGGTAGTTATTGAGATGGTTCCGCCAACCAAAGTCTCATTCCCAAATTATTAAGTCATAACCCCCTCAAATTTATTTATTAATTTTAGTGTTGAGATTTCCGAATACTTCCAAGTTCCAGAGGCTCAAATTGTCCGTAACCGGGGACACGGCTAATCGATTAGATCTTTAACTCTGCAGAGGTTTGCGACTTTACCCGCAAGAATCACTCCTCCTTTTAAGTCTTCGCACTTCATGGTGTTTGAAGACGGATGAATGAAACAGGTCTTCCAAAGAGTTCTTCCGCCACTTGCGGTACCCATCCAATCCTACCGTTCTTCTACATCTCGTAGTACCGTCCCAGCCAGCGTCACTACTAAGGTTAACCCAGCGAGCCCATAATGGCTTGCGGCTGCACGTAAGCTTCCGGTCAATGGGGCATCCATCCGTCTCTTCGTGGCTGGGTGAAGCTTTCGCAAGATGTCATGGCACTTCTCCATGCATCCCGCCAACCACTTGGGTTCTCGGGGTGCCCGTCAACCGCCTTCACCGAGTAGTGAATTCCGAAGTCCATCTTGATCTTGAAGTTCATGGGGTTGTCATCATCATTGACTCTCACATCTTTCTTATGAATTTCACTCAACCAAACCCCGTCTACGAGCATAGCAAAATAAACTACTCCGTCCCGGGGTCATGGTAACAAGGGGATTGGTTCATCCTACCACATGATACTACTCAAGAACATAACTTCAAAATTTCAACTACTGCATGCATGGTGGGAAGGTATATCTCTAATGCAATAAAAATCATAGGTATTGAAAATAACATGATCAATGACTTGCCTTGCTGATGATCCTCGTAAGCTAAAGATTCGTAGTAGCAAGCTTCGCACTCCGGAAACTCTACCGAAACAAACAATAATCACAATAAGCATATAGCATATCATCACTTAACACAATAGCAATAGCAACTTAACACACCAAAACAAACAAATCAAAACCCAAAGGAAAACTCAAAGAAAATCCAATTCAAAGTTTTCCTACTTCAAGCAACAACTAAAATAGTTTTATATAACAAACATTTTCTCAACATAACCTAATCATGGATTTAGGTTAACTTAACAGAAAAGAATGCATTAAGCAACTAGGAGCAAAAAGAATCAATTTAAAATCTATTATGAAACTCCTATTAGGCCTAATTCAATTTCTATTAAAAAAGTTTTATTTATTATAAATAAAAGTTCATCCTATAAAGTGACAGAAACTATCCTAGAATAATCAATCACATGTGAAAAACAAATTTATTTGCTAATTAAAATAATAAGAAAACAGTAGCTAGTTAATTAATTAGGATTAACAAGATCCTGCTTAAAACTAATTTTTTATTAATCCTAAAATACCCAAATTAATTTCTATGGTTAGGTAATGTCAAAACAAAGTTGGGACAAAAGAATCATATAAAATAATTTTCCTAGCTCATGTTATAACAGATTTACTATTCTGACTAAAACTAAATTAAAGCAATTTTAATTAATTTTAACATAGCTAAATATATTTTCTACAGAAACTATAGAAAATTTACAAACCAACAAAAAAAGAATCACTCAAAAATATTAAGTAGAACAAAAGTTATGAATTTTTCAAATCAGGAACTATTCTGCTAAAACAGAAAAACAAAAATAAAGAAAAAATGGCCTAATGGGCCTAACCTACGCACTGAGCGTAATATAAACTAAACGGGCCTAGGGTTAAACTGAATCGGGCCGGGCTAAAATAAAAATAAACCCTAACTTAAATTAAACCAGACTAAACCGGAGCGAACCGGTTTTATCTAAAAGAACCTACCCCTTCGGGGGTGTTCTAATCTACACCGTAGATGTGAGATCGGACGGAGGAGGGTAACTCCGGTGGCTTACCGGAGCTTGACGGCGGCGGCGGCGAGTGTGTTGGCCTCTCCTGTCGTCGGGGAGGTTGGCGGAGTGTGCCAAGCGGTGCGGGCGCACGAGGGGGAGGTGTTTGGTGGGTCGACGAGGCTCGGGGGTCTAGGGCGACGGCGCAGGCGAATGGCGTGAGGGGAGAGGAGGGTTCCAGCGAGGGGCGAGGGGGGATGGGGTGCGGATGAGGGTATAAATAGGGGTCCTCGGCTTGGACGAGGGAAAGGGCGGCGAGGAGATCATGGCGGATCCCGGATCTCACGGGATCCCGGCGGCGGCGGGTCGTTGCGTGGGCGAGGGGTTGAAGGAGGTGGGGTCCGCTGGCAGAGAGAGAGGGGGTGCGGCGTGTCAGCACCGAGCCGAAGCGGTTCGGCGAGGGGGTGGCTCGGCGGTGGCTGGCTCACTGGGCTGGCCCTCTGGGCCGCTGGTGGGCCGGTCGGGTGGGTGGCCTCGGCCAACTGGCTGGGCAGGCTTTGGTGGCGCTTTGGGGGGGTTTTTTTTTTAATTTATTTTTTAATAAAACAAAAATAGGGATAACTTATAAAATATAAATATTTTATATAGGACATATATATACCAAAATGATCAGGGGAATATTCCCTATCATTTGAACATTTTTCCAAAGGCAAAATCCAAACTTTATAAAATTCATTTTTTTCAAATTCAAATAAAACTCAAGTTTGAATTCAAAACTTTTGGCATTGTTTTCCTCTGATATTTTTGGAGTGTCATGTTTACTCCTCTCATACTTTTGCTCAAGTATTTATCAGGCATAGTTTTTGAAATGATTCCCACTTGCCATAGTTTGAATTCAACTTTTAAAACTCAAAACTCTTCTGAAACTTCAAATGGCATTCAAATTCAAACAGGATGCATAGATGCTTAGCTGTAATTGTAAAACATTCCAAATAGGAAATTTGGGATGTTACACCCCTGAACCAGGCTTCAATGACGATGAGTCCAGCGCGTAGATTTTTCTTCGGCATTGCAAGGCGGGTTCTTCCTCCGAATACTCCATAGAAGATTTTGAACACAAGGATAGTGTCCGGCTCTGCAAAACAAGTTCCACATACCACCGTAGAGAGAATAATATTTCCATAAATCTAATCTGCTGACACGTTTAGTAGCATGACATCATACCCTAGCCCGGTCATTATTCGAACCGTTGTTCTCAACCAGCACTGCACATATTGCGAGGCGGTTTTCTTGTCACGTCTTGTCGAAGTAGAGATCGTGTCCCCTTATCAGGGGATTCTCATCAATACGGGCGTGGGTAACCCAACCGCGCCATCGATTACGGCGCTTGGGGAATAAGCGATTTTACCAGGTAAGTGGGGAGGCGCATCGCCTCTTCCGTCCTTATAAAGAGACAAGGATTCACCCTTTTCACCCATGCCTTCTTCCTTCTCGCTTATCCATTCTCGCACACTCGAGCTCCAACACCCAAGTTCGCGTCTTCCTCCTCAAACCACTCCAAGCATGTCCGGAGCGGGAGGCAAGTGGATGGTCTCCTCCGTCACGGCAGAGAACATCACAAAGCTACGGGAGGCCGAATATCTGGCCGCGGACATCACGCACCGGCTGCCAGATGCGGGGCAGATCATCCCTACGCCCAAACCCCATGAGATGGTAGTTTTCCTTACCCACTTTGTCCGCGGACTGGGATTTCCTCTCCACCCATTTGTCCGCGGGCTCATGTTCTACTACGGGCTGGATTTTCACGATCTGGCCCCCAATTTCATCCTTAACATCTCGGCGTTTATCGTCATGTGCGAGGCTTTCCTCCGCATCCGGCCCCACTTTGGCCTGTGGCTGAAGACCTTCAATGTAAATCGAAGGTGGTGGTCGGCCAGCAAGCGGAGTGCGGAGGCGCCATGGTGGGCAAAATGCCTAATGTCACCTGGCTCGAAGGCTCCTATGTGGAGACCATAAAGGGGTGGCAATCGAGGTAGTTCTACATCACCGAGCCGCGCGACTCCAACTGGGTGGCCGCCCCCGAATTCCGATCCAGAATCCCCACGCGGCTCACCTCCTCGAAAGAGAAGGGCCTGTCCTGGGGTTCATCGGTGGAGCTGACCGGACTCCAGAAATGCATCAGGAGCATGATGAGCAAGAAAATCAAGCTTGTCAACGTAGTCCAGGTCATGCTCTTCCGCCGGATCCTCCCGTGTCAAAGACGGGCATTCACTTTGTGGGCGTTTGACCCGGCCAAGCACCAGACGCTGCGTGAGCTCTTCGACACGACGCACAAGGATGTGTGGAAGGTGCTGTTCAAGGGAGCCAAGGTACCTCCTCCCCTTACCGAGGACCGCGGACTCAGCGCCAAGCGCCACGCCAATCCGGTAAGTGTTCTATATCTCATAGGGTTTTTATTTCCCCCAGTTTAATCATGTGCGGGATCTAAGCCTCCATGCCATTAACAGGACTGGGTAGAGACGGCGGAGCAGCTCGACTACCCAGCCCCCCTGCCCGAGGATCCAGCAGATGCTCTCCTCATGGAGATGCTGGTCCCGGCGCCTTACGAGGTGCCGGTGAAGAAGGCCAAGAAGAAGGCCACGGGTGAGGGAGTCCTGGATTAGGGGTTCTCCGGACAGCCGGACTATATCCTTTGGCCGGACTGTTGGACTATGAAGATACAAGATTGAAGACTTTGTCCTGTGCCCGGATGGGACTCTCCTTGGCGTGGAAGGCAAGCTTGGCAATATGGATATGTAGATCTCCTTCCTTGTAACCAACTCTGTAAACCCTAGCCCTCCGTGTCTATATAAACCGGAGGGTTTAGTCCGTAGGACAACAACAATCATACCATAGGCTAGCTTCTAGGGTTTAGCCTCTACGATGTCGTGGTAGATCAACTCTTGTAATACCCGTATCATCAAGATCAATCAAGCTGGAAGTAGGGTATTACCTCCATCGAGAGGGCCCGAACCTGGGTAAACATCCCTGCCTCCTGTTACCATCCGCCTTAGGCGCACAGTTCGGGACCCCCTACCCGAGATCCGCCGGTTTTGACACCGACATTGGTGCTTTCATTGAGAGTTCCACTATGCCGTCACCATAAGGCTTGATGGCTCCTTCGATCATCTGTAATGATGCGGTCCAGGGTGATGTTTTCCTCCCCGGATAGATCTTCGTATTCGGCAGCATCGCACTGCGGGCCAACTCGCTTGGCCATCTGGAGCAGATCGAGAGCTACGCCCGCCATCGTGTCAGTTCGAAACTTGAACTACACTACCGACATCCGCGGAGACTTGATCTTCGACGGTTCGAGCCCATGTCAAAGCGCCGCACAATCACGATTTAGCATGATTTAGTTCTCGTCGCCGGACAAAGGTTCGGAGATCACACTCAACCGCCTCGCCCTCAATCCGGAGCAAATTGCGCCATCCGAGGACGGGTGGATAGATCCCGCCATGGAGGCCGCACTCTCAGTGGCGATAGAGCCGGATACTGACTGCACCCCTTATGAGAGCCGTGTTGCCGAACCACTGGATTCATCCCCGGCCATGGACTCCGAGTCGCCTGCATCCGTGCCCATTGAATCCGATTGGGCGCCGATCATGGAGTTTACTCATGGATATCTTTCAGACTTCGCCTTTCGGGCGACGCTAAATTCATTAAGGTATCTCTCTTGTCGAAGAACCTTAGCTGAACTATGTCCGCTAGGATGGGATGCGACGACGAAGAAATTCGCCTCCCACCACCGCCCACTTAGTAGCCATCGTCGATTTATTTAACCGACATGCTCGACTCTGAAGACATCGACGGTATGGACGACGATGCAGGAGACGAACAGGAACCACCGCCCACGGGGCGCTGGACCGCCACCTCATCATATGATATATACATGGTGGACACCCCCAAAGAAAACGATGAAGAGGAATGGGAGGATGCAGTGAAGGACAGCTCCCTCGAGAAGCAATCAAAGCATCGGCGTAGGCGCCGCTCCAAATCCCTACTCGGCAAAAATAGCGATAATAGCAGTGAACTAGCAAACGGCGAACGTAGTACGGATCCGCCGTCTGAACACGGTGACGCTGACGATATAGCTCATAAACCTCCCTCCGAAGAGGAAAACCGTCCGGACGAAGATGCACACATCATCCCGAAAGGGCACTCGGAACAAGAGAACCCCCGCACAAAGCTTATTGCCACCGCGAGGAGTCTGAAGAAGCAGAAGCAAAGGCTTAAGGCCGCACATAATACACTCAATAGTAGATGGAACAAAGTGCTCGACAATGAAGAAAAGTATGGTGGTAGTTACCACACAAAGAGCTATCCAAAGCGCAAACTGTTGCCTGAATTCGATGATGAGGCCGTAGAGCCCACACAGCCAAAAAATAAAACCGCCAACCGATCGGATCGACCACCTCGTGGCCGCGATAGGGCGGCCAAAGACGCCACACATAAGTCAACACACGATATACGTGAGGACTTGCGCCAAAAATCCAGCATGACCAGATCCATCTATGGATCTAGGAAGCGCGCTCCGGCACAAAATCAAAGCCAAATACCACAACCGTCCGAACGCCATGATATTTCCAAGTACGGGGGTGCCGCACACCCCCTATGTTTCACCGATGAGGTGCTGGACCACGAATTTCCAAAAACATAGAGGCATACGACGGAACCACAGACCCTGGAGTCTGGATTGAGGACTTCATCCTCCATATTCATATGGCTCATGGAGACGATGTCCACGCCATCAAATACTTGCCACTCAAGCTGAAAGGACCAGCTCGGCACTGGCTGAAAAGCCTCCCCGAGAACTCAATTGGAAGTTGGGAGGAGCTTGAGGATGCTTTCCGAGCTAATTTTCAAGGGACTTATGTCCGACCCCAGGATGCAGACGGTTTAAGTCATATAGTTCAACAGCCCGGAGAGTCAGCCCGAAAGCTTTGGAACAGATTTCTCACTAAGAAGAACGAAATTGTTGACTGCCCGGACGCCGAAGCCTTAGCAGCTTTCAAACACAGCATCCAAGATGAATGGCTCGCCAGACACCTCGGCCAAGAAAAATCGAGAACAATGGCAGCCCTGACAAGCCTCATGACCCGCTTTTGCGCAGGAGAAGATAGCTGGCTAGCTCATAGTAGCACCAGTAACCCAGGCACATCCGAAGTCAGAGACGACAATGGAAAACCACGACACAGTAAAAGCAAGCGCGGAAATAAGGAAGACAACCCAGATAACACGGCGGTAAACGCCGGATTCAGGGGCTCTCGATCGGTTCAGCGGAAAAAGCCTTTCAAGGGCAACAAAGATGGACTGTCTAGCCTAAACAAGATTCTAGACAAACTATGTCAGATTCACGGCACCCCCGATAAACCTGCAAATTACACCCACAGTGAATGTTGGGTCTTCAAGCAGGCCAGTAAGCTAAACGCCGAACACAAGGGGAGGGAGACACCAAGTGAAGACAAGGACGAGCCTCGCTAGCAAAGCACTAGGGGATAGAAAAAATTCCCACCAGAGGTCAAAACAGTGAACATGATTCACGTGACGAAGAGGAGAAGCAAACATGCACTCCGAGACACACACGCCGTAGTGCCCGTCACCCGTAAGTTCAACCCCTGGTTCGCCTGCCCGATCACTTTCGATCGCAGGGATAACCCGACAAGCATCTGGCACAAGGGATTGGCCGCCTTAATGTTAGACCCAATAATAAATGGATACCATCTCACACGAGTCCTTATGGACAGCGGCAGTAGTCTAAATCTGATATATCAGGACACTGTCCGCAAAATGGGGATAGACCCGACAACAATCAGCCACAGTAATACTACCTTCAAGGGAGTAATACCAGGCCCAGAGGCCCGCTGTACGGGCTCTCTAATACTAGAGGTTGTATTCGATTCACCCGACAACTACCGAAGTGAAATGTTACACTTCGACATCGCTCCATTCCGAAGCGGCCATCAAGCACTACTTGGAAGAACATCGTTCGCTCGTTTTAATGCAGTGCCGCATTACGCTTCTCTCAAGATTAAGGTGCCGGGCCCGCGTGGCACCATCACAGTTAGCGGAAATACTGAGCGTTCCTTACGCGCGGAAGAATGCGCGGCGGCTTTAACAGCCGAACACTAGACGGCCTCACCAACCAGAATAAATGACCAGTCATCAAGACCGCAGACACGGCTGGATGAGTCCGGCGCATCACTAGATATACCTGAGACCGATTTGATGGTTATACCTTCATAAACAGTACCGGGGGCTTCCCGCGTGTAAACAGGGCTAGTTCGGCTTAACTTGACCTATCTCGAATTTTAAATGGTTTATTGAGAATAACCAATTTTTTGCACAACAAGTTTCACCTAAGTTCTTCTCTTTTGCAGATGATAATCGTGCTACACCCGTCCAGGATACGGCACAATGGAGACACAGGTGCAGACGTGTAGTAGGGACCCGTTCAAAGGTTTCTTTTTAGATTAAGACCCTGCGTAAACCTTTTTTTACTGTCTCTTGTTGTTCACATCACCCGGATATGAAATACAACCGAGAATGATGCTGACGTTATTGGCATTTCGCCACGTCAGAATATTGCACGTACCTGGACACTCGGGGTTTATTATCAAGGGCGTTGTTCAGCCCGACATATGTTATAAAGACCGAATACCTTAGGGAGTGTTCGGCGTCGCGAGTTTGGCCTTATATGCATCAGCTCCGAATCATGTCTTTGGTCAAATGTTGGTTTTTCCCTGCACCGTGTTTTGCCACCCACGCCCCGCTTATCGGCTAAGGCGGCACCGGAGAACTACCGCGATTGTGCCTGGTTATTCGATGAGCACCTCAAGAGAGAAAGCCAAAACCGACCTGTCATGATAAAGCGCAAGACTGGTCAACCACTGATGATTTAGCGGAATCTTCGATTCCTCCGCATTAACAAAGGGCCGCTTCGGTCAGGTATGTACGCTACCGTATTCAGACGAGTGCGTATACCAGGGCTATATAGTAGTCCCGCCACAAACTCCTATGGCTAAGTGAAAGTGTCAAAGCAATATAGTCCGATTGCCTCGTTACGCGCTATCACCTCCTTAGTGGACCAAGACGCTGGATCAAGTGTGAACATGCTTTTTTATAACACCCCGCATTATATGCGTAAATAAGCCGACGATCGCAAACTTTCTGGTTATATACATATATACATAAACGGCCGCACAGGAGGTATCATAATACTTTCGGAAAAAAGTCTAAACATAACCTTTATAATTTGATAAACATTGTTCTTACAATGGGAATACATGTTATTAGAACATAATATTCTTCGAGCACTGCGCCTCTATTGAACGAGCACCTTCAAGGACCTCTTCAAAGTAGTGTCATAGATACTCGACTGCGGTCAACTCTGAGGTTGCAATAGCGGTGGCCTCCATCTCTGCCCAAGATGTCTTGACACGGGCAAGAGCCATCCGCGAACCCTCTATGCACGCCGACCTCTTCATAGCGTCGATGCGCGGGACAGCACCAAGGAACTGTTGCACTAAATTAAAATAACTGTTCAGCCGTGGCCCTTACGGCCACAGATGATCCACAACAGACCTCATGGCAAGCCCGGACAACCTATGGAGCTCGGCCCACTTGGCCAGTCACTCATTCAACAGAAGCGGACGCACTGGAACATTGAATTGTGACCAGAACAACTTTTCCACTTCATGATCTTTTTTATCTTTGAAGTATTCGGCTGCATCAGCAGCACTTGCTGCCAAATCCACATATGCATCTGCAGAACTCCATAGGCGATCAAGAGGAGCATATTTAGGATCTCCGAACTTCATCCACAGCATAAAGGGCTTCCCAGCCGCGATATCCCCGGCTTGACGCAACTCCTCCTTCATCGCTCTGATTGCAGAGCAGGCATCCTTGGCCGCCACCGTGGCCTTCTCCAGGTCCGTCATCTTCGCTTGATTTTTATTTTCAAGAAGCTCGTAACGGTCGGCGGCATCCTTCAATTCCATCGCCATCTTGGCTATTTCATCCTTGCTTCGACAATGCACAGCCTGCTCGGCTCTCAGGCCTTCGGCCACCTTTAGAGCGGCCGCATCACTTTTCCTGGCTTGTTCCTTGGCTCGGGCAAGCGCCGCCCGAAGGGTCTCCACGGCGGCAACTCCGTCTGCAGTAAAAACATATTAAAGATACTAGCGTCATGTTCCTCTTACTATGTACTGATCACCGGAGAAATCACATACCCTGGGCCTCGTCGAGCCGTTTGTTCCCGAGCACGATGTCGGCATCTGCCGCATCCAGTTGCCGCTGTAGCTCGGCAAACTCATCAGTCCGGCTAGCCACCGAACCTTCCGCCACCTGCGTATAAAGGCGGCCTGATTATTACCTGGGACTATGATCCTCTGTTTGCCGGCGCTCTCGATAGCAACCAAAGTCTCAGGGGCTACTATCTGCATAGGGCACACCTAACGTGTGTGGTACCGTAAAAAATATACACTATTTCACGTACCTCAAAGCCTTTTAGCAGACTCATGAAAGCTTCATGCAACCCGCTTTCGGCGGATGAAATCCTCTCAATCACCGTACCCATTAGCGTACGATGCGCTTCTGAGATAGCCGCTTGCTCCAGAAGATTCTTCAGTGCACTCGATCGCACACCGGACGGTTCCGAACTCTTTCTGTTGCTCTCTTCAGGAGACGAATACTGAGGACTTCGGGTGGCCAAAGGATTACCCTCTGGCCTGGGCGGATCAGGAGAAACCCTCCGAGACGACACTTCAGGGTCACCCGCCTCATGGGGCGGGGTGGTATGGGGAGGTGTTTCACTCTCCATCATCTCCGGAAGAAGATCCCCCGAAGACGAACTCTGTCGAGAAGGGCTACGATCCGAACTACAAGATATATGCTTCGGTTATTATCCTCAGGAGTGCAGTAGGATATTTTTGCTATTAAGTACTTTTTGTTTACTTACAGCTCGGTAGAGGGCCGATCCCCTTGCGGGCACTATGCGGCAAGGGTGCCCTCCGAGGCAGGACCCTCTGGCGAAGATTTCTTCCCCCGTTTGGAAACCGTTGTTTCCGTGTCTTCAGAGGCGGTCCTCTTCCTTCCTTGGGGAGAGGGAATTTTAGATTCTTCTCCCCGGTTATCCTCCTTCGCGGAGGCACTAACTCCCCCGGTTTGGATGAATAGTGATTGAGGCCCACTTTCAGCCTCCTTATTGCCTCCTTTATCCTCCCCTGAGGGCGCTCGATAAGGCGTGAGCTCGAGCATCCTGACCAGTACAGGATCCGGTGAGACCTCGGGAAGGGGGGCCGGACACCTGATCATCTTCGCCTTTGTCACCCAGTCCTGGTCAAAGAGTGACTTTTCAGAATGATGTTGTGATAAAAAACAACGTGTTCGGCCACGGGATTACTTACTTGGGTATCTGGACAATTGCAGCTCAGACCCGCATCCTAGGTGGTGTCCGGACACCTTATTTGTGGTCCAAAGAACAATTTGTACATCTCTTCGAGCGTCATGCCGAGGAAATGCTGAATAGCTCATGGTCCTTCCGGGTTGAACTCCCACATACGAAGGGGTCGAGGTTTGCAAGGCAGGACTCGACGAACTAGCATGACTTGCATTACCGTGGCCAGGCTGACATCTCTCTCGAGGAGATCTCGGATGCGACTCTGCAATGTCGGCACATCATTTATTGGCCCCCAATCCAGCCCCTTGTTGATCCATGACGTCAGTCGTGGCGGGGGGCCTGAGCGAAAAGCAGGGGCGGCCACCCACTTGGTACCCCGGGGAGCTGTGATATAAAACCACTCCCGTTGCCATAAGCTGGACACCTCTGGGAAGGAACCCTCTGGCCACGGAACATTAGCGCTTTTGCTTATTACGACACCTCCGCACTCTGCATGTCGCCCCTCAATCATCTTCGGCTTCACATTGAAAGTCTTGAGCCACAGGCTGAAGTGTGGGGTAACACGGAGGAAGGCCTCACACACAACGATGAACGACGAGATGTGAAGGACGGAATCCGAGGTCAGGTCATGGAAATCTAGCCCATAATAGAACATGAGCCCCCTGACAAAGGGATCCAGAGCGAGGCCTAGCCCTCGGAGGAAGTGAGAGATGAATACAACGCTCTCGTCGGGTTCGGGAGTGGGAATGACCTGCCCTCGAGCAGACAGCCTGTGCGAGATTTCGCCGGTCAAATACTGGCCTCTCTTAGCTTCTTAATGTCTTCCTCTGTGACGGAGGAGGGCATCCACTGACCTTGGAGGTTGGATCCGGACATGGTTGAAGGTCCGAAGCGCCTGGCCTGAGCTTTGGGTATTGAAACTCGAGGCAGGGGAAGGATTCGATTGAATACGAGAAGAAAAAAGGACAGGCCTTGTGCATATCAAGCGTCCTCCTTGTGGCCATTCGGGACTTGCCTGAAATCGAGGAGTCTTACCAACGGGCACGATTGGGTTACCCACGTCCGTATTGATGAGAATCCCATAATAAGAGGGACACGATCTCTGCTTCGACAAAACATGCCAATAAAATCGCCTCGCTAAACATGCGATGGCAGGCTGATTGAGAAAAATGATTCGAGTAATGATCAGGTCGTGGTGTGATGTCACGACGTCAGCAGATTAGATTTGTGGAAATATTATTCTCTCTACGGTGGTATGTGGAACTTGTTTTGCAGAGCCTGACACTATCCTTGTGTTCAAAATCTTCTATGGAATATTCGGAGGAAGAACCCGCCTTGCAATGCCGAAGACAAATCTGCGCGCCGGACTCATCGTCATTGAAGCCTGGTTCAGGAGCTACTGAGGGAGTCCTGGATTAGGGGGTCTCCGGACAGCCGGACTATATCCTTTGGCCGGACTGTTGGACTATGAAGATACAACATTGAAGACTTCGTCCCGTGTCCGGATGGGACTCTCCTTGGCGTGGAAGGCAAGCTTGGCAATACGGATATGTAGATCTCCTTCCTTGTAACCGACTCTGTGTAACCCTAGCCCCTTCGGTGTCTATTTAAACCGGAGGGTTTAGTCCGTAGGACAACAACAATCATACCATAGGCTAGCTTCTAGGGTTTAGCCTCTACGATCTCATGGTAGATCAACTCTTGTAATACTCATATCATCAAGATCAATCAAGCAGGAAGTAGGGTATTACCTCCATCGAGAGGGCCCGAACCTGGGTAAACATCATGCCCCCTGCCTCCTGTTACCATCCGCCTTAGACTCACAGTTTGGGACCCCCTACCCGAGATCCGTCGGTTTTGACACCGACAACAGGGACCCAACAGGGTCTCCGGCGCAAGGTTATATCGGACTCATCGTCCGAAAACTCCGAGGCGCACTCCTCCCATGAGAATGAGGAGGAAGAGGAGGAAAGTTCTCCCCCCTAGTCGGGGGAGAAAAGAAAAGGAAGGCCGCCCCAACCGGGGAGGCCGAAGGGTCCAAGAAGAGTAGGACCCTCCTTCCGGACTGCTCCACAACCGCCGCCTACAGTGACGATGAGTGGTTGCCCAGGGACAAGCCCCTGGCGAAGTCGTAAGTATCCGGATACCATAGTAATTCATGGCACGCTTCTATTGCACTGCTTCTCCTTACGCCTAATATGATTATGCAGCCCGCCCCGAGCCCGTATCGACGTATCTTCGTTAGACGGTTCTTTGGACTCGTCGGATATGAATAGCGATTCACTTCCGACCGCCTCCACCCCTTGCCCTACAGACAACATCGAGGTGTTGTCTCAAAAGGTACCGAGCCGGGGGAGGTCGTCCTGGGGGCGCCTCAAGGCGACCTTCCGGACCCTGGACGCAAAGGGAGCAAGACTCCCATGGGTTCCGAGTTCGGTCCCCAGCCGGACACTGCGCCGGAACCGTTGATGGTTCTGGACTCCGATAGGCGACCCCTCGCTAAGAGGGGCAAGCCGCCCATGCTGGTGGCCTCTGTCCATCCAGAGGCACCGGACAACTTGCTGGAAGCGCTTCGCGGTGCTTCCATCGACGAAGAGCACCGCACTATCATGAGTGCGGTGATCGAGAAGGTTCAGTCCGCCAAAAATGGACTAACTGAAGCTTGTGCCAGCCTCCTAACAAACTTTCAGGTAAGTAATCAAAATATAGGAAAATATTACCGACAGACAAGAGCCCTCGATGCTCTGCTTATGCTCAGTGAAGAAAGGCCGAATAGAGGATCAAATAATGACCCAGGAGTCTAATCAGAATATGTCTATGTGCATATGCAGGCTTCACTGCTGGCCGCTGCCGCACATACTGCAGAGGTCGCTGCACTGAAGCAGGACCTTGAGCGGTCCGAGGAAGAGCTCAGCCTTATCAAGAGGCAGCTCGAGGAGAGCAAAGGTAAGCAATACCTTTTCTATATATTTTAAAAGAAATTTGGTTGTAAAATAATAGGATCATCATGAATTTGTCAGGGGCCACGATCGAAGTGGCGACCCTGAAGAAGGCGCCGTTCGAGGCCGAGGACAAAGCGGCCAAGGAGCGCATTGAGTGAGAAAAGCAAGAAGCCCAGATAGGCGAGGTGCAACAAGAGCTCTAGGATCTTACCAAAAAACACGAGTCCTTGGAGCTTGACTCTAAGACGCGAGAGTCCGAGCTTGCGAAGGCGCTCAAAACGCCAAGGCTGAAGCCCACAAGGCCCTCCAGGAGATGGATGCGGTGAAGAAGATAGCAGCGGGTAAGGCATTCATTATGCAAAGCAAGCATGTGAAGGAAACTTTCCTTTTACTTACCCGAGTTCGAAGCTCTCCAGGAGCGTTCACAGATCTTCCCCGCAGTGTGCTGGATGCCGCGGAGTTTTGCCAGGCCGAGGAGGGGAGCTCGACGGAAAAGTTGTTCTGGTCTCAGTATACTGGGACCGAACACCCAATGCCCTTGAGCGACCAGCTAAAGCAACTGGTCGAGCTTCACAAGGCGTCCGAACAGGCCATGAAGGGTCTTATAGTCCGGTTGTGGCCCGGCGATCCCCTGCCTAACAGCTACTTCGGTCTGGTGAGGCGGCTTGTGGATGCCTGCGCATGGCTCGAAGTAATAAAGTGGTCTGTCTGCATCGAGGGTGCGCGCAGGGCTTTTGCCCGGGCGAAGGTGCACTGGGCGAAGCTGGACGCCATGAAGCTGGTGAAGGAGGGGCCACCGGAGGGCAAGGAGCATCGCCGCCCTGAAATGTATTATGACAGTGTCCTGAAGGGTTCCCGCCTTGTGGCGGAGGAATGTGCTAGAGATGTAATTTTTGAATGAACATGCTGATGTGATCCTGTAATGTGAAACGAGTTCATTTGCACTATGCGATGCTTTTTTAATTTAAAATATTACCTTCTGTGCAGCCGTTTATAAAATCTGAGAGTTGGCCAGTCGTCGGCTTCTGCCCCCATGTAACTAGTACTGGGGTGTTCGGGATAAACCTGAGCACTCTTTATCCTAATTTTGGGTCCTTCGAGGGAGATGTTCAGCACAACGAACCAGGCAATCGGACTATGAGGCTTTATCACTCTCACTTAGCCATAGAAGTCTACAATTTTAAATTTTGGCGAAGCCCCTAGTATTCAGAAGGCCGAATTTGGGGCGCTATATACGCCTAAGTCAGGCAAAGCCGACTCCTCGCCCGAGCGGAAAAAGTCTTTAAGGACTTGAGACCTCTCGAACAGCGACCAGCTCTCGCCGTATCATGACAGTCAGTTTTCGGCTTTCTCTACTGAGGTGCTTGTCTGGAAGAACCGGGACACAATCGCAGTAGTTCTCCCAGCGCTACCTTAGCCGATATAGCGGAACGTAAGGTACCAAAACATGGGAGCCGGGAAAACCCAACTATTGACCCAAGACATGATTTGAAGCTGATGCATGCTATAAGTTTGGGGTGCCGCACTGTCGAAAGTGTTCAGACTTCTCACGCCTTATTATGGGGCATACGAAAGCCCCTGGCGTACTGACCGTACCAGAATGTACGGGTGCAAGTTGTCGTAAATAAACATATAAGAGAAAGGGATGGATAATGCAATAATAGACTAATGCTTTGCATTGTTATTTAGATAATACGTCTAAGCGTACTGATACAAGTAGTGCAATAAGCAAAAAATATGACTATTTGAGATGTCCCATCCAAGGGCAAGCTGCGTATGGGTATTAAAAAATGGGTATGTCGATTGTTATTAGAGACCACTGATACGTCTCCAACGTATCTATAATTTTTGATTGCTCCATGCTATATTATCTACTGTTTTGGACCATATTGGGCTTTATTTTCCACTTTTATATTACTTTTGGGACTAACCTATTAACCGGAGGCCCAACCCAGAATTGCTATTTTTTTTGCCTATTTCAGTGTTTCGAAGAAACGGAATATCAAACGGAGTCCAAACGGAATGAAACCTTCAGGAACGTGATTTTCTCATCAAATATGATCCAGGAGACTTGGACCCTCCATCAAGAAAGCCACGAGGCGGTCACGAGGATTGTAACGCCCCAAGAATCTTGCTACAGTAATCCCCCCTAATGATGCCTTGTCGTCATGCTTTCCTAAGCCCAAATGCCACTTGCCAGAAAAAAATGGGACCAATTCAATTCAAATTGCAAGTCAATTATTCGCATCTTCAAATGAGCCAGAAAAGTAGTTCACAATGTGGCAAATATTCTCTAAGTATTTGTCATGATGAAACCTACCTCTGTTGGATTCCAAAAATGCTCATGGAAATTATTTGAGTGGTCTAGCAACAATTAAATTGGCCTTTTCAATTTCTAAAAGTGTGTAAACTTTTCCAAATGCTCAAAACAATTTTGTGCAACTTCACAATATTGCAAAGTATTTATTGTGGCATGTGGCACATTTTACAAGAGTCATTTGGTGCTCGGAATAATTGTAAAGCAGTAGCTTTTTGATTTCCAGAAAAGAAAAAGGAAAAGGTGAGGAGAGAAAAGAAGCCCCCCCAGCTCCCCATGGGCCTCGACCCATCCCACGCGGCCCACCACTGCTGCCCCCAGGCCTATTAGGCCACCCACACCCCCGAACCCTAACCACCAGACCCCCCCCCCCCACTTCCCCCACGCTCCTCTCCTCCCCCCGATTTGGGATCTGGATCGGGCCTCGTCCCGACCCCGCCGCTCGCCACGACACCGCAGCGTCTCCTGAGCCATGACACCAACGCCCGCCTCTCCGTCACCTGCAGCACAGGCGCCCGCCCCCTCGATCCGAGCTAAATCGGGGGCTCGACCACGCGGCGCCCCGAGCCTCGACGCTGCTCCCTGCCACCTCATCACCATCGCCTCTCATCGCCCCCGACGCCCAATCCCGCGCCGCCCGGCGCTGCTCGCCGTCACCGTCGGCCGGCGTCTCCGTCTCCCCCGAGCGGCTTCCTCGCCCCTCGCCGGACTACCCCACCATCGCCGCCTCATGACCTCGACCTCATCCCCGACCGGCCTCCTCGAGCCACGCCGCCCCCGCTTCCCTCCACCGCTGGTCAGGCCCTCGGCCTCCCCTTTCCCTCTGCAAGCGCCTCGCACCTGTCGTGCTGCTACTGCTAGCGTTGCGCATGCATTGCTCCGCGCCCGCCGTGGCCTCAACCGCTGCCTGCCACCCACCGTTCCTCCTTCCGGCCCCTGCTCCCCGTCGTTACTCACGCGCCGCTCGCTCGACGCCATGCGCTCGCGCACCGCGGCGCCTGCCTAGCGCCCCGACCCCCTTCTCTGCCCGCTTGCCGACCCGCCGCCCTCCGTCGGCGCCGTCCACGGCCGACTCACCGTGGCCGCGCTCCGTTGAGCCACTTGCCCGCGCTCGGGCGCCCACTGCCCGCTGGGGCCCGTCGCTTGTTCGGGTTTCACCCGATGCCCGCGTGCCCGCTATTAACTAGTTAGTTTAATTAAACAGTAATTAGGTTAGCTAAATCCTGATTAACCCAAACAGAGCATGACATGCTGGACCCACACGTCAGTTGACCAGTCAACACCTCTGTTGACTGCTAACGTCAGCTTGCACTGTTCCGGATAATGTTGTATTAAGTTAATTAAATAAATGCTAAAATTAATTTAAATCTTTTAAAATTAATATAAAATAAACCGTAACTCGGATGAAAATACTTTGTACACGAAAGTTGCTCAGAACGACGAGACGGATCCGAATACGCTCTCCGTTCGTCTATCACACGTCCCTAGCATAGCAAACGTTGAACTTTTCCCCTCCGGTTCATCTGTCTGACAAACGTCCGGAATCGGGAAAACCTTCCCGGATGTTATCCTCCTTCGCCAGTATCGCCTAGCGCTGCGTTAGAACACCTCTAGCACCACTTATTGTCTTGTTATGCTTATGTTTGTGCGTATTTATTGTTTCTTCCCCCTCTTCTTCTCCAGTAGACCTCGAGACCGATGCTGCCCCTGTGATCGACTACGTCGACGACGACCCCTCCTTGCCAGAGCAACCAGACAAGCCCCCCCTTTGATCATCTCGATATCGCCCATTCTATTCTCTCATGATTGCATTAGATTTTGCTACTGTTATTGTTTGCTCCTATTCTGCTGCATAGCCTGTTTATTGTAACTTGCTATTGTTACCTACCTTATCCTAAACTGCTTAGTATAGGTTGATTCTGAGACCCATCATGACCCCCACTTGACCCGGCCTTGTTGAATTATCGAAGACCCGATCAACGGGATCGAAGACCATGCCCGACACCTCCGTCACATCCGCCCCTTTGTTGCTCGACTCTGCGAGTTACCATCGAGTGCCAAGGTGGAACCTCATACATCACTCTGATGAGATCTCTGTAGAGTAGCTATTGATGCGTGGTCATCGAGGGTGATTTCCTCCTTAACCACTTCGGGGGGATACAACTCACGAGAGTGAACATACGGAGGGCGGTTTACCCTAAATCCATGATCCAGGCCACGGAGGAGGCCGGAGCCCAGAGGCGGAATTAAGGTCCATTTATGTGAACCGCCTTAGTGTTGTAACTTGTCTTTGTAAGACAAGAGAGAAGAGACCGAGCCGACACTTGTATGAGCCAGATCGGGACTCTGTAGACCGGCCGAGGTCAACCCGTGTATATAAGGGGCGACCGGCGGCGGATTAGAGACGATACAATTGAGGCTTAGGCGAAGCTGTTGCTCCCAAGTCGCCAAAATACATCAATCCCATCACAACTAGGCGTAGGCCTTTCCTTCATCGAAGGGCTGAACTAGTATAACTCCCGTGTCTTTGTGTCCGCTTTAACCCTCTAAGTTAACCCGTGCGATGGCCCCGCGACTAAGTCCTTTCACGAGGACATCTGCCGTGACAAATCCATCGACGGTTGGCGCCCACCGTGGGGCTATCGCCGCGATGGTTTGATTGTCTTAGAGGGCAAGTTCGAAGGACTCGAAGGCTATCTTTGTGGGCGGATGACTAAGAGTCGTCGCGGCAAACTCTACGGCGATCGATGCGGATTTGGGGCCCCGAGGCCGGCTCGATCGAATCTGGTACCGGGTCCCCTTGGTGGCATACGTGTTCATTGGCAAGATCGGCGAGCCAGGGCCTGGGCGGACATCTGCACCGACCTCGTCGAGGCGGCTCGTGAGACGAAGAAGAGTCCTGCCTGGCTAAACCGGCTGTCAAAGCGTGCTTTTCGTGGGAGTCGTCCACGGAGACTATGAGGGCGGATCAGCATCTGGCGGCGAAACCGTTGTCTACTCTGGCGACGAGTCATCCGCCGGAGAAACCGAAGTCTTTGTACCAGCTGCAAGATGGCGGATCGAGGCTGTTCCGACAGCGAGTATTCGGACTCCTTTGATCTGCCCAGCCGGGTTGGAATTTTCATGGCGGTACACAGCGGCCTTCACTCTTCGACCATGGCGCCCATCATCGCCGGTTCAGCAGCGGTGGTGGCAGCCGAAGAAGGCCCTGTCGCCCGCCGCTCAAGTTCTATCGAGTTATTTGGCGCGTTGGCTGCACTCATGGCGGAGGCTAACCCGCGGATCGGGACCTACATGGCGCAGAGATTGCAAGGGTAAAGGAACAGATCGCTAAAGCTAAAGCGGATCTGGCGGCCGCGCGACGTGAGGATGGCGGCGGAATGAGCCGCTTTGGATGCCTGTGCTTATAGGCTCATCTTTGGATCGAGTGCATCACATGAAGTCATGAAAAGGAAGTCTGATCCCGTTTGCCTTCGGTTTTCGAGGAAGAGAGCTCTTCAATACCCGAGGCGGGGACGAGAATCCGCCACGGTGGTAAACCGCCGAAGCACTGGACGGCGGCGCCGGTTCAGCCCGTGTGATAGATCTGCCCGCCATCGCACCGGCGCGCGGTATGCGCGAACACCTCCGGTCACTACTCAACCCGATGGATAACCTTGTCGTGGCGCGCACGATTGGAGGCGATTCGATCGAGGGCGATTCACCACAGCGGTAGAAACTTCGCCGGGTCAAGGAGTTTCTCGGGGCGGCCACAGCTCGGCGGAAGCATATTCATACGATCGGGATCGGATCCACTCCACCCCCGCCCAAGCCGGAGTTATAGCCGGTAGCGCAGATGAACCGGCCGTGTCAAGCAACGCGCAGCACGGTCCGCCTCGAAACAACAACTCGGCTGGTGGCTTCAAGGCGCTCAAGTGGTGGTGGACCGGGCGAGCACGCAGGAGGCGAGTTAGCGGCGCAACATGAGGACCATCAGCTCGCGCGGTTCGTCAAACCATCTTGAACCGGGGTCATGTCCGGATCATTGGGGGTGCCTTGCCTCGTACCCGCTTTACGCAATGTGCGTTTGCCTAAGGACTTCAAAGGGCCCCGCAAGGTGCCCAATTACACCGCCGATTTGGCTCGAGCGTGGATAGAAAGCTATGAGATGGCCATGGAGATCTTGGATGTGGGCGAAGCTGCGTGTCGAAGTATTTCACCATGATGTTGGAAGATGCGGCTCGTGCTTGGTTGAAAAATTTGCCACCCAACTCGCTTAGTTCGTGGACTCGATTCACGGACCGGTTCATTCAAAATTTCAAAGACACCTTAAACAGCCCATGTGCGTGGTGGATTTGGCGGCTTGTGTCGGCGGAGGGAGAATCAACAACACATTGGGTGCGCCCGCGTTTCGGAGGTTTACATTCATCGGGCCGGATCAACCTGATTCCGCTATCTTAACCCTAGAAGCCAATTGCGGTTCGAACCGCTGAAGTTAAAGCTAGGTCGCATGAGGCGTTTTGCAATGACATGGGCGCGCTCATGGGCGTTTTGGTAAAATATGCTGATTACGATAGTACCAAGGATCCCGAGTCCGAGGATGACGAAGTAGGGAAGGGAAAGCAGAATAGCAACTCGAGGCCACAACATCATTGGCGAACAGGGGAAGCAAGCGCCAAGGCTAACGGTAACATGGGCCGTAGAGCAACACCAACGCGCAGGACAAGGGTCGGTGGCGCAAAGGTAGGCAGTCAAACCGGGCGGTGCACAAGGTCACAATCCGGGCGTTTGAGTTACTTATTGAATCAACCTTGTCCAAGCATGGGGCGAAGGAGGCACCGCGAACCACCTCTGGAAGGATTGTTATATTATGCAGAGTTCAAAATTCTAATGCTTTCGGTATGATCAAGGGCCGGCGGTTCAGAGTCCGCCCGGGTTATGGTGGAGGAAATTCTGGCCCAGGTTCGTGGTAATCCGGGCGGGCAAGGCAATCGAGCGATCAAGGCAATCAGGATAATCGAGAACCAAGGGGTTACAATCAACAGCAGCGATCGGGTTACCAAAGTAATCCAAAAGCAGTTAAACAGTGGATGATATCATGTCTTTACCACTAGCTTGGGCAGAGCGGACTGCAAACTTCAGCGTGGCGGTCGATTGTCGTTGAATCAGCCGCCGCCGCATTACCTGCGCTGGTCGAGCAACCTATTGTATGGAGCGAGAGGATCATCCTCCCGAGTTTACAATCCGGGTCGGTGGCCTAGTAGTGGCACCTCGGTGGGAGGCTACAAGTTCACCAAAGTGCTTATCACTACAGAATCAGCTACTTTGCCGTCGCCATGGCGGACGGCAAAACATGAATGGCGGACGGCAAAATCCTTTGCCGTCGACCCGAGCGGCAACGAGCTCCGACAGCGTAGGCTACGATGGCAGCTACTTTGCCGTCCGCTTCCGGTTGGTGACGGCAAAGGACCTTTGCCGTCCATGACGGACGGCAAAAGAGAGCGGGCGGCAATAATTGCGCCGTCGATCCGTTAAGTGTCTAACGGCAGGCCTTTGCCGTCCGCCGCTAACGGCAAAATTTCTAGTGTCTTTGCCGTCGCCATCGATGGCAAAGTGCGGGTTCTTTGCCGTCGCCACTAATGGCAAAGTGCAGGTTCTTTGCCGTCACATCTGATGGCAAAGTGACCAAATGGGTCGACTTCCGGAAGCACAGCTAGATGCCACGTGTCTTCTTTGCCGTCCGCGGTGGACGGCAAAGAGCGCGTTACCGTCGATGGCGAGCGGCAAAAGAGCACGCATATTGGCTCTTTTATCATTTTTTATTAAATCCAACAATTTTCATCACAAATATATATGACATATATAGATATATTTCAAAAGGCCATTCTGAGCAAACATATAAGATATCCAACACATAACTTCATCATCCAAACATATATATTACATGCATAGTTCCATCATACATAACAAGTTCAACATAGAGGCATCCAACCATATATATTACAATAGTTTCATCCAACGATACATGCATAGTTCAACGATACAAAAGAAACAGAGAAAGGGATAAGGAGCACTCCATCTATGCAAGCTTTAGTCAAGTGAAAGAAATCTGCAAAATGAAAAATAAGAAAGTTAGAACAAGAAGAGTAGAACAAGAAGAAGACTAGAACAAGAAGAGTAGAACAAGAAGAAGACTAGAACAAGAAGAGTATGCCATTTATGAGCTAACTTACGTGAAATGGATCATATATGAGCTAACTAAGTTGAAATGGGTGGTTTATGAGCTAGCTAAGGTGAAATGGATCATTTATGAGCTAACTAAGTTGAAATGGGTGGTTTATGAGCTAGCTAAGGTGAAATGGATCATTTATGAGCTAACTTAGTTGAAATGGATCATTTATGAGCTAATTTAGTTGAAATGGATCTTTTATGAGCTAACTTAGTTGAAATGGGTGGTTTATGAGCTAGCTAAGGTGAAATGGATCATTTATGAGCTAACTAAGTTGAAATGGGTCGTTTATGAGCTAGCTAAGGTGAAATGGATCATTTATGAGCTAACTTAGTTGAAATGGATCATTTATGAGCTAATTTAGTTGAAATGGATCTTTTATGAGCTAACTTAGTTGAAATGGATCGTTTTGAGCTAACTTAGGTGAAATGGATCATTTATGAGCTAATTTAGTTGAAATGGATCTTTTGAGCTAACTTAGGTGAAATGGATCATTTAAGAGCTAATTTAGGTGAAATGGATCATTTGTAGCTAACTTGGTGAAATGGATCATTTAAGAGCTAATTTAGGTGAAATGGGTCATTTTGAGCTAACTTGGATGAACTGGATCATTTATAAGCTAACCTAGGTAAAATGGGTCATTTTAGAGCTAACTTAGGTAAAATGGATCGTCTATGAGCTAACTAAGCTAATTATGCAATTTTTGACATAAGTAAGCTAAGTACAGATCGTTTAGAGCTAACTTAGGTAAAATGGATGGTTTTGGAGGTCGATAAGCTTATTAAGTCATTTTGGAGGAGAAGAAGCTAAGTCTAGGTCATTATGGTAAGCATTGGAGGAAATAAAGCTAAGTCTAGGTCTTTATGCATGTGTTAAGCAAAACACTAGATAAACTTACCAAGATCCGGGAGGTGTAGAAGCGGGGTGGCTCGTGTCGGTGGTCGGAGAAGGATCGTGCGATGCTTGTCTGAGTTACGCTGCACCAAAGATCATTTCAATGTCTTGTTAGCATGATGACACTCAAATGTTAAGACTAGCAAGTAATGTCCATTCAAATAAAACTCACCGTGGTCCCAGGAGCAATCACGGCATCGGCGGAGCGATCGACTGTCTTCTCGCACACAGATCGCACATTTGGTTTTGTGACTCAGTCATACTAGTTAGTAATGAGACAAACACTACATGAATGTTTTGGCTAATCTGCGAAAGAAACTTACCACAAGGAGCTCGTACATGGCCCTTGCACGCATGTCATTCCGTGCCTCTCCTCCTCCATCATCTTTGTCGTCCTCTCCTCCAACTCCGCTGCCTCTCCGCCGCCTCCGCCAGAAGTTTCTCCGTTCTATCTCTCTCACTCTGTATAGCAGCCTGCAACACCACTCACATGACCATTTGTAATCATTGATGGGCGCACACAATGTAATAGAGAAAGATAACTGAGTATGTATCACTAACCTTGATGGCGAGTTGCCTTTGGCCGTTCACGAGGCCTTATCTCGGAGCGGAGCTCGATTGGCGCGCCTTGATCTCCGAGAGAGTGCTAGGACAATGGATAAGTCCATCTCCAATGGCTATGGAGCCATGGGACCTCCATACCACCAGATATCATCAACAGCTCTGGATCAATGGGACCACAGCTCGGGTTAAAGTCCTCCCTTTCCTCGCCTTCCCTCATCTCTATATCTCACGAGCTTGTTGTGGGAGGAGATGTTGGTGAAGTTGTTTGCATCATCGAGGTCGGGGCCGAGAGAAAGCCTTGACTTTCTTGAAAGAGGCGGTGTGGGCCATGGCATACAGGTCGTACACCTCGGCACCTTATCCACCTTATTGTAGCGTGCACGAAAGAGAGAAACAATGAAAATTAGTAATTAAAGGGCTCAAGCTAGCATGATGAATGAATTGCATGAATCATGAAGCAAACCACATACCGATTCTTGAACTGATATAAGTTGGAGCTGCCTTGATGGTGTGGCACACCTTCCATTTAGAGCACGTTTGTCCTTGGCCTCGTTGTGGAGGGCTAGCCATTGTTTTGAGCACCACTCATCGACCAACACCTCCCAACAATCCATCCGATCCGCACACCATCTCGGGCGCCTAAGTTAGCAAATAGAAACTTGGCGCTTCTGCTAAGAATTACTAAATGAAGGAACTTAAGTAGAAGGCCTTAAGAATTACCTTCATGTACTGCTCCTTACTCAGGAACTTATCGCGGCACGCCGGCTTGGTCTTCTTGATACCACGCAAGGCGTAGTAGTCTCGAACAGCCTGCACCCGAGCCTCGTGTCGTGAAGTTACGGGTAAGGCGCTTCTGAGCGTTCTCGATAACATGTGCGCGTCCTCCTCGTATCCCTCCTCACACACAGTAGAATGTCGCAATCAAATGAGACAATATTGATTAGTACAATTAATAACTAGCTAGTTGAAGATTTTTAAATGTGTAGGAGAAATTACCGAACTTTACGATCACCATATGCGCCCTCGTGTAGCACACGACACCGTCGATAATCTCATCCGGCGGGGCAGAAACAGCCACGTAGTGCTCCCAGCTCAATCAAGCTCGAAGCCGACCCTCACCGAACAGCGTGACAAACCCGGGAAGTTTTGCGGCAAAGAACTCAAGGGCGGAGTTGGGCCGGCGGACACTATGATGGTGGTCCCAACCTCTGCAGCATGACAAGGCCAACGCATTAGTTATTTGAAAAAACTTGAATGCACAAGGTACAAAAATATTAAATGCACTTACGTACCTCTCCCCATCAGGGAAAATCAACCACCTCTGCTCGCGGGTCACCGGCACGGACGGGAGCCGTGTAGCACCACGCTGGTAGACGGTGCCCCCTCCTCCTCAAGATCGATCGGCTCCCGCCATCATCAGCATGGCCACTCGGCTCCTCGGGCTGATCCGGCCAGGTACCCCATCCGGACGTGTGCTCCTCCGGGGTCACGTGGGCCGAACTCGAGTCCCAAGACCCGTGGACCGCAGGCTCGTGGACCGGAGTCCGTGCAGCCTCCTCCTCGGACGAGTCCACCCTAGCAGTCACGTGCTCGGGTGAAACAGCTGGGGTGGCGGCGAGGAAGCGCCGTGCAGTCACCCTACCTCCTCTCCCACGACCACGTGCCCTACCTCCTCTCTTCCTACCTCGTCCCTGCTGGGCACCGCGATCGGCGAAGAAGGGCCCGCGGTGTGGTCATCTTGTCCAACAACGCTTCGGCGGAGAGGTGCGTCTGGAATGGAAGACCTCGGACCACGCTCCCGACCAGCGCCCACCATCTTTCAACACCTGCCATGACAAACAGTAAACAAAATTAGTACAACATAAAAAAGACCGACATGAATAATAATATGTGTATCACTTAAGTGTATTATCATCAAGTACAACATAAAAAATGTAATACGACACTACTAATAATCTGGATCAAGATCATCAATAAATGCATAATCATCATCATCACTATAATCAATGGCGGGCTCATAGGGTTCATTGGCATCAACATGTGCAAGGCCACCTTGACGTGTCGGTCAAGCATTGACAGTCATCCGCAGCGATAACCTCTTCTTGTTCCGGCTCTTCTTGTTCCTCCTCAGGGTGATGTCGGATTCATTGTCATTGTCTACTTCAATGTTTTGGGGTGAAGTATAGCGGTTCTTGAAACGCTTTTGGAAAGACGTGTCTCTTGGAAGAATTCTCCTTCATATGTATGCAGGTTAATGTGAGGTTCATAATCCTCTTCCTTTGGGGAGAAAGTCTAGCGTGGCGGCACTTCATAAGCGACATCCCAACCTTTCAGATTTGGATTAGTTTGGCAGGCCCACGGTAGATAGAATACTTGGGTGCTTTGTTGAGCCATAATATAGACATCGGGAACATCTAAATGAGTGCTTTGGTTGATTTCAACTAGCCCTACATGTTCATGAGTCCTTCTAGTCTCCTTGGCTGAAACCAATAACATTTGAAGACTACGACATTGGTGGGTTTTCACCATAGAACAGAAGTTCATAAATTGCTTCAACTCTCCCATAATACTCGGTACCTCCTTCGCGATAGCGGATACACAACAATTTGTTGACTTTCGATTGGCTATAGATAGCTCTTTGCCATAGATGCAAGCGATACCCATTGATGTCGTACTTGTCAAATGAACGGACCTTATAGTCAAAACCATTAGCGACTTGTCTCAATTAGGCGTCCATAGACTCTGAATTAGCCTACAAGTTTAATATGAAAGGATTGTTGCATTATGCACAAATTAGCAAATGAAATGAAATTGTCTAATAGAAATTACCGTTTGTTTGAACCAAGAGATGAAACCGGATAGCCACCTCCTTGCTTTGCGAGAAGCTCATACTCTTGACGGAATCCTTTTGGATCTCCGCTCCATACGAGAATATGGCGGCGTATCGATTGTATGACATATCCAGGAATAAGAGTAGTTCAAAGGAAATAGAAGTTGCGAAACAATGTACTGAGAACTTACTCGATGTGCGGCCGCACTTCTATCAGGTTGTTGAAGATATACAACGAAATGGTCCGCCATTCTTCGTTATTCAAAGATCTTGGATGTGAAACACTAGCTGGTGCGAGATTCCCTTTGAATAGGCTGAGGTTGGATCCACCCTTTTTAGGCTCGTCAGCATTGTACCGAGGCTTCGGATTATGCAAATGACGATTTTTGGCTTCGTAGTGCGCTGTTACGAAGTTTGCCGCCTCCTCTGTGATGAATGCCTCAGCCATCGATGCTTCAATTCTACGTTTATTTTTACATTTTTGTCGAAGCGTCTTCTGCATTCTCTCGGTTAGGTAGCACCAGCGATTTTGCAGGGGCCCCCCCAATCTTGCCTCGGTCGGGAGATGCAAAATCAAATGCTGCATTGGATTAAAGAAGCCCGGTGGAAAGATCTTCTCTAACTTGCAGATCAACTCCGGCGCCAACTCTTCCATTTCTTCTAGCACGCCAGGCGATAGTTCTTTCGCACAAAGAACACGGAAGAAATAGCTGAGTTCTGCCGATACTAGCCATTCATCCTCGGGGATGAAGCCACGCATAACATCACCGGCATTACCGCTCAATCCATATGTGCCAATCATGACTCTTGAGACCAAATATCTTGATTTATCAAGATTCGCTCCCTCTTTAGATTCGCTGCATACCCATCGAGAACATCAACTGCTGTTGCACCCACAAGAGAATTTCCCTCATAGCTGGCCTTCCAAGATTGAACCATGCCTTTGGCTTCGTCGATTCTGCTTTCCTTTCGGTTCTTTCATGTTTTGTAACGGCCTATCACATAGCGCCTCGGATCGACTCTAGCCTTAGTATTATCCTTTGACTTCCCATCTATGCGAACAATGTACCAAAAAGTGCCTCGGCGATATTCTTCTCGATGTGCATCACGTCGATGTTGTGTGGGCAAAGGAGGTCTTTGAAGTAAGGCAGATCCCATAAGCATGTTTTGTGAGTCCACGCGTGCTTAGTATTATACCCTTGAAGTACCACGGGCGTTGTGGATCTGGCTCGAGGCGTTTAACGATCCGAGTGCATTGGCTGTCAATGCAGGTGGTGCGAGTTTTGACAACTCTACCCTGATGAAGTTCTTCTTGTCTTTCTGAACTTATGGCGAGGATCCGAGGAACTGTCTATGCATGTCGAAGCAAGAAAACTTGCGACCGGCTGAAATAGCGAAACTCAAGAGCTCCCTTGCATGTGGGGCACGGAACCTTCCATGCACACACCAGCCAGCGAATAAGCGCATCGCCCGGCAAGTCATCGTCGAGTACATGTACCGGAACCGCATTATGAAGTTCCGTTTGCTAAAGGCGTCGTATGTCTTGAACCCATTATCGAGGCTTCTTGCAATTCGTCCTTAAGCGGCTGCATGTACACATTCATATTTTGCCCGGATAGTTGGGTCTGGAATTATCAACGTCGGAAAATGTTCTTTCTTTGCATAATCTGTCCGGGGAGATTGAGTGGAAAGACAAATACAGACCAACAAGCTGTATTGGGCTGCCGTCATACCAAACACTCGAACCCATCCGTCTTGATGCCGACTCGAGGATGCCTCGGATCTGCCGCTTTGTCGACATGTAATTCATCAAACTTTTTCCACGCAACACCATCGATGTGTGTACCATCATCGATTCCCATCGCATCTAGTTCGGTTCTTTTGCCTGTTTTGTGCCATGTCATCATGCGGCCGTCTCTTGACCATGAAAAGGCGTTGAAGTCTTGATGCGATTGGCATATACCGAAGAACACTAACGAGGATTTTGGTGCATGTCTTCTCACCCATACCGTTGTCTACCACAATATACGGAAGACTTGCAAATGGGACAATAGTTCAAGTCCGCATAGTCAAGCCTAAATAAGGCACATCCTTTCTCACGGGCATGTATCTTCTCATAGGGCATCTTGATTGCACGGAGGATTTTGTCCGACCGGTACAGGTTTGCGGGCATTACATGGCCTTTGGGTGAAAGCGTCCAAATCTTGTCATAATTGCGTCATAGCATTCTCGCCCAAGTTGAGCCGAGCCTTGAGCCATTACTTGTGAGATGACATCCAAGCCGACAAAGCTCGGTGTGCTCGTGGAAGCGGACGTTTGAAGACTCAACATTTCATTGAAGGCCTTTGCAGATTCCTCCATCTCCTCGTCCGAATCCGAGCATCATCATAGCCTTGCACCATGTTTTCCATCCGGTACCATGCTCGTCGGTGCGACGACGATCCACCTCAGCTCGGTCATGTTGGGCAGACTCACCATGAAATGTCCACACCATATAATCGGGCGTAAAACCACTCTTCTGCGCAGGTGTTTGCCCATTTCAGCCTCTGTCTTCTTTTCCCAATTGCCGCTTGCCGAAGCAGGGGCACCAGGTTTTCTTTTGGCCATTTGCAAATCGGCTTGCACAAACCCTTAGTTTTGTGAACCATTCAGCGCTCCATTTGTTACGACCGGTGTGACGGTATACATCCAAGCACGGTCACTCATCTTGACTTTCGAGCTCTTGGACACACAACAATTATATATGTAATTCACCATGTATATATTCATCAGTTGATCTACTTTGTCAATTTTATTACGTCCATGCAACCTACACTCTAATAGGTAATGATAGGTCCTAATCCCACCCGTGTATGTGTAGATTGGGTTCATTTTCCCATGCTATGCTCGGATCCGGCGCAAAATTTGGCAGCACCTCCCGCCGTTCTCGATACCGTCTACGCAATAAGCAGAGAGGATGTGTAACGAGAACAACAGGAAGGCAGCGATTTAAATATATCGTCGGATCGAGCTCTTATATGGGAAAACGAACCCAATCTACACATACTCGAGCTATCCATGGATAGCGTTGGACAATTGAAAGAATCAAGGTTATAAATATGCAAATGCATGCATATTTATAACTATAACCTTTCGAGCAGGAGACACATATTGATTCATATCTTGATGATTCAAGACACATATATAGCTAGCTATCAAGTTTCATCGGAATAGATCAAATAATTAATGGGGAGGAGGAGTTGTCATTTGTGCTCACCCACGAGCGAAGAAGAGCTAGCTCGTCAAACACACGGCGAGGTCGTGAACACCAAACCTCGCAGCGATGAAACAACTGCACAATTAAAACTACGATCAACACAATTATATATGATGTTTTCATAGCAAAATCGAAAAATATATGACCTAACTAATAATTCACAAATATATATATGACCCGTCGACCTCTGGAAGGCCAAGAACACCTTTTGGGAGGTGTCGGTGGTGAAGGTGTCTGTCGGTGTCGGGGTGCCGTGTCGGGAATTAAGTGCTGTTTTGAATCGGGGTCGGGTGTCGTGTCGATGTCGGGGTAGTGCCGTGTCGGTGTCGGGGTGTTGTTTCGGGGTCGGGGTGTGGTGTCGGCGTCAGGGTGTCTGGTCAGGCTCGGGGTCGGGGTGTTGGGTCAGGCTCGGGGGTTCGGGGTGTCGGGGTCGGGGGGTCGGGTCAGCCTTGGGGGGTCGGGGTGTCGGGGTCGGGGTCGGGGTGTCGGGGTAAAGGTGTCGAAGTCGGGGTCGGGTCGGGGTCGGGGTGTCGGGGTGGGGTCTCGAGGTCGGGTCGGTCTCGGGGTCGGGTGTCGTGTCAGGTGCGGGTCGGTCAGGTACCGTGTCGGGTCGGGTCGGGGTCGGGGTGTCGGGGTCGGGTCGGGAGTCGGGGTGTCGGGGTCGGGTCGGGGTGTCGGGTCGAGGTGTCGGTCGGGGTCGAGGTCGGGTCGGGTGTGTCGGTCGGGGTCTCGGTCGGGTCTCGGTCTCTGGGGTCGGTGTCGTGTCGGGTCTTGGTCGGGTCGGGGTCTGGGTCCGGTGTCGGGTCAGGTCGGGGTCGGGGTCGGGGTGTCGGGTCGGGTCGGGGTCTCGGGGTCGAGGTCGGGGTCGGGGTGTCGGGGTCGGGGTCGGGGTCGGGTCGGGGTCTCGGGGTCGGGGTGTCTTCTTCTTCTTCTTCCTTTTCCTTTTCTTTCTTTTTCCTTTTCTTCTTCTTCCTCCTTTTCCTTTTCTTCCTTTTTTTCCTTCTTCTTCTTCTTCTTCTTCTTCTTCTTCTTCTTCTTCTTCTTCTTCTTCTTCTTCTTCTTCTTCTTCTTCCTCCTTTCCTTTTTCCTCTTCTTCTTCTCCTCCTCTCCTCTCTTTTCTTCTTCTTATACTAAACTAAATCTAAACCTAATACTAAACATAAACCTAAAACTAAAAAACAGAAAAAGAAAAAAAAGAAGAAACTCACCCGAGGCGGGGGGGGCGCGCCGGGTGGCGGCGAGGGTGGAGGAGGGGGCGGTGCGGCCTGGGGCGGCGGAGGAGGCGGGCGGCCATGGCGGCGGAGGGGGGCCCGGGCCTGGGGCGGAGGGGGCGGGGCCGGCAGGGCGTGGCCAGACGGCCAGACGGCGGGGCGGCAGGCCAGCGTGGGTGGCGGCGGGGTGGTGGGGGGCTGGGCCGTGGGTGGGGAGGTGGTGCTGAAGGGGCGGGGTGGTGCGAAGAGGTGGGAGAAAGAGAGAGAGAGGGGGTGGGCGCCGTTAACGTTCGTGGGGCCCCCTCTCTTGCCGTCCGCCATCCTTTGCCGTCCGCTGCGTGCTCTTTGCCGTCCGCTAGCGGACGGCAAAAAAAACGATGAGTTTTTTTTTTGCTCGTCGGTGGGGCCCTCCCTCTTTGCCGTCCGCTAGCGAGCGACAGCGAATCTTGCCGTCCGGCGGGCGGCAAAAAGCTGGTGATAGTAACCTTGGTCTTTGCCATCAGCCGGTTCTTTGCCGTCCGCTTTTGTGTAACTGATGGCAAAGAGCTTATTGCCGTCCGCTAGCGAGCGGCAAAGATCTGGCGAGATGGCAAAGTAGCTGATTCGATAGTGTATGGATGGAGGAAGCAGCATCAACATCTGTATTCGAGACCTTCCGGCGTATGGGGTTGGCGGATAGACATCTAAGGCCGTCCGGCCACGGTATTTCACGGCGTGGTGCCCGGCAAGTCGGCGTACCGGTCGGTAAGATAGCTCTGGAGGTGGCTTTTGGAGATGAACATGACTCGGATCGGAAACATTGGCGTTTGAGGTGGTGAAAATCAAAGCCCTTACCACGCCCTGTTTGGGCGGCGGCTTATGCTAAGTTTATGGCACGGCCTTGTTATGTTTATTTGCAGCTGAAAATGCGGGTCACAAAGGGCGATAACGGTTCACGGAGCCGCGGATTGCGTTGGAATGCGAGGAAGGTGATGCGGCTTATGCCGAGTCGGTTTGTGCCACGAAGAGTTAAAGTATTATAAAGACAATGTTGATCCGCGGATATGACTCCGTTGAAGAAGCCAACTTCTGAGCACGATCCGGTTTGAAGTTTAAGTCGGCGGTGAGACTAAACTTGTTGATTTTGTGCCGGCGATTCGTCCAAGCAGTTCACCATCGATGCTAACTTGGATCCTAAATAGGAAAACACGCTCATCGAGTTCATCCGTGAGAATCGGGACATTTTGCATGGAAGCCTTGACATGCGGGTGTACCGAGAGAACTCGTGAGCACACTCTTAATGTCGATCCCAAAGTACAGACCGGTAAAGCAGTTTCTTCACGGTTTAACGAGGAAAAGCGCAAGGCCATTGGGGAGGAAGTTGCGAGCTCTTAGCGGCGGGATTCATTGTTGAAGTTTTCCATCGAGTGGCTTGCTAACCCGGTGTTGGTCCTTAAGAAAACGGCACTTGGCGCGTATGCGTGGATTATCTGAGATCTTAACAAGGCTTGTCCGGCAGATCCTTTTGCCCTCCCGTATTGATCAGATTATTGATGCTACGGCGGGTTGTGGCGTTGAGTTTTTGGATGCATATTCCCGATATCATCAGATTAAGATGGCGGTTAAGGACCAGGAGAAGGCGGCGTTTATCACCCCTTTTGGAGCCTCCTGCTATGTATCTATGCCTTTTGGGCTCAAGAGCGCCCAAGCAACTTATCAGCGTTAACGTCTGAACTGCTGCATGAACAGATCGGCGTAATGTGCATGCTTATGTGGATGATATTGTGGTTAAGTCAAGGAAGAAGGAAACACTGATTGAGGATTTGAGAGAAACCTTTGACAACTTGCAGGTGTACAAGATGATGCTTAACCCGGCCAAGTGTGTTTTTGGTGTTCCGGCAGGCAAGTTATTGGGTTTCCTTGTATCCAACAGGGGGATTGAAGCTAATCCGGAGAAGATTATGGCTATCACCTCCTGGCTAAGCCAAAGTGTATCAATGATGTCCAACGTTTGGCGGTCGATTCTTTGCGCTAAGCGGTTTATCGATCGCCTAGGAGAAGGCCATTCCTTTGTACGAGATCTTTGAAGAAGGCGGATCGGTTAAATGCAGGCTCGGCCGACTGATGAGGCATTGGAGGACTTAAGCGGCAGTGGCCAACCCTTTGTTCTTGCCGCTCCCATTGACAAGGAGCCGCTCTGTTATATGTTCTTTGCTAATGCCGGGCGATCAGGCGTGGCCATTGTGGTGGAAGCGAAAGGAGGCGGGGAAGGAGTATCGGTTCAGCGACGATTTATTACATCAGCGAGGTTCTCATTGAGTCAAACAAAGATATCCGCATTGGCGAAACTGGTATATGGGGTTTTTATGGCAAGCGGAAGCTGAAGCAGTATTTCAAGGCACCCCATCACGATGGTCGATTCAGCTCCTTTAGGCGATATCATACAGAACCGGAAGCGGCGGCGGATTGCTAAGTGGGCTATAGAACTTGGGCGCCGCGGTTTAAGGTATGTGCCTCGGACGGCGATAAAGTCTCGAGCACTTGTGGATTTCATTAATGATTGGGCGGAGTTGCAAGCACTGAAGAAAAGCGGATCATACCTATTGGACCATCCACTTTGATGGATCCGAGCAATTGGAGGGCTCGAGGGCTGGAGTCGTATTAACTTCCCCACGGGTGACAAGTTACATTACGTTCTTAAGCAATGTTCCCTGTACTAACAATGCAGCTGAGTATGAAGCTTTGCTCCATGGTCTCTGGATGGCTAAGGAGATGAATCTAAGCGGGTCAAGTGCTTTGGTGACTTCGGACTTGGTGGCCCAGCAAGTGTCGAGGCACTTGGGATTCAAAAGATCCACTCATGGCTGCGTGCCGTCGGGAGGTGGATATGGTTGCGGGACACTTTAAAGGATATCGGGTGGACCATGTGGATCGTCGGAAGAACGAGGCGGCGAATGCTCTAAGCCGGCTGGGTTCTCAACGTAAACGGTCCGCCTAATGTTTTCCTTGACGTCTTGCACAATCCGTCGATTAAACTTCTGATGAGGTCGATTTGGCTATTCCTGATCCGGAGGCTCACTTGGTGGCAGCCTTGCATGTCATTCGGATTGGGCGCTCCTTATTTGGCATACATGAACCGGGCGAGTTACGGAAGATGAGGCAGCTGGCCCGACAGATAGTTCGGCGGTCTAAGTCTATGACCATACATAAGGCGAGTTGCATCGTTGCGGCGTGTCCGGGCGTTTCAGCGTTATGTGTCCCCGAGGAAGGCCGTGAGATATTGCGTGAGATCCATGAAGGGATTGTGGTCATCACGCCGGTTCAAAATCCTTGGTGGCCAGCGTTCCGCCACGGTTTCTATTGGTTGTTGCCCATCTTGATCACGGAAGATCTGGTCGAGCGATGTGATGGTTGCCAAAAGTTCTCGAGACGTGCTCATGTACCGGCCCAAGAATTGAGAATGATTCCAATTACTTGGCCGTTTGCGACTTGGGGGCTGGATATGGTTGGACCTTTTAAAAGGGCCAAGGACAAGAAGACCCACCTGTTGGTGGCGGTTGATAAATTTACCAAGTGGGTAGAGGCAGAGCCTGTTAGCAAGTGTGATGCGGCCACGGCGGTTCGGTTCATCAAAAAGGTGATTTTCCGGTTTGGGTTTCCACACAGTATCATCACGGACAATGGCACCAATTTGTCCAAGGGGCTATGAAGGAATTTTGTGAGCGAGCACATCCGACGATGTTTCTTCCGTGGCCCACCCGCAGTCCAATGGTCAAGCGGAAAGAGCTAATCAGGAGATCTTGAGAGGTATTAAACCCGGCTTATGGTCCCTTTAGTGAGGATGCGGGTTGTTGGGTCGAGGAGCTACCGTCGTGATATGGAGTATCAATACTACACCAAACAGATCCGCGGCTACACGCCGTTCTTTATGGTCTATGGGCGGGGCGGTCCTTCCCTGTGATATCGTCATGACTACGCCCGTGGCGGCTTATGTTGAGGCCGATAGTGAGGCAGCCCGGCAGGGCGATTTGGATCGACTTGGATGAAGAGTGAGATATGGCGGCTGCTCGTTCGGCGATTTACCAGCAAGATCTTCGTCGGTATCACAGCCGGCGGGTTAGAACAAGAACCTTCGGGAAGGAGACTTGGTGCTCGGCTCATTCAAGACCGACAGATATGCACAAGCTATCCCCACCTTGGGAAGGGCCCTTTGTGGTCGATGAGAATCTGTACAATGGGTCATACTATCGATCGATGTTAAAGGCGAAAAAGACTCACGCACGTCGAAGAGGAGACCAACGAGCCATGGAACATAGCTCATCTTGACCTTATTATACCCGAGCCATCGGCTCCACTTATGTACATATTAAGACAATGTATATATTATGAATAAAAGCAATAAACCGGATCCTCGACCAAAGCGGGGCATCCGTTCTGTATAAAGTCCGGTTTGGGTACATGGAGATGTTGTCGTGAAGCGGCCTCCGGTTTAACCCTTGGTCTTGCTTTTGAGAAGTTTTTGTCACTTGGGGGCTTGGTGGTGTCCAACCAATGCAACACCTTTTGACGGGCGAAAGCCACCAGATCACTTGGGGACATGGTCACGTCTGAACCGATCCGCCTCTTGGTCGACCTAAGGCCATAGAATCACTTGGGGCTTGGTGAACCCGAACCATTGCCATGCCACTTGATCGGCATAATGCCACGATTTCAGTTGGGGGCTGGCTGACTTGAGCCATCGCTACACCTTATGGGGAGCTTGGTCTGTCCGACCATGGTAACACCATCGATCGAGGCTCGATAAAGCCTCTTCTTGCAAACGGTTTTTATCATTGCCTTTGCTTCCATGTGGTTCTCATACCAATTATTTGATTTTTGTTTGCCTTCTTAGACCGACAAATCTTTTTAAACCGGATTCAGGTTGTCAGATTCGGTCCATTTTTAATCCGGCGATTTTGTTCTGGTTTGATTTTTTCTGTTAACATCCTATTATGGAGTAACAGGGGGCTTGTCATGCCCGACACGGTTTACACGGTAAACCGGCATTCTCTATACAGAGTTGATTTCTCCTTTGTTTGGTAATGGTTTATATGACCCCGCCTCAAGATTGGCAAAGCCAACTGCATGCCCGACGCTGGCAGGTATTTTTGTATCATAAAGTTTGGTCATATACATCCATATTTTCTTATATGACTATATAAGCGTCACAAGCCGGCTGGTGACACAAGCCGCCGTGGCGGTTTAAAGAATTTGTGATTGCAGGCGAAATAAGTTGACGGTTCATCAATCCACGGTGTCAGTACCACCATGCAAGGGATACAGACTGGGGTCATAAAGGCATTGTTCAAAACAAAGTACTGACTATCCCATTACAAGGCCTTCCGCGGCCCGGTGTTTCACTTGGTATTATGTCTAGCAATTTCGGAGGCGTCACCCGGCTTGACGGATTACGCTTCTTCGCCGGGTTGACGTGAAGTAGAGGGGGCGCCTGGCGTCGATTCAACTTCTTCCTCTTCATCACCCACGGCCGGAAGTCATTGGTAGACCAATCAATCCGGGTTAAGGCACGAAGACAGCTTCTTCACTTATCAGCTCAGCGGATCAACGTCGAGGGCATAAGTGTGCTTACGGATTGGAGGAACAAGGCTCGCACTTCAGGAATGACAAACTCCACCCGCTTGTTGTTTGCGTCATAAAAAGCGGTGAACCGCCAGGGTTAACCGGCTGCCGATTGACTTCGCCAGCGGACGCATCTCCTTTGTTATCCGTTTGAGCGTCGTTATCAAAGGCTTCACCGTTTTCTTGGCGCTGGGAAACCTTTGGCTATGTCGGCGGATCAAGATCGCTATCCACGCCTTGGCGCGAGTCGAGCGATGGGGTGCCAGCCGGGCCGCGGATCGCTTCAACTCTTCAAGCTACCCTGGAACCATGGACAGCCGGTCCAGTGTCTCTCTGATCAGGGACGGCGCCGTGTTGTCGTATGATGTGGCAAGTATAACCCGCTGGGCGCCGGTATACAGCTGCTCAATCAGCGTATAAGCGGCCTTGAGCTTCTTCCGCACATCGAGCCCATATCGCAATCGCTTGCTGCACGGTTTGAATAACTCGGGGTAAACCGGCGGAAATATCAAAATTGAGATAATCGGTGCAAATTTTCTTACCAAAGGCGGCAGAGGTCATGGCATGCACTTGGCGCTTGAGTCCGTAAGCTCTTGATCACCGGTTTAAGGGCTGCTTGACTTCTTCCGCCCGTTTTATTAAACCGGCCTTCTCGGTGTCCCGATTGACCCGCTCGGTTTATACCACTCCTTCAGCTGTTCCATAGTGGTCGGGGCAGTTTTAATTCATCCTTGGCCTTGGTGGCTTCGCCTATTGAGTTTCAGATTGGCTCGAAGGTCCTTGAGTTGCACGGTTTCTTTGGTATATTTCATTACGATAACAAAGGGAGAACGTTAGTTGTTTCATTATACAAGTCCCAAGCTCAATACAAGTATTCAACTTGGCACTTGGGGGCTAATGGCTAGTTGATCTCAGTTTGCTATGGGAGACACAACTTAAGTCGGTTTAACTTTGCAAAGTTGAACCGACCCTTGAGGGCTACTATACAGTCAAAGTACAAGAAAGGCCAACTCATTACCTCATAGCGGTCCTTCATGCGATTTACGGACCGGCTTCAAAGTCACGGCTTGTGTAGAGCCGGTTGAAAGCCGGAGTGAAGTTCTTGGGCGAAGAAGTTGTCATAAGCCGACGGATCAGTCTTCCCTTATCTTTGCTCATGGTAGTGGAACCTTCCTTGACGCTGTGCTTTGCCAAAGCGACCGGTTGGCTAGGGCGGTGTAGCGATGCCCGTCACAATAACGTCGTCATTTTGGCAGGGCTGGCGGACCGGCGGTCTTCTTTGGGCTTGATGTCTTCTTACTCGGCTCGGCGGTTCAACAATCACGACCCGCTCTGTGGGCCGGGTTCGATGGAAGCGAGCTGCGAGGTTTCCACTTGGACCTCGGTTCAGCTTCTCGCGGATCAGCGAGTCGTCTTTGTACAACTTCGCGAGCTATTTTTGGCAACTTCAGGATTTTCGTGGGTTTGTTACGGGGTCTTTTCGGATCAACATCCGCAGTTGGGTCAAGGGTTTTCGCTTTCTTGCTCAAGCGAGCCTTGGTGCTGCAATATTCAGAATTGGATTAAGACAAAATTGGCCAAAGCAATTGTAAACCGAATTGACGGACAGCGATTGCGTACCACGCAGCAACTTTAAGCGGAGGCAGTTGCGTGGTTGATGAACCGCCGATGAGTTGGAGGAGGCACGATAATTGGGTCGGATGGATTGAGAGGACATCGGAAGAAACCCTTTAAGGGATAGCGCTTTTCGGAGAGCAAGTCACCTCGGGGCGACGCTTAGGGTTGGTGTGTCTGTAAACGGATGAGGTAATCCGTTGGCCACTATGCCGGGTTGTCTGGCGCTCTTCACTCTTTGTGTCTTCAAAGAAAGGTTTGGATTCAAGTAAGCACAGGAATGATATTTTTTCACTTTCCGGACAGCGCGACGAATTCTTTTAATCGGCACAAGGTCGGATTCGGAAGAAAGAAGGAATACCTCAACAGGGTCGGCATGACTGGCTTCAGCATCGTCCTGGGAGGTAAAGTTGTCAGTAAAAGGAATGCAAAGGGACAAATCATAAGCAAGAATAAACACAAAGCGGAAAGCCGGTTTACGGCGGCTCCCTCGTAAGAATGTCAAGTTTTACCTCAGCTTCTGATTCTTCGTCCTCCGGCGGATCAGAGGATTCGGCGGTTTTCTTCTTGCCTGCTTTCTTGGTAGCTTTGGACTTTACGCGCGGCGCCCAAACCGGTTTGGTACGTTTCCAGAAGGAGCTATCGGCCTGAGAAGTAACAAGGATTAATGTATATCAACAAAGTATTGAGGGCCCGAAAAGCGGTGAGTAGAGCTTACCGCCGGCGGTTTGTTGGCGACACAGAATGGAGCCAACCCGGTTAGGCTGCAGACGGAGATAGGCTCATCAAGCATCTTCTTTACGATTTCTGTGACCTCAAGTTCCGTTATGGGTAGCTCGTGGCGTCTTTGAGGGTCTTTGAGGCTGCGGTGTACTCGTGCATCAATCCGGGCGGCGGCTTAGTGGCAAAACGCCCCAAGAAACCCAACACCGCACAAGGTCCACGCCGGTTAGGCCATTGGCCATTAGAGCCGGAGCTTGATTATTTGGTAGCCAAGTTCTTCCATTCCGCGGCGGTTAAGCGTGAAGGCAGCGAGATGCTGGTTCTTGAGCAGTGAGGGCGATAACCCGGCAAGGGGTTCTCGTTAGCGAGGAGCAGATGTTCGGCGATAGAACCAAGTTTGGTTCCAATCCTTTGGATGGCTGTGGTGTTTGGCATGAGGAAGTCCACTTCCTTCCTCTTACGGATTGAAACGCCGCCTAGCTACGTGTTGGGACCATCGAGAAAATTCTGTCTGACGGTTCAAGTGGAAAAATCCGGAACAACTCCACAGATGGTTCTTCTTGAAGATAGACTTCACGAAGACTTGAAAGTTGCATATGTTGGACACGAGTTCGGGCCAATGTCCTGCGGATGGAGTTTAAAACTTGCAAGGGCGTCCGGAAGAATTTTGAACCGGCGGGCAGAATCCCGGTCTAAGTGCTGCATAAGCGCAATTACTTCTCCCTCTTGCGGCTCGGGAGAAACTTCGCCATCCGGAACACGCCCGATGGAGGACATTTTGGAGCCAAACCGCGGTGGTGACATAGCCGTTGAGTTGCGTTTGATGATTTTGGACCGAACCCAATTGCAAGCTGAGAATTGAGGAGCCATTCCGAAAGACTAAGCTGCGAAAGAAAGGAGAAACGTTTCACCATTAAGCGGTTCATACATATTATACATTGTTAAACGGCGATTCAGCAGCGGCTTCCAGTCGGTTTAGCGAGGACTAATGGGTAGCGGATTAGCTATCAAAAGTTAAACCGCCAAATGAGGCAGAGCTGAAAAATCTACTAAGTGTGGACAGAAACAGTTTTCACATGCGAATGGAAATAATCGAGATCTACGAAGTTCGATGAAGAAAAACCTTTCGACCTATGCAAACCTCATAAAGAGCGGGAGGTTGGGTATTCTAAACTCGAGGATCTAAGCAAAAAGGAAGATCGTGAAGGGTTAAATGGGCGGCGGGGCAGTCACCCTGCACAGGATATCTGATGCAGCTGAATCGTGCGGCCATGGCGGAGCAGGTGTGAAGAAACCAATATGAACTGCGGGATGAACAGGATCTCTGAGATGGGATCTAGGGCTTGAAAAAGGACCTTACGATGAGCAAAGCCGTGGAGGCGCGCGAAAACTCGTCTGATCAGGTTGATGCAGCGGCCCGGCGTTGACGCGTCGTTGGAAGGTCGGAGGCAGCGGAGCTTCAGGGCTGGGCGTCGCGAGGAAGGAGAAGAGCGGAAGAAGAAGAAGAAAGGCGACGGTCTATTTATAAGGAACCGGAGCAATCAGCGGCGCGAGAATCGAGGAGTCAAAAGCGGCGGATGGTGCAGCGCCGCCTTGATTTCGGGATAGCATTAAATGAAGGGAATCTTCTTGTTTGGATTTCTTTATTAAGGATGGCGTCAAGGCGCCACGACACGCGGATCGGAGGATGACATCACGGCGGTTCAAGCGGATGGCGGTTTACAAAATATGAAAGGAGATCAAGAGTTTCTTGAAGGTGTTGAAGATTAACATGAACGGTTCAAGTCAATCTGGGGCCTAATGTTGGGGATACAACTCACGAGTGAACACGCCTGGAGGGGCCGGTTTACCTAAATCCATGATCCAGCCCACGGAGGAGGCCCGGAGCCCAGGCGAATTAAGGTCCATTTATGTGAACCGCCTTAGTGTTGTAACTTGTGTTGTAAGACAAGAGAGAAGAGACCGAGCGGACACTTGTATGAGCGGATCGGGACTCATAGACAGGACGAGCGTCAACCCGTGTATATAAGGGGCGACCAGGCGGATTAGACAGACAATTCGAGGCTTAAGTGAAGCTGTTGCTCCCAAGTCGCCAAACTACATCAATCCCATCACAACTAGACGTAGGCCTTTCCTTCATCGAAGGGGCTGAACTAGTATAACTCCTGTGTCTTTGTGTCCGCTTTAACCCCTCTAAGTTAACCTGTACGATGGCCCTGCGACTAAGTCCTTTCACGAGGACATCTGCCGTGACAAATCCACGACAACTTCCGATACGACTCTGTCGTGCAACCCCTCAAGTGTGAACCTCGAGGCTGGTTCCTCTTACATTCACCTTGATGTTTACATCGAGTGGGAATCCGACATGGGTGATTCCTCAGGTTTTCCCCATTGGTGTTAGACACATGGTTACTATGGTTACTATGACTTTGCACTGGACCCTGTTACTAAAGACGGGTTGGCCCTGAGGGGTACCAGCGAGAGCTTAATTGCAGTGATGTGGAGTCAAGCGGACTGGAAGGTGCCAGCGAGATAATTCGAGGCGTGGCGGGCATTCCTAGCCCTTGCCGCAAGTCCTCGAGGCGGGCAACGGGGTCACATCTTTCGTGAGTCTCTGCTTGTTACAGCGTTCCTAATCCACCAGATTTGGATATTTGATCCGAGGGGCCTCTGGCCTGATAGCACTAACCATCACGTGGGCATAGTATGGGCGTTCTGTGTCGTATGCATCAGCCAAAACTTAATAGACGTTAGTGACTGAGCGGCGCGCGCCGGGTTGGACTGGTAAGCTCCTGCCTTTTTAGGGAGGTAGCTAGGTCTGCTCACCGGCCGCGTACGCAACGTGCATTAGTTCCCGGGAAGATGGCCCATGACCCTTGGGGGCATAGGTTTAGTCCGGCGTGCTGGCCTCTCTGTTAAGCCTAGGTCGGGTTGCGGCGTATTGTTTGGCCGAGGCCGGGCATGACCCAGGAAAGTGTGTCCGACCGGAGTTAAGCGAGCGTGGTGGGTAAGTTGGTTCACCCCTGCAGGGAAGAAAACATCTATCGATAGCCTGTCCTACGGTAACGGACACTTGGAGTTGTATCGATCGATACAACTAGAACTGGATACTTGTGATGAGAACTGGATGGTGATGAGAATTAGATTCTGATGATAACTGGATAGTATGGCTCTGGGATGCCTTTCTCGAAGGTAGTCGAGAAAGGATCTCCGGCCAAGGTTGATAACACTTCTACTACTTTACTTTATGCTACTCTACTCCCTCCTTCTTGCTGCAAGATGGTGGTTTCGAGAAGATGCTAGTCTTTGATAGGACTAGGTTCTCCCCTCTATTACGCATTTACGCAGCCCACCCACATATCTGACCTTCCTTTGATAATGTTGCATATGTAGTGTAGATCCTTGCTTGCAGTACTTTGGATGAGTACTCACGGTTGCTTTGCTACCCCTTTCCCCCTTTCTTCTTTTTCCGGTTGATGCATCCGGATGTCGGAGCCCGGGGCGATGCCACCACCGATGCCTACTACTACATGGACCGGCGAAGACCGGGAGTAGTTATGAGGCTCCCAGGCAGGAGGCCTTGCCTTTTCGATCGTCGATGCTTTTGTGCTAGCCTTCTTAAGGAAAACTTGTCTAGCGATGTACGTACTCAGATATTGTTGCTTCCGCGACTCTTGTGTCTTGAGCTTATGTATTCGAGCCCTCGAGGCCCCTGGCTTGTAATATAAAGCTTGTATTATTTTAATTTGGGTCTAGAGTTGTGTTGTGATATCTTCCCATGAGTCCTTGATCTTGATCGTACACATTTGCGTGTATGATTAGTGTACGATTGAATCGAGGACGTCACAAGTTGGTATCAGAGCCAACTGCCTGTAGGATCCCCCTTTCCAAGTCCTTGGCCGAAGTTGAGTCTAGAAACCGAAAACCGTTTTACTAACTTGGCTGTGTGGCTTACGGGCCCACGTCGCCAATTGGGTGGTATTAGGATCTTTTATTCCTTGTCTATACTCTAGGACTCTGCTCTCTCTTCCATTCGGGTTAAACGATTTTGCTAACTCTAACATTAGGATCTCGTAACTACTTCCTCCCGGAGAGCCCCTTATTACCGATGATCGCTTTCTTCGCCAGAAGATTCTGCAGAATCTCCTCGATGTTTCTGGAGACCCTGTGCCAACTGCCTTGCAGTTCCTGACCATCGATAATCCCCCCGAATAACATCCTTGCCGCTTGTACCTTCATATCCAGTTGCTCCTATTATTACAAGATGTACCCTCCGTTGTTTCGATAATCCTTTGTGCCTTCTGCTTTGCGGCTTCTTTTTGCACTATGGATAATTCACTGAACCCGTTCATCCCCAGATGTTCATATGCTTTCCAAAATACTTGGAAATACTATGTGATCTTCCGAAAATCCTCTGCAGCCTATTGCTCTTGATTCTCCTTGGCTGCTTGCATTAGGATTAATTCCATATGTCTAGCAATATTCTTTAAAATTCTTTGTGATAGTCATTCTGTTCCTATGGATTCAACGTGTGAGCGAATACTCACAATCATCAATTAATCCTTGGAAAATTTCTTTCCGGCTTCGACATCGCTCCAGTTATGAGCTGGTTCTTGCCCAATCAAGATTTGATCGGGTGGACCTTTAAGTCTATTCAACTTACTCATCTTTTGATCAGAGCCTCTGAGATCTTCCGATTTGAAAATCATAATTCCTTTGTATTGAAGCTTGGAAGTTATCCAGTTATATCTATAACCCGATGCCTTTGCATTATTTCTTCTTCTAGGTGAGTATCGATACTCACATCAGATCTTTTATGGACCGCCATATCCTTGGTTGGATTATTATCCGACAATGTCCTTCATATTCATTAAACGTGTGAGTTTTGCCCTGACACATAATGCCTTTGGTAAATTGTATTCTCTGCTTTGTCAACCATGCTCTGCTTCCGAGCTTGAGTTAATTACCTCTGAAGTTTTTCAAATGTTCCTAAGATGCCCTGACGGGTTGAACTAATGCTTTCCCTAATTTGTGTGAACCCGGAAATTTCTATGGGTCATACTCTACTGGTGTTACGCCGGATAAAAATTTCTACACCACAACTTCATCAGAAGCGAGAAGTAAATGAGAGGTTATGCATTAAAGAAGTGGGAGTCGACCTTGAACCATTGTGTTCATGCCCATGTACCAAATGTGGATCTTATCATGGAAGCTTATTGTGATATAATAATCCCCTTATTATAAGTTCATATGGTATCTATGTTTGGTCCTTTGCAACTGTGGTTCTCACCATGATTGTTCCCCTTTAATTCCATTTCTCGGACAAGTTAAAGCACTTGTCTTCTGCAGATCAATGCATCTCCGCAACCTCTATTTTGATCTTCCTTCGAGTATTACCCTCCGGTACCTCGAGAATATCAAAGAACTGTGTTGCTTCCTATGAGTCTTCATCTAGTATTGCTTCTCACCGATTTCAGATTTTCCCCCGGGTTCTGAGTTATTTATCACTCGAGGACACCGATAAGTGAATCGGTTGAATCGATCTCGCACTCCGATTCTATAACTATAAGTAATTTTCATTACTTACGAGTTTAATAATCCTTCTAGTCATTCCTAGCCTGGCCGGCTATGTCACTATCGTGCTAAATTTTAACTGTGCTACCTGGTCCTTCTTCCCGGAACAGAATTTTTGATGATGAGCTAAGCTTATGTCGATCTCCTTCGTCATACCATTTCGCCTTGAACAACGAGCTTGCTATCGAGTTTGTGTCGTACCCGTGGTTCCAATAACTTTTCGCTTCATCATTCCTTTGACTTGATGTCATCGCCGATCGATTACATCTTCCCGAAATCTCTCGACAATTGTGTCGTGCTCATCAACATTCTGAGTTCTTCCAGCATATCAATCGAATTCATGGTGAGAAATACCATCCTTGACCTTCAATGATTTGAGTTATCATCGACAACCCCCATTGTCTTCTTTCCAACACATGTTTGATCATGTCTTGGTTATACCTTGGACTCCTTGTTATTCCTACAATTGTTCCTTGAGTATTTGTTGTGACCTTCAACTCCAACCCCTACTTGGAACACCATGTTAATGCTACCTCGAAGCATGACTGAGGTATCCCGAATATCAACAAGGACATTGGAAGCACATTGCCGAATGTTTCTTGATCTATTATCCAAACACTGTTGTATGGGTAATATCATGATTCTTCCCTCGCCCCCTTTATCTAAATGCTTTTGAACTTACTGTCATATCATGTATATCCTGCTCTGTTTCCCTTTGGGAAGGATATACTCCTAATTCCTGTGTGTAAACACATTTTCCTTTCCATTGGTCTGATTAATCCGATAATTTCATTTTCCTTTCCATTGGTTTGTTTAACCCTCTTTTGATCTATATGATATATGCAGAAATAATTCTCTCCTTATAAAACACCCCGATGTACAACCTTGTCAGTGAGACCTTGTTACTATTGTTGATGACATTCCGGTAGCCACCGATGGATGAGAACTTTGCCTATTGGTCCGCCTCGTCGTACGAGCAGGAAAATGGTTCTCTTCGTCCCTCGCCCTTGGTACCAACGTTGTTGCCAACATAATTGACATGCTATTGTATGACCTGCCTTGCCATCATGACCGTGCAAAATGATAGCGCCTTCCTGCTTTTAAACCACATGGTGGGCCCATAACCCACAGTTCCACAGGATCGAAACCTGACTCTCCTGTATATCTTTGATTCCGAAATATTCTTGCATTTGGCTTCGTATCATGTCACGAGCCACCTTTCAAGAGATGATCTATTCCCGATGCTCTGAACCCCCTTCTCACACTCTGTTCGGGTATCAATCGTTTGTCCATTCGCTTGAAACTTCCTATTGCACCTTCATATTTTGCTCTCGATGTTTTCTTAAGTTTCAACTCGAGAGGTACATCTGCCACTTTCCTTGAATTGTTCACCAGATAATTAACCCTATAAGGGTCAGTTCTCCCGAAGTTACTCTTTACTTCCGCACTTAAATCTCGGGACGAGATTTCTTGTAGTGGAGGAGATTTGTAACGCCCCGAGAATCTTGCTACAGTAATCCCCCCTAATGATGCCTTGTCGTCATGCTTTCCTAAGCCAAAATGCCACTTGCTAAAAAAAATGGGACCAATTCAATTCAAATTGCAAGTCAATTATCTGCATCTCCAAATGAGCCAGAAAAATAGTTCACAATGTGGCAAATATTCTCTAAGTATTTGTCATGATGAAACCTACCTCTGTTGGATTCCAAAAATGCTCCTGGAAATTATTTGAGTGGTCCAGCAACAATTAAATTGGCCTTTTCAATTTCTAAAAGTGTGCAAACTTTTCCAAATGCTCAAAACAATTTTGTGCAACTTCACAATAGCAAAGTATTTATTGTGGCATGTGGCACATTTTACAAGAGTCATTTGGTGCTCGGAATAATTGCAAAGCAGTAGCTTTTTGATTTCCAGAAAAGAAAAAGGAAAAGGTGAGGAGAGAAAAGAAGACCCCACAGCTCCCCATAGGCCTCGGCCAATCCCACGCGGCCCACCCCTGCTGCCCCCAGGCCTATTAGGCCACCCACACCTCCGAACCCTAACCACCAGACCCCCCCCCCCCACTTCCCCCACGCTCCTCTCCTCCCCTTGATTTGGGATATGGATCGGGCCTCGTCCCGACCCCGCCGCTCGCCCCGACACCGCACCGTCTCCGGAGCCCCGACGCCAACACCCGCCTCTCCGTCGCCTGCAGCACAGGCGCCCGCCCCCTCAACCCAAGCTAAATCAGGGGCTCGACCACGCGGCGCCCCGAACCTCGACGCTGCTCCCCGCCACCTCATCGCCATCGCCTCTCATCGCCCCCGACGCCCAATCCCGCACCGCCCGGCGCTGCTCGCCGTCACCGTCGGCCGTCGTCTCTGTCTCCCCCCGAGCGGCTTCCTCGCTCCTCGCCGGACAACCCCACCGTCGCCGCCTCGCGACCTCGACCTCATCCCCGACCGGCCTCCTCGAGCCACGCCGCCCCCGCTTCCCTCCATCGCTGGTGAGGCCCACGGCCTCCCGTTTCCCTCTGCCAGCGCCTCGCACCTGTCGTGCTCCTACTGCTAGCGTCACGCATGCATTGCTTCGCGCCCACCGTGGCCTCGACCGCTGCCTGCCACTCACCGTTCCTCCTTCCTGCCCCTGCTCCCCGTCGTTACTCACGAGCCGCTCGCTCGATGTCGTGTGATCGCGCACCGAGGCGCCTGCCTAGCGCCCCGACCCCCCTCTCTGCCCGCTTGCCGACCCGCCGCCCTCCGCCGGCGCCGTCCACGGCCGGCTTGCCGTGGCAGCGCTCGGCGAACCACTTGCCTTGCCTCGGCGCCCACTACCAGTGGCGCCCGTAAACTTGTTCGGGTTTCACCCGATGCCCGCATGCCCGCTATGGTCCCTGGACCATTGACAGCTGGGCCCCGCCCCTGGGCCACTTACACGTGAGCCCATCCCGTGTAAAAAGAATATTAATAAAAAAAGATTTTTATAAAATTAATTAATTAATTAATTAATTAGTGAATTAATTAAGTTAATTAATCATGTTTAATTAATCTAATTAACTAGTTAGTTTAATTAAATAGTAATTAGGTTAGCTAAATCCTGATTAACCTAAAGAGAGCATGACATACGGGACCCACACGTCAGTTGACCAGTCAACACCTCTGTTGACTGCTGACGTCAGCTTGCACTGCTCTGGATAATGTTGTATTAAGTTAATTAAATAAATGCTAAAATTAATTTAAATCTTTTAAAATTAATATAAAATAAACCGTAACTCGGATGAAAATACTTTGTACACGAAAGTTGCTCAGAACGACGAGACGGATCCGAATATGCTCTCCGTTCGTCTATTACACGTCCCTAGCATAGAAAACATTGAACTTTTCCCCTTCGGTTCATCTGTCTCACAAACGTCCGGAACCGGGAAAACCTTCCCGGATGTTATCCTCCTTCGCCAGTATCGCCTAGCGCCGCGTTAGAACACCTCTAGCACCGCTTATTGTCTTGTTATGCTTATGTTTGCGCATATTTATTGTTTCTTCCCCCTCTTCTTCTCCGGTAGACCTCGAGACCGATGCTGCCCCTGTGATCGACTAGGTCGACGACGACCCCTCCTTGCCATAGCAACCAGGCAAGCCCCCCCTTTGATCATCCCGATATCGCCCATTCTATTCTCTCATGCTTGCATTAGATTTTGCTACTGTTATTGTTTGTTCCTATTCTGCTGCATAGCCTGTTTATTGTAACCTGCTATTGTTACCTACCTGCTTATCCTAAACTGCTTAGTATAGGTTGGTTAGAGACCCATCAGTGACCCCTCACTTGACCCGACTGCCCCGCTGGATTATCAGAAGACCCGATCAACGGGATCGAAGACTAGGCCCCGACACCTCACGTCACATCACGCCCCTTTGTTCCTCGACTCTGCAGAGTTACCATCGAGTGCCAAGGGTGGAACCTCATACATCACTCCTGATGACATCTCTATAGAGTAGCTATTCGGTCGTGGTCATCGAGGGTGATTTCCTCCTTAACCACTTCCGATACGACTCTGTCGTGCAACCCCTCAAGTGTGAACCTCGAGGGTGGTTCCTCTTACGTTCACCTTGATGTTTACATCGAGTGGGAATCCGACAAGGGTGATTCCTTAGTTTTTCCCCCTTGGTGTTAGACACACGGTTACTATGGTTACTATGACTTTGCACTGGACCCTATTACTAAAGACGGGTTGGCCCTGAGGGGTACCCGCGTGAGCTTAATTGCGAGTGATGTGGAGTCGGGCGGACCTGGAAGGTGCCCGCGAGATAATTAAGAGGCGTGGCCGGGCATTCCTAGCCCTTGCCGCAAGTCCTCGGGACGGGGCAACGGGGTCACATCTTTCGTGAGGCTCTGCTTGTTACCGCGCGTTCCTAATCCACCATGATTTGGATATTTGATCCGAGGGGCCTCTCTCCTGATAGCACTAACCATCACGTGGGCATAGTATGGGCGTTCTGCGTCGTATGCATCAGCCGAAACTTAATAGCCGTTAGCGGTGGCGACCGCGCGGGTTGGACTGGTAGCTCCTGCCTTTTAGGGAGGTAGCTAGGTCTGCTCACCGGCAGCGTCATAGCGTCTGAGTTCCTCGGGGAGATGGCCCATGACCCTGAGGGCATATGTTTAGTTCGGCGTCTGGCCTCTCTATTAAGCCTAGGTCGGGTTGCGGCGTATTGTTTGGCGAGGCGGGCATGACCCAGAAAGTGTGTCCGGCCGGAGTTAAGCGGCGTGGTGGGTAAGTTGGTGCACCCTGCAGGAATAAAACATCTATCGATAGCCTGTCCTCTGATAGCGGACACTTGGAGTTGTATCGATCGATACAACTAGAACTGGATAATTGTGATGAGAACTGGATGGTGATGAGAATTGGATTGTGATGATAATCTGGATAGTATGGCTCGGGATGCCTTTCTCGCGAAGTCGAGAAAGGATCTCGGCGAGGTTGATAACACTTCTACTACTTTACTTTATGCTACTCTACTCCCTCCTGTTGCTGCAAGATGGTGGTTTCCAGAAGATGCTAGTCTTCGATAGGACTAGGTTCTCCCCTCTATTCTGGCATTTCTGCAGCCCAGTCCACATATACAGCCTTCCTTTGATAATGTTGCATATGTCTTGTAGATCCTTGCTTGCGATTACTTTGGATGAGTACTCACGGTTGCTTTGCTACCCCTTTTCCCCTTTCTTCTTTTTCCGGTTGATGCAACCAGATGTCGGAGCCCAGAAGCGAGATGCCACCGCCGATGCCTACTACTACATGGAGACCGACGACGACCAGGAGTAGTTAGGAGGCTCCCAGGCAGGAGGCCTTGCCTTTTCGACGTCGATGCTTTTGTGCTAGCCTTCTTAAGGTAAACTTGTCTAACTGATGTCTGTACTCAGATATTGTTGCTTTCGCTGACTCTTCTGTCTTCGAGCTTGTATTCGAGCCCTCGAGGCCCCTTGCTTGTAATATAAAGCTTGTATTATTTTAATTTGTGTCTAGAGTTGTGTTGTGATATCTTCCCGTGAGTCCTTGATCTTGATCGTACACATTTGCGTGTATGATTAGTGTACAATTGAATTGAGGGCGTCACAAGTTGGTATCAGAGCCGACTGCCTGTAGGATCCCCCTTTCCAAGTCCTTGGCTGAAGTTGAGTCTAGAAACCGAAAACCGTTTTACTAACTTGGCTGTGTGGCTTACGGGCCCACGTCGCCAATTGGGTGGTATTAGGATATTTTCTTCCTTGTCTATACTCTGGGACTCTGCTCTCTCTTCCATTCGGGTTAAACGATTTTGCTAACTCTAACATTAGGATCTCGTAACTACTTCCTCCCGGAGAGCCCCTTATTACCGATGATCGCTTGCTTCGCCAGAAGATTCTGCAGATACTCCTCGATTCGCCAGAAGATTAGACTCCCGACAACGAGCCATTTTTGGCACCGTTGCCGGGGAGTCTACGCAAAAGTCAACATACCAAGTACCCATCACAATCCCTATCTCTCGCACTACATTATTTGCCATTTGCCTCTCGTTTTCCTCTCCCCCACTTCACCCTTGCCGTTTTATTCGCCCTCTTTTTCCGTTTGTCTTTTTCTCGTTTGCTTTTTGCTTGCTCGTGTGTTGGATTGCTTGTTTGTCGCGATGGCTCAAGATAATACCAAATTGTGTGACTATACCAATACCAACAATAATGATTTCCTTAGCACTCGATTGCTCCTCTTGCCAATCTGAATCTTGTGAAATCAATCTTGCTTTGTTGAATCTTGTTATGAAAGATCAATTCGCCGACCTTCCTAGTGAAGATGCCGCTACTCATCTGAATAGCTTCGTTGATTTATGTGATATGCGAAAGAAGAAATATGTTGATAATGATATTGTTAAATTGAAGCTATTTCCTTTTTTGCTTAGAGATCGTGCTAAAGCTTGGTTTTCGTCTTTGCCTAAAAATAGTATTGATTCTTGGAACAAGTGCAAAGATGCTTTTATCTCTAAGTATTTTCCCCCTGCTAAGATCATATCTCTTAGAAACGATATTATGAATTTTAAGCAACTTGATCATGAACATGTTGCACAAGCTTGGGAGAGAATTAAATTAATGATACGTAATTGCCCTACTCATGGTTTGAATTTGTGGATGATTATACAAATTTTTATGCCGGATTGAATTTTGCTTCTAGAAATCTTTTAGATTCGGCCGCGGGAGTCACTTTTATGGAAATCGCTTTAGGATATGCTACTAAAATCCTAGATAATATTATGGTTAATTATTCTCAATGGCACAATGAAAGGTCTACTAATAAAAAAGTGCATGCGATAGAAGAAATTAATGTTTTGAGTGGAAAGATGGATGAACTTATGAAATTATTTTATACTAAGAGTGTTTCTTGATCCTAATGATATGCCTTTGTCTACTTTGATTGAGAATAATAATGAATCTATGGATGTGAATTTTGTTGGTAGGAATAATTTTGGTAACAACGCATTATAGAGAATTTTAATCCTAGGCCTTACCTAGTAATCCTTCTAATAATTATGGAAATTCCTACAACAACTCTTATGGAAATTTTAATAAGATTCCCTCTGAATTTGAGAATAGTGTTAAAGAGTTTATGAATTCACAAAAGAATTTTAATGCTTTGCTTGAAGAGAAATTACTTAAAGTTGATGAATTGGCTAGGAACGTTGATAGAATTTCTCTTGATGTTGATTCTTTAAAGCTTAGATCTATTCCTCCTAAGCATGATATCAATGAGTCTCTCAAAGCTATTAGAATTTCCATTGATGAGTGCAAGGAAAGAACCGCTAGGATGCGTGCTACAAAAGATGCCTTATTAAAGCGTGTTCTTCTAATTCCTATGAAAAATCAAGATGAAGATCTAAAAGTTATTGATGTGTCCCCTATAAAATCTTTGTTTTGCAATATGAATCTTGATGAAACTGAATATGATCCACCTTTACCTAGAAGGCGTTCCAAAAATTCGGAGTATTTAGATCTTGATGATGAAATTGATAAAAGTGGGATTGAAAAGAATAAAACCCTAGTTGTTGCTAAACCCACTATTTTGGATTTCAAGGAATTTAATTATGAAAGTTGCTCTTTAATTGATTGTATTTCCTTGTTGCAATCGGTGCTAAATTCTCCTCATGCTTATAGTCAAAATAAAGCCTTTACCAAACATATCGTTGATGCCTTGATGCAATCTTATGAAGAAAAACTTGAGTTGGAACTTTCTATCCCTAGAAACCTTTATGATGAGTGGGAACCAACTATTAAAATAAAGATCAATGATCATGAATTTAATGCTTTATGTGATTTGGGTGCTAGTGTCTCCACTATTCCCAAAACTTTGTGCGATTTGCTAGATTTCCGTGATTTTGATGATTGCTCTCTAAACTTGCATCTTGCGGATTCCACTATTAAGAAACCTATGGGAAGAATTAATGATGTTCTTATTGTTGCAAATAGAAATTATGTGCCCGTAGATTTTATCGTTCTTGATATAGATTGCAATCCTTCTTGTCCTATTATTCTTGGTGCGATTATTGATATGAAGGAAGGGAATATTAGATTCCAATTTCCCTTAAATAAGGGCATGGAACACTTCCCTAGAAATAAAATAAAATTACCATATGAATCTATCATGAGAGCCACTTATGGATTGCCTACCAAAGATGATAATACCTAGATCTACCCTTGCTTTTATGCCTAGCTTGGGCATTAAAAGATAACGCTTGTTGGGAGGCAACCCAATTTTATTTTTAGTTTTTGTTTTTGCTTCTGTTTAGGAATAAATAATACATCTACCTTATGTTTAGATATGTTTTTATCTTTTAATTAGTGTTTGTGCCAAGTTAAACCTATAGGATCTTCTTGGATGATAGTTATTTGATCTTGCTGTAATTTCCAGAAACTTTCTGTTCACGAAAACAATTGTTAAAAATCACCAGAACGTGGTAAAATAGTGATTCCAATTGCTGCTGATAATAAACAAAATGCCTAGGTCGTCCTATTTTGGCTGATGTTTTGGAGTTCCAGAAGTTTGCGTTAGTTACAGATTACTACAGACTGTTTTGTTTTTGACAGATTCTGTTTTTCGTGTGTTGTTTGCTTATTTTGATGAATCTATGGCTAGTAAAATAGTTTATAATCCATAGAGAAGTTGGAATACAGTAGGTTTAACACCAATATAAATAAAGAATGAGTTCATTACAGTACCTTGAAGTGGTCTTGTGTTTTCTTTCGCTAACGGAGCCCACGAGATTTCTGTTGAGTTTTGTGTTGTGAAGTTTTCAAGTTTTGGGTGAAATCTTTTGATGGATTATGGAACAAGGACTGGCAAGAGCCTAAGCTTGGGTATGCCCATGGCACCCCAAGTTAACCCAAGGACACCAAAAAGTCAAAGCTTGGGGATGCCCCGGAAGGCATCCCCTCTTTCGTCTACTTCCATCGGTAATTTTACTTGGAGCTATATTTTTATTCACCACATGATATGTGTTTTGCTTGGAGCGTCTTGTATGATTTGAGTCTTTGCTTTTTAGTTTAACACAATCATCCTTACTGTACACACCTTTTGAGAGAGCCATACATGAATTGGAATTTGTTAGAATACTCTATATGCTTCACTTATATCTTTTGAGTTTTATAGTTTTGCTCTATGTGCTTCACTTATATCTTTTGAGCTTTATAGTTTTGCTCTATATGCTTCACTTAGATCTTTTAGAGCACGGTGGTGGATTCGTTTTATAGAAACTATTGATCTCCTCATGCTTCACTTAGATTATTTTGAGAGACTTGAATAGCATGGTAATTTGCTTAATAATAATATGCTTGCTATTCAAGATTTGTAAAACTTTCTTTTGAGTGCGTTGAATACTAAGAAAAGTTTGATGCTTGATAATTGTTTTGAGATATGAAGATGGTGATATTAGAGTCATGCTAGTTGAGTAGTTGTGAATTTGATAAATACTTGTGTTAAGGTTTGTGATTCCCGTAGCATGCACGTATGGTGAACCGTTATTTGATGAAGTCGGAGAATGATTTATTTATTGATTGTCTTCCTTATGAGTGGCGGTCGGGGCCGAGCGATGGTCTTTTCCTACCAATGTATCCCCCTAGGAGCATGCGCGTAATACTTTGCTTTGATAACTTCTAGATTTTTGCAATAAGTATATGAGTTCTTTATGACTAATGTTGAGTCCATGGATTATCGCACTTTTCCTTCCTTCCACCATTGCTAGCCTCTCTAATACCGCGCACCTTTCGCCGGTATCATACACCCACCATATACCTTCCTAAAAACAGCCACCATACCTACCTATCATGGCATTTCCATAGCCATTCCGAGATATATTGCCATGCAACTTTCCACCGTTCCGTTTATTATGACACGCTCCATCATTGTCATATTGCTAGCATGCATGATCATGTAGTTGACATCGTATTTGTGGCAAAGCCATCGTTCATAATTCTTTCATACATGTCACTCTTGATTCATTGCATATCCCGGTACACCACCGAAGGCATTCATATAGAGTCATATTCTTTTCTAAGTATTGAGTTGTAATTGTTGAGTTGTAAGAAAAATAAAAGTGTGATGATCATCATTTTTAGAGCATTGTCCCAAGTGAGGAAAGGATGATGGAGACTATGATTCCCCCACAAGTCGGGATGAGACTCCGGACGAAAAATAAAAAGAAAGAAAGAAAGGAGGCCATAAAAAAAGGAAAGAAAAGGCCTAAATAAAAAAAAGAAAATGAGAGAAAAAGAGAGAAGGGACAATGTTACTATCCTTTTACCACACTTGTGCTTCAAAGTAGCACCATGATCTTCATGATAGAGAGTCTCTCATTTTGTCACTTTTATATACAAGTGGGAATTTTTTATTATAGAACTTGGCTTGTATATTCCAATGATGGGCTTCCTCAAATTGCCCTAGGTCTTCGTGAGCAAGCGAGTTGGATGCACACCCACTTAGTTCCTTTTGTTGAGCTTTCATATACTTATAGCTCTAGTGCATCCATTGCATGGCCATCCCTACTCACTCACATTGATATCTATTGATGGGCATCTCCATAGCCCGTTGATACGCCTAGTTGATGTGAGACTATCTTCCCCTCTTTTTGTCTTCTCCACAACCACCATTCTATTCCACATATAGTGCTATATCCATGGCTCACGCTCATGTATTGCGTGAAGATTGAAAAGGTTTTGAAAATGTTAAAGTATGAAACAATTGCTTGGCTTGTCATCGGGGTTGTGCATGATTTAAATACTTTTTGTGGTGAAGATAGAGCATAGCCAGACTATATGATTTTGTAGGGATATTTTTCTTTGGCCATCTTATTTTGAGAAGACATAATTGCTTTGTTAGTATGCTTGAAGTATTACTATTTTTATGTCAAAATGAACTTTTGTCTTGAATCATATGGATCTGAAGATTCATACCACAATTAAGAAGAATTACATTGAAATTATGCCAAGTAGCACTCCGCATCAAAAATTCTGTTTTTATCATTTACCTACTCGAGGACGAGCAGGAATTAAGCTTGGGGATGCCTGATACGTCTCCAAAGTATCTATAATTTTTTATTTCTCCATGCTATATTATCTACTGTTTTGGACCATATTGGGCTTTATTTTCCACTTTTATATTACTTTTGGGACGAACCTATTAACTGGAGGCCCAGCCCAGAATTGTTGTTTTTTTGCCTATTTCAGTGTTTCGAAGAAACGGAATATCAAACGGAGTCCAAACGGAATGAAACCTTCGGGAACGTGATTTTCTCATCAGATATGATCCAGGAGAGTTTGACCCTCCGTCAAGAAAGCCACGAGGCGGTCACGAGGGTGGAGGGCGCGCCCCTGCCTCGTGGGCCCCTCTAAGCTCCACCGACGTACTCCTTCCTCCTATATATACCTACGTACCCCCAAACGATAAGATACGGAGCCAAAAACCTAATTCCACCGCCGCAACCTTCTGTACCCACGAGATCCCATCTTGGGGCCTGTTCCGGAGCTCCGTCGGAAGGGGAATCGATCATGGAGGGCTTCTACATCATCACCATAGCCCCTTCGATGAAGTGTGAGTAGTTTACCTCAGACCTTTGGGTCCATAGTTAGTAGCTATATGGCTTCTTCTCTCTTTTTGGATCTCAATACAATGTTCTCCCCCTCTCTCGTGGATATCTATTCGATGTAATCTTCTTTTTGCGGTGTGTTTGTTGAGACCGATGAATTGTGGGTTTATGATCAAGATTATCTATGAACAATATTTGAATCTTCTCCGAATTCTTTTATGTATGATTGGTTATCTTTGCAAGTCTCTTCGAATTATCAGTTTGGTTTGGCCTACTATATTGGTTTTTCTTGCAATGGGAGAAGTGCTTAGCTTTGGGTTCAATCTTGCAGTGTCCTTACCCAGTGACAGAAGGGGCAGCAAGGCACGTATTGTATTGTTGCCATCGAGGATAACAAGATGGGGTATTTATCATATTGCATGAATTTATTCCTCTACATCATGTCATCTTGCTTAAGGCGTTACTCTGCTTTCATTAACTTAATACTCTAGATGCATGCTGGATAGCGGTCGATGAGTGGAGTAATAGTAGTAGATGTAGGCAGGAGTCGGTCTACTTGTCTCGGACGTGATGCCTATATACATGATCATACCTAGATATTCTCATAACTATGCTCAATTCTGTCAATTGCTCAACAGTAATTTGTTCACCCACCGTAGAAATACTTATGCTCTTGAGAGAAGCCACTAGTGAAACCTATGGCCCCCGGGTCTATTCTCATCATATTAATCCTCAATCACTTTATTATTGCTTTGCCTTTTACTTTTGCCTTTTATTTTACTTTGCATCTTTATATCAAGAATACCAAAAAATATTATCTATCTTCTCTATCAGATCTCACTCTCGTAAGTGACCGTGAAGGGATTGACAACCCCTAATCGCGTTGGTTGCGTTGAGCTATCGTTTTGTGTAGGTACGAGGGACTCGCGCGTGGCCTCCTACTGGATTGATACCTTGGTTATAAAAAACTGAGGGAAATACTTACGCTACTTTGCTGCATCATCCTCTCCTCTTCGTGGAAATCCAACGCAGTGCTCAAGAGGTAGCAACCACCTGGGGGTTCCCTTGTACGTCTTAGCTTCTTGCCTCCTTGATTGTTCGTTCCGGTAATGTGTCCAGCTATCATACTGCCGGAAAGGGCTTCTAGAGAGTAAGGTCCTGAAAGAGAAGAAATGAAAAAGGTATGCAGCCCCTAGGGCGGTTGAGCCGCATTGCGGGACGTGTCCTGATCATGCCCCCGCCTGTGCCCATGGTATTTTCAGTGTGTAATTATGTACGCACGGCACAGATTTCGTCGCTTGACTGGGACTAGGACGGGGGCCGAATTGCTATGCAAGCTCTGAACGTGCCAGGCGATCCTGTTGCAGGTTACTTCGGACTCGCTTGACGGTGTCCGGGGGATGTATCGCCGAATTGGCGGTTTGCCTTAAAAGGTTGTTTTGTGCTTCTGCTGCAAGGGCCGCAATGTGCTCCTCCGTTCGGAGCGAGCGTTCTGTGTTTCCATTGACTATTATGACCCCCCTAGGTCCTGGCATCTTGAGCTTGAGGTATGCGTAATGCGTTACCACATTGAATTTTGCAAATGCGGTTCGCCCGAGCAGTGCGTGATAGCCGCTGCGAAACGGGACGATATCGAAGATAACTCCTCATTTCGGAATTTGTCCGGAGATCCGAAGACCACTTCCAGTGTGATTGAGCCTGTACAATGGGCCTCTACACCTGGGATGATGCCTTTAAAGGTGGTTTTGGTGGGTTTGATCCTCGAGGGATCTATACCCATTTTGCGTATTGTATCCTGATAGAGCAGGTTCAGGCTGCTGCCGCCGTCCATAAGGACTCGAGTGAGGAGAAATCCGTTGATGATTGGGTCTAGGACCAATGCGGCGGATCCGCCATGACGAATACTAGTGGGGTGGTCCCTGCGATCGAAGGTGATCGGACAAGAGAACCATGGGTTGAACTTTGGGGCGACGGGCTCCATCGCATAGACGTCCCTTAGTGCACGCTTCCGTTCCTTCTTGGGAATGTGGGTTGCGTATATCATGTTCACCGTCTTCACTTGTGGGGGGAACCTCTTCTATCCTCCCATGTTCGGTGGCCGGGGCTCCTCCTCGTCATCACTATGCAGCCCCTTGTCCTTGTTTTCGGCATTCAACTTGCCGGCCTGCTTGAACACCCATCATTCTTTGTTGGTGTGATTGGCTGGCTTATCGGGGGTGCCGTGGATTTGACACGAGCGATCAAGTATGTGATCCAAACTGGACGGGCCCGGAGTACTTCTTTTGAATGGCTTTTTCCGCTGACCGGATCTAGAGCCTCTGAATCCGACATTGACTGCCGTGTCTTCGGCGTTATTGCCGTTGTTGCGGCGCTTGTGTCTGTTACTACGTGGTCTGCCATTGGCATCTTTAGTATCTGAAGCGCCCGGATTCCTTGATGTGTTGTTGCTGCGAGCCAGCCAGCTATCCTCGCCCGCGCAAAAGCGGGTCATGAGTGTCGTGAGGGCTGCCATAGACTTCGGCTTCTCCTGGCCGAGGTGCCGGGCGAGCCACTCGTCATGGATGTTATGCTTGAATGCCGCTAAGGCCTCTGCGTCCGGACAGTCGACTATTTGGTTCTTCTTAGTTAGGAACCGTGTCTAGAATTGCCTGGCCGATTCCCCTGGCATTGAGTTATATGGCTCAAGTCATCGGCATCCGATGGTCGCACATAAGTGCCCTGGAAGTTGTCAAGGAATGCATCTTCCAAATCCTCCCAACTGCCAATGGAGTCTGCTGGCAAGCTATTCAGCCAATGCCGAGCTGGTCCTTTGAGTTTTAGTGGAAGGTACTTGATGGCATGTAGATCATCACCGCGAGCCATGTGGATGTGGAGGAGGAAATCCTCGATCCATACCGCGGGATCTGTTGTACCATCATACGATTCAATGTTTACGGGTTTAAAACCTTCCAGGAATTCATGATCCATCACTTCATCAGTGAAGCATAGGGGGTGTGCGGCGCCTCTGTGCCGGGCTATATCACGACGCAGTTCATATGAGTCTTGTCTGCTGTATTCGGCCCGGCCGGATTTACTTTTAGTGTATCCGGCATGACGGTCATCGTCCCGCATTGGTGCGCGCCCCCGTGACCCGTATATCGATCTTGCATGTTTTTCCCTGCTTTCCAATACATCTTGCAGGTCCCGCGTGTTGCCCCGGGCCTTGGTGTCTTTGTTTGCGTGGCGGCGGGGTGCGGGCTGAACTTCAGGCTGAAACGCCTCTCTGTCTCGGCCACGAGGTGGCCGGTCCGCCGCGTCATACGCTGGTGATGTAGGTTTCAATGCTTCCTCCTCGAGTCGGGATAGCAACCTGCGCTTTGGGTAACTCTTGGAGGGTCGTTCGAGTTCATATTCCTCGGCCGCCAGGACTTCGGTCCATCTATCTGCTAGAAAATCTTGATCAGCTCGAAGCTGTTGTTGCTTTTTCTTCAGGCTATTTGCTGTGGCTATAAGCCGGCGCTTAAAGCGCTCCTACTCGATGGGATCCTCAGGCATGACAAATTATTTGTCGCCGAGGCTCACCTCGTCTTCGGAGAGAGGCATGTAATTATCATCCTCCGTTTCTCCATTTGCTGCCTGTTCTGGAGGGCTAGCTTGTTCACCCTCCCGATCTAAATCGTGTTGGAGGGGATTGTTGTCTTCGGCACTATCCGGAGTGTTATTGTTTCTTGTGCTGGTATCACTGCTTTTGCTATGGCGGGACTTAGAGCGGCGCTGCTGACGTCGATGCTTGGGCTGCTTCTTGGAGGGGTCATCCTCCGATGTCCTGTCGCCATTGCCTTCTTTGGGGGTATCCACCATATATATATCATATGATGATGTGGCGGTCCAACGCCCTGTGGGCGGTGGTTCCAGTTCGTCTCTTGCATTGTCGTCCATGCCGTCGATGTCTTCGGAGTCTAACTCGAGCATGTCAGTTAAATCGTCGACAGTGGCTACTAAGTGGGTGGTGGGTGGGGAGCGAATTTCTTCGTCGTCTGCATCCCATCCTAGCCGGACGTAGTTCGGCCAAGGTTCTCCCGAAAAAGAGAGGGACCTTAATGAATTTAGCACATCGCCGAAAGGCGAGTGCTGAAAGATATCCGCGGAGGTAAACTCCATGATCGGTGCCCAATCGGGTTTGATGGGCACGGATGCAAAGCGATTCGAGCCCGTGGCGGGGCGAATCCAAAGGTTCGGCAACACGGCTCGTAAGGTGCGGTCGAGATCCGGCTCTATCGCCACTGAGAGTGCTGCCTCCATGGCGGGGTCTATCCACCCGTCCTCGGATGGCGCAATTTGCTCCGGATTGAGGGCCGCAGCGGTTGCAGGTGTGATCTCCCGAACACTGTCCGACGACAGAACTAAATCATGCTCGTCATGATTGTGCAGCGCACCTGACATGGGCTCGAACCCGTCGAAGATCAAGTCTCCACGGATGTCGGTAGTGTAGTTCAAGTTTCTGAACCTGACCTGATGGCCAGGGGCGTAGCTCTCGATCTGCTCCAGATGGCCAAGCGAGTTGGCCCTAGTGCGAAGCCACCGAATACAAAGATCTGTCCGGGGAGGAAAACCTCACCCTGGACCGCATCATTACAGATGATCGAAGTAGCCATCAAGCCTTACGGTGACGGCACAGTGGAACTCTCAATGAAAGCACCAATGTCGGTGTCAAAACCGACGGATCTCGGGCAGGGGGTTCCGAACTGTGCGTCTAAGGCGGATGGTAACAGGAGGCGGGGGACACGATATTTACCCAGGTTCAGGCCCTCTCGATGGAGGTAATACCCTACTTCCTGCTTGATTGATCTTGATGATATGAATATTACAAGAGTTGATCTACCACGAGATCGTAGAGGCTAAACCCTAGAAGCTAGCCTATGGTATGATTGTTGTTGTCCCACGAACGAAACCCTCCGGTTTATATAGACACCGGAGGGGGCTAGGGTTACACAGAGTCGGTTACAAAGAAGAAGATCTACATATCCATATTGCCAAGCTTGCCTTCCACGCCAAGGAGAGTCCCATCCGGACACGGGGCGAAGTCTTCAATCTTGTATCTTCATAGTCCAATAGTCGGGCCAAAGGATATAGTCCGGCTGTCTGAAGACCCCCTAATCCAGGACTCCCTCAGTCATGTCCATCACATAACTCTCTAATGATGTGATCCCGTTCGTCAAATGACAACACATGTCTATGGTCAGGAAACTTAACCATCTTTGATTAACGAGCTAGTCAAGTAGAGGCATACTAGGGACATCATGTTTTGTCTATGTATTCACGCATGTACTAAGTTTTCGATTAATACAATTCTAGCATGAATAATAAAGATTTATAATGATATAAGGAAATATAAATAACAACTTTATTATTGCCTCTAGGGCATATTTCCTTCAGTCTCCCACTTGCACTAGAGTCAATAATCTAGTTCACATCGTCATGTGATTTAACACCAATGGTTCACATCTCTATGTGATTAGTTCACATCTCTGTGTGACTAATACCCAAAGGGTTTATTAGAGTCAGTAATCTAGTTCACATCGCTATGTGATTAACACCCAAAGAGTGATCATGTTTTGCTTGTGAGAGAAGTTTAGTCAACGGGTCTGCGACATTCAGAGCCGTATGTATTTTTCAAATTTTCTATGTCTACAATGCTCTGCACGGAGCTACTCTAGCTAATTGCTCCCACTTTCAATATGTATCCAGATTGAGACTTAGAGTCATCCAGATCAGTGTCAAAGCTTGCATCGACATAACCCTTTACGACAAACTTTTTGTCACTTCCATAACCGAGAAACATGTCCTTATTCCACTAAGGATAATTTTGACCGTTGTCCAGTGATCCACTCCTAGATCACTATTGTACCCTCTTGCCAAACTCATGGTGAGGTACACAATAGTTCTGGTACACAGCATAGCATACTTTATAGAACCTATGACCGAGGCATAGCGAATGACTTTTCATTCTCTTTCTATTTTCTGCCGTGGTCGGGTTTTGAGTCTTTACTCAACTTCACATCTTAGAACTCAGGCAAGAACTCCTTCTTTGACTGATCCATTTTGAACTCCTTCAAAATCTTATCAAGGTATGTACTCATCGAAAGTCTTATTAAGCGTCTTGATCTATCTTTATAGATCTTGATGCCCAATATGTAAGCAGCTTCACCGAGGTCTTTCTTTGAAAAACTCCTTTCAAACACTCCTTTATGCTTTCCAGAAAATTCCACATCATTTCCGATCAACAATATGTCATTCACATATACTTATTAGAAAGACTGTAGTGCTCCCACTCACTTTCTTGTAAATACAGGCTTCACCGCAAGTTTGTATAAAATTATATGCTTTGATCAACTCATCAAAGCATATATTCCAACTCCGAGATGCTTGCACCAGTCCATAGATGGATCGCTGGAGTTTGCATACTTTGTTAGCACCTTTAGGATCGACAAAACTTTCTGGTTGCATCATATACAACTCTTCTTTAAGAAATCCATTAAGGAATGCAGTTTTAACATCCATTTGTCAGATTTCATAAAATGCAGCAATTGCTAACATGATTCAGACAGACTTTAAGCATAGATACAAGTGAGAAACTCTCATAGTAGTCAACACCTTGAACTTGTCGAAAACCTTTTGTGACAATTCGAGCTTTGTAGATAGTAACACTACTATCAGCGTCCATCTTTCTCTTGAAGATCCATTTAATCTCAATGGCTCGCCGATCACCGGGCAAGTCAATCAAAGTCCATACTTTGTTCTCATACATGGATCCCATCTCAGATTTCATGGCCTTAAGCCATTTCGCAGAATCTGGGCTCATCATCGCTTCCTCATAGTTTGTAGGTTCATCATGGTCTAGTAACATGACTTCCAGAAAGGATTACTGTACCACTCTGGTGCGGACCATAATCTAGTTGACCTACGAGGTTCGGTAGTAACTTGATCTGAAGTTTCATGATCATCATCATTAGCTTCCTCACTAATTGGTGAAGTAATCACTGGAACTGATTTATGTGATGAACTACTTTCCAATTCGGGAGAAGGTACAACTACCTCATCAAGTTCTACTTTCCTCCCGTTCTTTCGAGAGAAACTCCTTCTCTAGAAAGGATCCATTCTTAGCAACGAATATCTTGCCTTCGGATCTGTGATAGAAGGTGTCGTGGAATTGTCACGGCAGATGTCCTTAGTGTCAGGACTTAGTCGCGAGGCCAACGCATCTATGTGGTAGCTTGAGAGGGGTTGAGCGGAATCGAGAAACGCAACACAAGACAGGGATTTAGACAGCTTCGGGCCCCGGGAAACGTCATCGGTAAAAACCCTACATGCTGTTTGAGGCTAGGTCTCATTATCATCACGAGGGAGTCACCGTAAACCGGCTCTCCTCTTTGTGTCTAGCCCTAAGATTGTTTCTTCTTGCTTGTTGCTTGTCCCTCTTTGGGGAGCCCTACCCCTCCTTATATATGTTGAAGAGGCAGGTTACATGTAGAGTCCAACTCGGACTTAAGACTTAACTATTCTAACTTATCTTCATGTGCTTCTTAACATCTTGGGCTTCATAACATCTCGGGCTTCATAACCCCTGAAAACCCAGTTATCACTGTTTGTCGGTTTAACATTGTCTGCCGGTTTAACATTGTCTGCCGGTTTACCACCAGCCGGTTTACCGTCTGTCTTAGCCATCTGTCTTGACTCTCTGTCTTAACTCTCCGCCGGTTTACCAAGTCCCAGCCGGTTTACAACTCCAGCCGGGTCATACCGTGGGGTATATCCCCGACATTGGCCCCCAGTTTAATTTGGATTTATCCATGTTAAACTGATCCTGAGCATCTTTAAATCCTTGTCATTTCCTTCTAGAAAATCCAGGTCAATAGGCCAGCTTCATAATCAATTTGCTGACATTGGTTTGTCACAGAGAAATATTGTGAAGAATAACTTCTTTGACTCAGCTCCCAATGCTTAACAAAAATATTGGTCTTTGAAATACTCATCTGATCTTCAGCGGGTTTAAGAATGTAGAACTTTGCCGGTTTACAAATATTGATGGTACCAGATCATAACTGTTTGTTAACATGAGCTTTTGAAAATATACCTCTTATATGCCTATCACTTGTAGCCCTCAAATCTTAAGAAGGTAACATAGTAACAGCTTAAGATTTGCTTCAATATGAATGTCACAAGCTTGAAGAAATCCAGGTTGTTCATCTCAATCAATAGCCAGAACTGAGTATTCCACATATTTAGCCCCCAAGTGCCGGGTTGTCATGCTTGCAGCAACCTGGGACTTGTAATTTCCTGATGCTCATAAAAACCTCAACCAGTGTAGCCCCCAAGGGCAGGGTCATTATGCAAATAATGAGTAGGGACTTCTGAAAATATGATCATGTAGAATGTAATAGCAACGTGTAGCCCCCAAGGGCCGGCTCAGTAAGATAATATTGAGCTGGGACTTTATATATACTTCATTGAGAATAACATTATATTATGTAACTCCCATCATGGGGCGTGAACCCACGTCCACAAGGTTGAGAGCTTTGTGCTTTACCAACTGAGCAGTGGATCCTTCGATAATAGATGAAAATTTGTGTACCTTGAATTGTTGACAGGAGCAATTGGTAGCCCCAAGGGCCGGCTCATTATGATGTGATGAGTCGGGTCTTCAATAAGACTAATAAAAATGACTTTGCATTAGCCCCCAAGTGTCATGGTGCATGCTTGCAGCAACATGAGACTTTCATATTTTATATAATCTTAAGTTGAATAATGTAGCCCCCAAGTACCGGGTCGTAAGCTTGCAGCGACTTGGGACTATTCCTTCAATTATAAAATAAATCATATCCATTGATAATATAATAGCCATTGCGCTAAAGCGACTTTGAAAACCTTAATCATAGTACTGGTTACTGATAACCATAATAAAATCCAGCCATGTTGGCTATTTGAAGATTTGAATAATATAATCCAATGATTTATGAGCGCATGATTCGATGGCGCAATCCAAATATATCTTGGCGACTTATAGTCGAAACCAAAGCTGGGCTGATAGTCTCCGGATTATGATTTAATCGTGTTCCATCAATCATGGCCGACAGTTGAACGGATTTAATAATGTTGGGTGAAAACGCAACAGAAAAAATATTTTGTCAAAAGAAAAACAGAAGCAAAGGCAAAGATAAAACCATTGCAAATGAGGCTTTGAGCCGATCAAGTGGCATTACCATGGTCGGACAAGACCATGCCCCCCAAAAGGCATAGCTATAGTTCAAGTCAGCCAGGTCCCCAAATGATGCGTTGGCATTACGTCGATCAAGAGGTGTAGTGATGGTTCGGGTTCGACCAAAGCCCCCAAGTGATGCTGTGGCACTAGGCCGATCAAGAGGCGTGACTATGGTTCATACATGACCAAGTCCCCAAGTGATGTCGTGGCTTTTCGCCTACCAAATGGCGTTGCTATGGTTCGGACACGACCAAAGCCCCCAAGTGATACTGTGGCATTGCGCCGATCAAGAGGTGTGACTATGGTTCAGACATGACCGAGCCCCCAAGTGATCAATAATATGATAAGCCAATAAGGCATGATACCCATGTTTGAACCGCGCATCATGGCAGCAGGTCCTCTTTGCACCCTTTACCTTTTTGCAAGAGATAAATCCTTCTTGAACCGGACATTAAACCGGATATTGAGAGCTTCAAAGCTTTGTGGGAGACTTCTTTCCCTTGAACCGGATTTTAAACCGGAATCTTCATTTTCAGCCAGAAATTTTCTGACGGCCTTTAAACTCGGACTTGCGAGAAGTTAATTCCTTTTTGAACCGGACATTTTTAAACCGGATTTGAACCAGATACTAAGGGCTTCAGCTTTGTGTGGGAGACGGGATTCCCCTTAAACCGGACTATAAACCGGAAACATCATTGTGAGCTGGAATATTTCTGGCGGCCTTTAAATTTTCATCAATATAACAGCAGCCTCCGGGACCGGGTTTCCGTTCAACATCCTGGGGCACTTGAATTTTCTGAAACTGGCAAGACTTGCTGCATCATATCATCGTAGCCCCCGAGTCTTAAGATGACTCAAGGAGTTGTGTTGATATTCTCCATACTTTACCATAGCAGAAGGTATATATCATCGGTGTTAATAACGCGATGTAAATCCATAGAAGGTTGAGGTGACTGCGGCGGATTATAGATGATCCCGTATGAGCCGTGTCAGCAACTCGGCCAGTGGTTCCTTTCAACTGGTTATTTGAAGTTGACCAAACTATAGTGGCAGCGATTTGTACGCATGTCCATTAACCCATCCAATGCAGACGGCAGCTGAATGATAATTTGCCTCCAATATATTGGAAGAAAAACCGGGCTACCCAAGCAGTGACTTGCTCATACTCAATAAATAGCTCATGTAGACAGGTGCGGCCCAGTGTGTTGACATAGACCAGGTCGTGAGAGACGGACGGTAAAAACGACCGCAGCATCAGAGGCAACATAGATGAGTCGGCCACGGCGCTATACGCCGGTGCGGACAAGCAAGTTGTCCTCCTCATTGTAAGCCGGCGCGGACGCGTGAACCGGCCGCGAGAGCGGACGGGCGATTCATCCGTGGCGTTTGTAAGCTGGTGCGGATGCACGAGTCAATCATAGGCGCAGTCGCAGCTAGTTGATGTAGACCGGGCGGCGGCTTGTGCGCGTCCATTCATCGGGTAATATGTTACGGACTATCACCGGCGGAATATTGTCAGCTCGTGCTCCATACCCATGGTATAAACCATATTTGTAGTGAATGATTGTCCTGTATATAAAAATACACAGATCCAAGTAATTGTTTTTGATAAAAACCATATGTGCCAATAAAATAGACTTAGATAAACATCACCTGACTGGTCTGGATGACGGATGATCCGTACATAGATTCCATGAATAATCCATGGTGATTCCAATGGCGCTTTAATCACCCTCTCGAGGAGACTTTAAACCGGGGCGGCTCTTGTTTTTTGATTCTCACGTAGGCGTTGGTGCTTAGCCCTTCATGTGGGTGGTTCGAGCAACTTGAGAAGACAAAATAGTATACCTTGCGCCTTTTCCTCACGTGATAAGATATCATGATGACCTCGCATCAGCTTTTTTGGGATTTGTGCAGCGGCACTAACATTTTTATCTTGAACTGCTCTTGGACTCTCCTCTGAGGTGCCTTGTCATTAAACATCTGATTGTAAAGGTCCAAATCATCAGAACTTCATCCGGGTGTTGAGTGCTATGAATCCTGTCACGGGCATATACTGCACCCGCATGTCTACTATGCACCAGTAGCGTCGTTCAGATTGAATCAACTTCATCAGGTGATCTCGAGTATGCAGCCTGATGTACCAGTACAGGGCTTCAAATGCCTCAAGTCTGAAACTTGTATCCAATAGCGACAATTTCCGGTTAGCGGCCGGCGGATCGTGGGACGCGCCCGCGACCATCGTAGCAGAGGCAAGCTGACCCGGGATGGCACTAGAAGGAGGGCTCGAACCAGCAGCAGCGCGCGACCACAGCCCCACAACAGCACCCGCACCACAACAACAAACCGCGACCTCGGCGGCTCGGTTTAAAAGGAGGAGCGGGCATGGTGACCCGGCGCGGCGACTCGTATAGAGGCAGAGTAAGACCATGGCGCACGGCACAACCATCAAAGGTGGACGGTGACTTGGCGATGGGGCCGGCGGCTCAGCAGCAGCAGCTCTCCCGCTATAATGTCAGTGAAGGAGACGGCAGGCCAGCGATTTAGCACAGGGCCGCGGCGAGTCTGCAGCGGAGAGGCGGACCGGCAATGCTCCGGTGGCGGGTGAAGCGGAGAGGCGGACCGGAGATGCTCCGGTGGTGGGTGAAACGGAGAGGCCGCGGGAAACGGAGCACCGACGACGGCGGTTTATTTGCAGATGTGGCGGTTTAGGCAAGTGGCGGCCTGCAGCAGAAGCAACCCACGACGGTTTACGGTGGCCAGGCGAGGCGCGGTCCGCTCATAGGGGCAGCGCCGCAGGGGCGCGCAGAGCGGGGTCCCCCACGGCGGAGTCGGCGGCAAGGCCGATGACTCGGCGCGGATGCAGCCGAGGAGGCCCCTGGCGAAGGTGGATCGAGGAGCGAAACACGGCCGTATCGGCCGAGTAGCGGCGAGGCGGGCGCCGGGCGTTCCGGGGCGGTGCGGCGCGACGCGTCCGGCGGCAACAGCACGAGAACGGATGGCGCGAGGTGGTGGCTCGATGTGAGGTCCTCGTCCGCGTCGTTCTTTGACTTATAATGGGGGGGGGGGGCGGCCCCGATTGCGGCTCGACGGAGGTCATGAAGTCGACTCGGAGCAGAAGACGGCGACGGCGGTTTAGAAGCCAGGGCTGCGCCAGGCGGCTCTTTCGATGATGCTGGGCCTGCGGATGATCCGAGAGCGGCACAGAGGCATTGGCAAGCCATGGCCACCACGATGCGAGGCTCGCCGGCTCGGGCGGACAGAGGTTGCGGCGAACGCAGCCGCTCACGTCCGTGGAGCGGAAGCGGCGAGGCCGTAACGGCGAAGTACTCAGTCGAAAGGCCGGGCGCTTAGCGGCGCGCGGCGGCGACTCTCAAGAAGCGACTCAGCGTGCCGGCGGCTGAATCGAGAGGCGAGCGCGACCCGACCGCGACTTGAACCGGAGAAAAGTTGAGGCCCGACGGCGACTTGAACCAGAGACGAGACGAGGCCCGATGGCGAGGCGGACCAGCAAGCCGGTGTGCAGCTCAGGAGGCCGGGGCGGTTTGCAAGAGGGAGCAGACGTGGAGACCCGATTGCGGCTTCGGAGTTGAGGCAGATCCGGTCGCAGCGGCTCATAGCAGAGGTGGAGGCGGCCTGCTCCAGGGACAGCGGCCGCGAAGACCACGGCGACAGCGGAGGCGACCGCTTGTTGACACGAGGCTCGGGGTCCAGTTCAACGAAAGAGTCCAAGCCCGTGGATGACTCGTTCCTGGGTCACGGGCTCATGGTTGTTTTTTCTTTTCTTTGAAAATTATCCTGATGATGATCTGGCAGCCGCTCCTTGAATCTTCTGACTCAGACGGAGGTAGTGATCCGGTCTATGAGTACTCAAAGTAGGAGTAGTACTAGTCTTGGTCACGTACTAGTGTAAAGTACTAGTTGATTTTTCCGTTTTGACTATTCTTCACATCGGGGAAAAGGAGGGTAGCAACAGACGATTGGACCCCACGGCCTGGGACTTGTGAACGTGGAGCAAAAGTGGAACTCGGCGGATTAAGCTGTAGTCTCGGGTGACTCACGGCGCATCTCCTTTTTCCTATAAACCGGACTGGGCGGATTATCACGGCGCACGTGGCAGACGTTGAACATGCAACCCTGACTTTTCTTGATCTGGTTTTGACTGCTCGTGGATGATGTGATTCATTGAACCGGCTCCTTTCTCATTTGGAAAGTTGCAACTTTCCCGATCCCTAGGACTTGAAGCAGCAGCGGCAATTAATCCGGCCCCAATAGATCATCTGGTCGTGTGCGCTGGCTTCAAATTTGATCATGTTCCCGATCACAAAACAATTTACTTGCCAGCTCTTCCTTATCTGACGGAATCGCGAGCTCCTCGATCCTTAGGAGAGATCCCTTCAAGAACTCAACACCACCGTGCGTAGGCCCCACGATGGGCGCCAACTATCGTGGAATTGTCACGGCAGATGTCCTTAGTGTCGGGACTTAGTCGCGAGGCCAACGCATCTATGTGGTAACCGAGAGGGTTGAGAGGAATCGAGAGGCGCAACACAAGACAGGGATTTAGACAGCTTGGGCCCCGAAACATCATCGGTAAAAACCCTACATCTGTTTGAGGCTAGGTCTCATTATCATCACGAGGAGTCGCCGTAAACCGGCTCTCCTCTTTGTGTCTAGCCCTAAGATTGTTTCTTCTTGCTTGTAGCTTGTCCCTCTTTGAGAGCCCTACCCTCCTTATATATGTTGAAGAGGCGGGTTACATGTAGAGTCCAACTCGGACTTAAGACTTAACTATTCTAACTTATCTTCATGGGCTTCTTAACATCTTGGGCTTCATAACATCTCGGGCTTCATAACCCGTGACAACCCAGTTATCACTGTTTGCCGGTTTAACATTGTATGCCGGTTTAACATTGTCTGCAGGTTTACCACCAGCCGGTTTACCGTCTGTCTTAGCCATCTGTTGGGGATATAACTATTTGTGTAAGCCACCCAGGAGGGGCCGGGTTACGAAAAAAGAGACTCATCAGAAGAAGCCCAAGACCAAGCATGAAGATGGCGGTTCAATAAAGGGTTTAAGGCCCATAGGCGACTTAAGGCTCGTAATGATAAACCGCCATGATGGCATGACTTGTATTGTAAGGTAGAATTAACTAGTCACCGAGCCGGACATTGTCTAGGAGCCGGCCGGGACTCTGTAAGCCGCAGGGCGTCGACCCGTGTATATAAGGGGATGGCCCGGCGACAGCTTAGGGCAAGAAACAACTCCTCGAGAGCCGGGCATAGCGTATCTCGCTCCCTGGTTATCGAAACATCAAGCAATACCAACCCAACTAGACGTAGGCCTTACCTTCATCGTAAGGGGCCGAACTAGTATAAACTCTCTCGTGTCCTTTGTCCCGATTAACCCCTTTTAGCTTCCTAGTTGCGATGGCTCCACGACTAAGTCCTCGCAAGAGGACATCTACCGTGACAATTCCACGACGGTTGGCGCCCACCGTGGGGCCAGCGCCGCAGTGGTTGAGTTCTTGAAGGGCAGCTTCAAGGGCTCAAGGGATACCTGATGGGCGGATGACCAAGAGTCGTCGCGGCAAGATCTACATCGACAACGAAGGCTGGGGCCCCGACACCGACTCAATTGAGTACGGATACCGGGTCCCCTTCAGCGGAATCCACGTCTTCACTGGCCGGATTGGTGAGCCGGGCCCTTAGCCGGACAACTGCACTGACCTCGTCGAGACGGCTCAGCGTGCGAGACCCGCCCGAGTTCAACCTGTCATGAAGCGTGCCTTCATGGGCTACATCCACGGAGAAGAACTTTCTAAAGGATCTAAAGATGGTGGTGAGATGGCCGTCCCCTCGGATGATGATTCGTCCGCCGGCTCAACAGACTCGTTATATCAAGTACAAGATGGCGTGCTTGGGGGTTGTTCCGATGGTTCCAGTATTCCGGACCCCTATGAGCCGCCAAGCTGGGCAGGAGTCTTCATGGCTGGGACTCAACCCGGCCAAAACTCTACGGCTGCTACGACAATAACATCCAGGTCCGGAGCGGCCGGGGCAAGAGGCCCTGTGCGCCCGCTGGCTCAGATACTGATGGATCTCATGGATAAGCTTACGGCCTTGTTAACCGCCACGGTTATTCCTGCAAATCAAGATGAGCATAACGCAGAGGTGGCACAGGTGTGTGAAGCGATAGCTCGAGCCAAGGAGGCCTTGGAAGTTGAGGATACCAGGTTAGCTGCAGAACGAGTGGCTTTAGATGCACGAGCGCAGCGGCTCCAGTCGGAGGCTTTCCAGCTTAATATGAGCCTGAACGCATCTAATGAAGTAATGAGAAGGAGGCACCAGAAAACTCAATCCCATTTACCTCCGGTTTACGACCCTCGGAACCTTTTTGCTACACCCGGTGCCGGCCCTAGCAACCCGCCCGGAGCAAACCAGTTCACACCAGCCGGCGCGGGGGCAAGCTTCAAGATATGGCACCTCCGCATGGGAGTATGGCCCCGCCCCGCTATGTACCAATACCACCGGGTCACTTTTCCAACCCCATGGAGAACTTAATCGCAGCATCGGCGCGTTTGGTGGCTCTCCCAGTGGACGGTGATGATCCGATAGCAGTGGAGACCCAGAGGGTCAGAGAACTTATTCAGACGGCCCTGGCCCAGCAAGAGACCTATTCTTACAGCCGGGACAGGATTCATTCAACTCCTCTGCCTTGGCTAGCACCACCTTGTCAGAACCGGAGTCCGAGTTACAGTAGGCACATGGAGTCAGAAGCTTTGTCAAGCAATGCCCAGCGTCGCAACCAGCCCGGTGGTTATAACCTGGTGCAAGACCGAGTACATTAGGAGGACGAGCGGGCGGCTCAGCTAGCGGCTCAGCAGGAGGCTCATCAGGATCTCCCAGAGTATCCGACGACTTCTGTTGGAGCAGGAGTGGCTACTAGAACCGGCGGTGTTCCTTGTTTGGTGCCGGCTCTGCGGTATGTACGTCTACCCAAGGATTTCAAGGGACCTCGAAAGGTGCCAAATTACACAGCCGACTGACAGCCCGGGGCATGGATCGAAAGTTACGAGATGGCCATGGAGCTACTGGAGGTCAGCGACGCAGCAATGGCTAAGTACTTCACCATGATGTTAGATGGAACGGCCCGGTCTTGGTTAAAGGGTTTGCCGCCCATTTCCATTAGCTCATGGGCAGAGCTAAAGGCCCGGTTTATCTAGAACTTCAAGGGCATTTGCAAGCAATCTATGTCAATTGTGGACTTGACCAATTGTAAGCAGGAGGAAGGTGAATCCACAACTCATTGGGTGCGCCGGGTCAAGGAAATAATACATTCATCGATAAGATGGATGCCGCTCTCTGATACTCATGTTGGAGAAGAATTGGCGTTTTGAGCAGCGAGGCGAAACGGGGAGCCTTAAGCGTGATTGCAATGATATGGGAGCGCTGATGGCGGCTTTAGTCAACGCCGATTCGATAGTACCAAGGATCCCGCGTCGATGAGGAAAAGGCAGGAAGGGAAGAAGAACGGCAATGGAAAGGGTCAGCAGCATAACCCGGCAAATCAGGGAGGCAACAAGCGTAAGGCGGAGGGTAACCCGGAGTTTGTGGCCAATGCCAATGCATAGGGTAACCATCAGAAACGTAAGGGAAGACCGCCCCCTCGATCTGGCGGGTCAGGCCCATCTCTTGAGCAGCTTCTCAATGAGCCTTGCCCGAGACACGGCACTCGGGAACGACCCGCCACCCACTTATGGAAAGATTGTACGATCATGAAGGCTTTCAAGAATTCCAACATGTTTGACGGCAATCATGGATCGGGCTGACAGTTCGAGGGCGGCGGTTTTCATGGCCCGGCGGCGGTTCAAGTTCGGTTTCGGGGAAGTCAAGCGGCTATCATCAACGAGCGGCGGGTCAAGGGGGACAGACAGCGGCGCGGTCAGTTATCAAAGCCACCCAAAGCAGGTGAATGGTGGGCGTACCATGTGTTCACCAATAATTTGTGCAAACGTGACGAAAGGTTCATAAGAGGGCCGTGAATTACTGTTGAGCGGCGGTTCCCGTTATTTGAGGTGGTCGAGCAGCCCATTATATGGAGCAGGAAGATCACCCCCGGGTTAATAACCCGGTCGGTTAACCTTAGTGGTAGCACCTTAGGTTGGCGGATATAAATTCACTAAGGTACTCATGGACGGAGGAAGCAGCATCAATATTCTCTATTATGAGACCTTTCGCGCATGGGGTTGGTGATAAAGACTTGAGGACGTCCAACACCATCTTTCATGGAGTGGTGCACAGTAAGTCGGCGTACCAGTTGGCAAGATTGAGTGGAAGTGGCCTTTGGAGATGAATATGATTCCAGAGCTGAGAAATTGACGTTTGAGGTAGTCAAAATCAAGAGCCCGTATCATGCTCTGTTTGGACGGCCGGCTTATGCAAAGTTCATGGTGCGACCGTGTTATGTTTATCTGCAGCTCAAGATGCCGGGTCACAAGGGCACCATCACTGTGCATGGGAGTCGAAAGGTAGCCTTGGAATGTGAAGAAGGCGATGCAGCTTATGTTGAGTCTGTTTGTGCAGCGGAGGAGCTAAAGTTTTATCAGAATAATGTTGACCCGGCGGATATGACCTCTTTAAAGAAGCCGACTACAGAGCATGACCCGACATTGAAGTTTAAGTCGGCCGCTGAAACAAAGCTTGTTGACTTCACTCCAGGCGACTCTTCCAAGCAGTTCAGCATCAGTGCCAACTTGGATCCTAAATAGGAAAGCGCGCTCATCGAGTTCATCCGTGAGAACCGGGACATCTTTGCATGGAAACCTTCTGACATGCCGGGTGTCCCAAGAGAACTCATTGAGCACACTCTTAATATTGATCCAAAGTATAAGCCGGTCGAGCAATTTCTTGACGGTTCAATGAGGAAAGGCGAAAGCTATTGGGGAAGAGGTCGCTCGGCTCTTAGCGGCTGGGTTCATCATGGAAGTTTTCACCGGAGTGGTTGGCTAACCCGATTCTTGTGCTCAAGAAGAACGGCACTGGCGGATGTGTGTGGATTACGGACTTAAATAAAGCTTGTCCGGCTGATCCTTTGCTCTACCCGTATTGATCAAATCATTGATGCTACGGCGGGTTGCGGCGTTTGAGCTTTTGGATGCTTACTCTGGTTATCATCGATCAAAATGGCGTTAAGGACCAGGAGAAGATGGCTTTCATTACTCCGTTTGGAGCCTTCTGCTATGTATCTATGCCATTTGGGCTCAAGAGTGCCCAGGCGACTTATCAGCGGTGTATACAGAACTGTCTCCATGATCAGATTGGGCGCAATGTTCATGCTTATGTGGATGACATCATGGTGAAGTCCAGAGAGAAGGAAACCTTGATATCTGATTTGAAGGAAACCTTTGATAATCTCCGGATTTATAAGATGATGCTTAACCCGGACAAGTGTGTATTTGGTGTACCTGCAGGCAAACTTTTAGGATTCCTGGTCTCGAATAGGGGCATTGAAGCTAACCCGGAGAAGATCAAGGCGATTACCTCTTTGGTTAAACCGGCGTGCATCAATGATGTTCAGTGACTGGCGGGCCGTGTTGCTGCTTTAAGCAGTTCATAAGCGGTTAGGTGAGAAGGCCCTACCATCAGACGATGATGAAGAAAATAGACACTTTTATGCAGGTGATCTTGACGATCGCCTTTGAAGATTTAAAGAGACAGTTATGCGAGCCACGGTCCTTGCGGCTCCCATTGATAAAGAGCCGTTGTTGTTATATGTCGCCGCTAACTCACGATCCGTCGGTGTTGCCATTGTGGTGGAGCGTAAGGAGGCGGCAAGGAGCATCGGTTCAACGGCGGTTTATTACATCGATGAGGTGCTCATAGAGTCCAAGCAAAGGTATCCACATTGGCGAAACTTGTTTACTGAGTGTTTATGGCAAGCCGGAAGCTGAAGCAAGACTTCCAAGGTCATCCTATAAGCGTGGTAAGTTCGCCCCTTGGGAGACATCATCGAGCAGGAGGCCACGGGGCGAGTCGCCAAGTGGGCCATTGAGCTTGGGCCTCATGGTTTGAAGTACATGCCAGGTACAACTATTAAGTCTCAAGCCTTGGTGGACTTTATCAATGATTGGACAGAGTTACAAGCACCAGAGGAGAAGCCAGATGACACATATTGGACTATTCACTTTGATGGGTCCAGGCAGTTGGAAGGCTCGGGGGCTGGAGTCGTTTTAACTTCCCCCCGAGGTGAAAATTTTTGTTATGTGCTCCGGCTTATGTTTCCCTGTACTAACAATGCAGCTGAGTACGAGGCTTTACTCCATGGTCTCCGGATGGCCAAAGAGATGAATTTGAGCGGGTAAGGTGCTTGGGCGACTCGGACCTCGTCGCTCAACAGTGTCGAACACGTGGGACTCAAGGATCCCCGATGGCGGCTTATCGTCATGAAGTTGATCACGGTGGTGGACATTTCAAAGGTTATCAAGTGGAGCACATTGATCGGAGGAAGAATGAGGCGGTGATGCTTTAAGCGGTTGGGGTCTCAGCGTAAGCCGGTGCCGCCTAACACCTTTCTTGATGTTTTGCATAACCCTTACATCAAAGTGCCTACAGAGGAAGAACTAGCGATGCTGGACCCAGAGGCACAGCTGGTGGCAGCTCTCCACGCTATCCCAGATTGGACAGTCCCATATTTGGTCTATATGACCCGGGGAGAGTTGCCTGAGGACGAGACCTTGGCAAGACAAATCATCAGGCGGTCCAAATCTATGACAATTGTGCATGGTGAATTGCATCACCGCAGCGTTACTGGGGCGTTTCAACGTTGTGTGTCACCTGCGGAGGGTCAGGAGATACTTCGTGAGATCCATGAAGGAGATTGTGGTCATCATGCCTACTCAAAATCTCTGGTGGCCAAGGCTTTCCATCATGGTTTCTATTGGCTGACGGCTCATGCTGATGCAGAGGATCTGGTCAGCAAATGTGACGGATGTCACGGAAGATGTCCTCTTGCAAGGACTTAGTCGTGGAGCCATCGCAACTAGGAAGCTAAAAGGGGTTAATCAGGACAAATGACACGAGAGAGTTTATACTAGTTCGGCCCCCTACGATGAAGGTAAGGCCTACGTCTAGTTGGGTTGGTATTGCTTGATGTTTCGATAACCAGGGAGCGAGATACGCTATGCCCGGCTCTCGAGGAGTGGTTTCTTGCCCTAAGCCGCCGCCGGGTCGTCCCCTTATATACACGGGTCGACGCCCTGCGGCTTAGAGAGTCCCGGCCGGCTCATAAACAATGTCCGGCTCGGTGACTAGTTAATTCTACCTTACAATACAAGCCATGCCATCATGGCGGTTTATCATTACGGGCCTTAAGTCGCCTATGGGCCTTAAACCCTTTATTGAACCGCCATCTTCAAGCTTGGTCTTGGGCTTCTTCTGATGAGTCTCTTTTTGCGTAACCCGGCCCCTCCTGGACGGCTTACGAAAGTATACTGCCAAACCCACTTGGGGGCTCAGACCCAAAGAGAACATAACTGTCGATACCCAATTGATCGGCATACTGCCAAACCCACTTGGGGCCTTCTTGATCATATTTGAATCATAGCTTAACCCCTTTGGGTCTGACATGGATCGTATTCGAATCAGCGTCATTAAACAACTCTCATGGTCACTTGGGGGCTTCTTGTTCAAACATAGGTCGTATTCGAACCAAAGAGAACATAGCTGTCGATACCCACTTGATCGGCATCGCCAAAGCCACTGGGGGCTATATGATCGTATTCGAATCTTAGCTTAACCCCTTTGGAACGGTCACTGATCGTATTCGAATCAGAGGCCTTTGAAATTAAGTTTACTATTCATTATACTCTGTAAGTATAAATGTTATTAAGGGCTAGGTAAACATTATATGTGCCAACTGTCAGGAGTTAAATTAACTCTCTAATTTGGGTCACATAAGCCGGCGAGTATATACCAAATAAGATCGCAGGTATGCTATTGTGATCATAATCATAAACTTGCCTTTATATGATGTTTTGGTTCATACTCCGGGTTATCAATACTTTATGTGACCCCGGATGCGATAAGTCGCCAAGGGAATTCTATTTTGTTTTATACACATGATAAAGCAAGAAGATTTTTGACATCAAGGAAAGATCAACATAAGCTGGAAGTATATAACGATGGCGGCTTACGAAAGTATTAAGCGCCACAAACATGCGCGAAGGCATGCCAAAGTTAAGAGGTTTTTTCTACCCTATTACAAGACTCCTCGAGTCTGAATAATGAAGCATTATTTTTTGCAAAGTCATAACGCCAGGCGGTTCACTCCTTTGGTGGGCTTGAAGATTCCGGGTTATCCTTCTCCGCCTCTCCGTCTGCTGCCCTATCCTGGAAGGTTGACGAGGTCCAGTAAATGCCGCTTAAGGCTTCAAACTCAGCTTCATCATCTATTAAACCGGCTGGGTCAACTTTAGGGGCAAATGTGTGCTTACGAGTTGGCGGGATCAGGCTGACGTCATCATAGTGAGGTGTTGGAATTCTCCGGTTCTCGCTATCATAGCCCGGCTGATACTTGGTAAGATCAATATCATTCCCAATGATGGTAGCCACGGGATGTATGACTCTCACATAGGCAGTGAAGTCTGTTTCATCGAATACAGAGCCGTCTTCCTTCAAGCTGGGATATCCAAGAGCAACGTCTGCCAGATGTAACTCTGGAAGCAACGCTTTGGCCCGGCTTAAAGCATCTATGGCCCCGGTTCCGGCAGATGCCAGCCTTAGCTCTTGAATCCGCTCGGGTAGCACGGCAAGCCGCTTGAGAACATCTTGCAGGAGATGGGGAACGTCATTTGATAAAGCCACAACGGCCAAAGCACGTTGTGACCCGGCGTATAGCTGTTCCACCAGAGTATGCACCGCCTTAAGCTTGATCAACATGTTCTGCTTAAGGTTTGTGCTCCTGGGGCCTGCGTTTATACACATAAGGTGAGCTGGAGATGACAATTAAAATAGTCATCAAAGGAAGGATTGCGATATTCAAGGTTATATATAGTAACTTAACAAAGATTGCTGAGACCATTTGAGATATCTGGCGCTTTAAGCCGGACAGCTCGGTGGTTATACGCAAGTGATGCTTCACTGTCTCGGCCGGGTCACCAATGAGGCCTTTTCATCAGCCCAGATTTTCTTCTCCGCATCAAAATTCTTCTTCAACTTCTCTTGTTCAGAGACGCTGAATGCAAATTTGGAGTTGGCCTTTTGAATTTCAAGTTCTTGAGCTGCCAGGCGGTTCTTCAGGTCAGCAATCTCTGACTCAAATTGACTTGTGGTGGCCTGCGTTGATGCCGGGTTATAATCAAATTACGGTAAGATATCATTAAGTCCCAATCACTTTGCAAGCAAAGGTACTTGACACTTGGGGGCTAATGTATGCTGAATAAATTTAAATGTACAATGCCGGTTCATGAGAAATTAAGTCCCAAGCACTTTGCAAGCAAAGATACTTGACACTTGGGGGCTAATGTGTATTGCAAATTCAAGGTTTCATGTTATAAACGGGTTAAATATTTTCATATAAACTGGACAAGGCGGTGCTAAGCATATTTCTAAGTCTACAACATATTCATTCATAAGCAATAGACTTGGGGGCTGATACAGTAAGTATGATTAAGGAAAGTAGCATAAGTTGTACCTCAGATTTTTGTTGTATCTGCTTCACCATATCAATTTCCAGGTCGCGGCTGTTATGCACTTGATTGATATAGCCAGAGACTATATCTCCAATGCTCAAATGAGTATAATCTGCAAGGTCTAATTTAGTCTTTCGGCGCTCCGAAAGCTCCTCCTTGGCAGAGCACTTGGCAAGGACGGTGGGCTGTCTTGGCTCGACAAACTGAGTTTTGGTAATTTCAACTTCCGGGTCAATGGTCTTGTTCGGGCTAAGAATTTCCGGCTTATCAGAGCCGCCAAGAGTTTCTTCAGCGGGCGGATCAGAGGATGGTGCTGGAATTTCATATGCCGGTTCAGGCGGCGGTTGATGAGTGGAAGCGTCAGGGGCAGCTGTTCCGAGTTCCGGCTCAGTTGCTACCGGGTCTTCGGATGGCTTATTCTTTTTTGCCCTTTTACTAGGCTTCACCTGCACGCTGTGGATAAAGCAGAAGGGTGAGTACAAAAATATGAGTAAGGTAAAGCATAAGGATAACAAAATTATATTACCTAGGGGCAGTCTTGAAAGCCGGCATATTAGATTGCATAGACTCGCCGGAGGAAGGAGAGGTATCCTGATAATTCGAGTCAGAGGAATTGAGAGGTTGACGAATTAAACCCGCCAAAGGGTAAACAGAACATAAATCGAAGATAACCTTAGCCCGACGCTTCCTGGTTACGTCAGGTAAGCCAGAGGAGAGCTCTATATCCTTGCTGGTCTGGGTCTGCCTCCGGCTTTCAAATTGTTGTTGCTTCAAAAGAAATTGAGGATCTTGGTAAGCCAAAGGATGTGAAAATCTTACTTTCCGGGTTACTCTTCGAATTTTCTGACGTGGCAGGGGCTCTGAGTTGGAGGAGATTATAGTTACCTCTTCCTCGACTGGTTGGCTGTTCCTTGTATCCTCCTGGAAACATTAAGGGTCGGCAAGGTGATGATAAAGAGTCAAGGGAGTTAAAAGTTACCTCTTCTTCGTCGTTAGAAGTGTCATCCAATTTAAGTAAATCGGAAGCGCTTGGCTTCCTTTTCCTTGAAGTTCCAGTCTTGGCGGTTTTCCTTTCGACTCTTTTGGCCGCTCTGGCTTGTTTTGCCGCCTCATGATCATACTTGACCTTCCAAAAGTTACCATCGGCCTGTGAAGAATGATAAGGGGTTATGAATAAAAGTAAAGTATAACATAGTAAGGAATAATTATTGAGGTTGATGACTTACTACAGGAGTCGGGTTCTTCTTGCAGAAAGGAAGTAAGATGAAGGCATTACTGGTCAACGTGCCCTCTTTCAGCAACGTTTGGGTCGTAGCATCTACCACATCATCTGGTAAGTCGTCAGGACTATGACGCAGTGGGTCATTCTTCTCGCCTGAGTAAGTGCACATTAAGCCGGGGCGGCGGCTTAACGGAATCACTCGCCAAGCGACCCAGACTCGGACCAGGTCAACACCATCTAAGCCATTTCCCAAAAGAGCTTTGATTTTGCTAATGGTGGGAGCAAGTGGCAGACGCTCAACGGCAGTCAGTTTATCTGGCAGCGGGTGGTTGGATTCAAGGCGCAAGGCGCAGAAGCCGGGCAGAGGATTTTCATCAGCCGGAGAAGTATCCTCGCAGTAAAACCACATCTAATTCCAATCCTTTGGATGACTCGGAAGTTCAGCGTAAGGAAAAAGACAGTCTCTCCGCCGCTGAATTGAGATGCCACTAAGTTCCAGACTGGGCCCGTTGGCACGCTCGTTCTGCCGGTTTAAATAAAACAGTTCTCCGAATAAAAGTATGCTAGGTTACTCTCCAAGATACACCTCGCAAAAAACTTGGAAGTTGCAAATATTTGACACGGAATTGGGTCCGATGTCTTGAGGTCTGAGATCGAAGAAACGCAAAACATCCCTGAAGAATTTTGAACCGGGTGGAGCGAAGCCCCAGCTCATATGATCTGTAAAAACTATTACCTCCCCTTCTTTGGGATGAGGTTTCTCCTCGGACGGGTCAGGAGCACGATAAGACATGACCTCCTTCTTGGGCAGATGGCCGGACTTCACAAAATCAGACAGTTTGCTTTCTGTTACAATGGACGGGACCCAGTTGCAGGTCACAGGGGCCTTGGGAGCCTTAGGTGCCATGGTGTAGGCGGAAGCCTATGTCAAAGTAAAAAATGTCCGGTTTAAATATATCCAAGGTGGTGGCTTAAGAAGGGGCCTAATGACATATAGGTGACTATGCAACAACGTTTAAACCGCTGAAGGTGTTAAAGGTAATCAAAATTTTCTTAAGTCGCCGGAAGCAAGCAGTGCTGACAGCCGGTGTTGTCTTAAACCGGTCACATAGACTACTATGGCTAAAACGGATTCAACAGATGCAATTTTTGGCTAAGTGTGGAACAAACAGGTTTCACAAGTTGCAGTTATTATTTTGGATCAGACGGTAGCTCTGGAAAGAAAAATTTCTAGACCTAAAACAGGGCACAGAAGTTCATGCGCCTGAAGAGGGCTTCCAAGCAAGGGAAATGAGATCTGGTTCTATGCAAAATAGGCACAAACAATTATCGCAGTAGTTCTATGTTGTTTTTACGATCTAAACAGTGCATTAGAGGTAAAAACTAGCAAGGGTTGGCGTCGGGCGGCGATGAACGCCGACGAACTCAAGACAGTTCCAATGCAGATCTAAGAAAGGGAAAGAGAGGAACTCACGGATGTGGATGGGCTGCGGAGATTCGCCGTCGTATTCTGGTCAGAGTCAGGTCGATGCAGCGGCCTGAGTCGGTGAAGACGAGGGGTTCGACGGCGGCGGCAGCGGAGCTCGAGAAGAGGCAAGAGGAAGAAGACGACTGAAAGAGGGAAGAATGGAAGACCTAGGTCGCGCCTATTTATAAGGAAAGGTCGGCTGAGACGGCGCAAGAAACGAGGAGACCAAAATATCATTATCCAGCGACCCCGACGCCTCGGATTTTGGAAGGATCAGTAAAGGCAAAGATCCGTTGGAAGATACGACCGAGTAAAATATGAATTTAATTGAAGATAACGTCACGGCGGGTTAAACGGATCCAGAAGATGACGTCACGACGAGTTATGACCTTTTCGCAGGACTGAAGACAGAAGGACTGGTTGTCAAGGTATTTTAAGATTGACATGAACCGGTTCAAATCAATTTGGGGCCTAATGTTGGGGATATGACTATTTGTGTAAGCCGCCCAGGAGGGGCCGGGTTACGCAAAAAGAGACTCATCAGAAGAAGCCCAAGACCAATCATGAAGATGGTGGTTCAATAAAGGGTTTAAGGCCCATAGGCGACTTAAGGCCCATAATGATAAACCGCCATGATGGCATGACTTGTATTGTAAGGTAGAATTAACTAGTCACCGAGCCGGACATTGTCTATGAGCCGGCCGGGACTCTAAGCCGCAGGCGTCGACCCGTGTATATAAGGGGCGACCGGGCGGCTTAGGGCAAGAAACAACTCCTCGAGAGCCGGGCATAGCGTATCTCGCTCCCTGGTTATCGAAACATCAAGCAATACCAACCCAACTAGACGTAGGCCTTACCTTCATCGTAAGGGGCTAAACTAGTATAAACTCTCTCGTGTCCTTTGTCTCGATTAACCCCTTTTAGCTTCCTATTTGCGATGGATCCACGACTAAGTCCTTGCAAGAGGACATCTTCCATGAAAATTCCACGACAAAAACACCATCTATCTTGACTCTCTGTCTTAACTCTCCGCCGATTTACCATCCGCCGGTTTACCAAGTCCCAGCCGGTTTACAACTCCAGCCGGGTCATACTGGCGGGGTATATCCCCGACAGAAGGTGTACCCAACAATTTCTTTTGGGTATCCTATGAAGACGCACTTCTCCGATTTGGGTTCGAGCTTATCAGTTTGAAACTTTTTCACATAAGCATCGCAACTCCAAACTTTAAGAAACGACAACTTTGGTTTCTTGCCAAACCATAGTTTATACGATGTCGTCTCAACAGATTTAGATGGTGCCCTATTTAACATGAATGCAGCTATCTCTAATGCATAATCCCAAAACTATAGTGGTAAATTGGTAAGAGACATCATGGATCGCACCATATCTAATAAAGTACGGTTATTTGGACACACCATTACACTATGGTGTTCCAGGTGTCATGAGTTGTGAAACTTATTCCACATTGTTTTAGATGAAGGCCAAACTCATAACTCAAATATTTGCCTCCGCGATCAGATCATAGAAACTTTATTTTCTTGTTACAATGATTCTCCACTTCACTCTGAAATTCTTTGAACTTTTCAAATGTTTCAGACTTGTGTTTCATTAAGTAGATATACCCATATCCGCTCAAATCATCTGTGAAGGTTAGAAAATAACGATACCCACCGTGAGCCTTAACACTCATCAGACCGCATACATCAGTCTGTATTATTTCCAATAAGTCAGTGGCTCGCTCCATTGTTCCGGAGAACGGAGTTTTAGTCATCTTGCCCATGAGGCATGGTTCGCAAGTATGAAAGCACAAGTGCTCCCTGGGTGATTTTGGTAATTAATGTCAACATATCTCTTGTTGAACTAATACTCTTACCTAGTATGTTTCAGATAAGTTCAACAATGGAGTGGCGTGGACTAGAGGATGTGGAACCCTTTCAAGATGATGAGGACAAAGGATTGGCTCAAGCTCAAAGCTCAAGACTCTGCATTTTCTGTTTTGGTGATCCAAGATCACATTGATTCCATAGGAAAGCCATGACTATTAAGAGGGGGTGAGGTGTTGCTTGATGGCTTGCTTGCTCAAAGTGCTTAGTGATATGCTCCAAAGCCCTCAACCACTTTCTCTCATCCACATATGTCCCAAACCAAAAGTCAAACTCGGCCCCACCAAAACTTTCTATCCGGCGCCACCGAGTTCACTTGACACAGCCACTGCCAGAAACCCTAATCAATCCGGTCTCACCGATGGGATCTCGGTCTCACCGAGATGGGCTTGCAAACTCTTTGTTGCCTATTGCAACACTTTCGGTCTCACCGAGATATGCAATCCGCCCCACCAAGTTTGCTTGGCCAACTTTCTGTTTCGCTTATTACCCAAATCGGTCCTACCGAGTTTGAGTAATCGGTCAAACCGAGATGAGGCTTTACCCTAACCCTAGCACATCGGTCCCACCGAGTTGATCAATTCGGTCCCATTGAAATGCCTAACGGTCACATTATGAACTAAATCGGTCTGACCGAGTTCTCTGAATCGGTCCCACCGAGTTTGGTAAATTGTGTGTAACGGTTAGATTTTGTGTGGAGGCTATATATACCCCTCCCCCCACTCTTCATTCGTGGAGAGAGCCATTAGGACATGCCCACACTTCCAACATACATTTTCTGAGAGAGAACCACCTACACTTGTGTTGAGGTCAAGATATTCCATTCCAACCACATAAATCTTGCTCTCTAGCCTTTCCCAAGTTGCTTTCCACTCAAATCATCTTTCCACCAAATCCAATCCTATGAGAGAGAGTTGAGTGTTGGGGAGACTATCATTTGAAGCACAAGAGCAAGGAGTTCATCATCAACACACCATTTGTTACCTCTTGGAGAGTGGTGTCTCCTAGATTGGCTAGGTGTCACTTGGGAGCCTCCGTCAATATTGTGGAGTTGAACCAAGGAGCTTGTAAGGGCAAGGAGATCGCCTACTTCGTGAAGATCTACCCGAGTGAGGCAAGTCCTTCGTGGGCAACAGCCATGGTGGGATAGACAAGGTTGCTTCTTCGTGGACCTTTCGTGGGTGGAGCCCTCTGTGGACTCGCGCAACCGTTATCCTTCGTGGATTGAAGTATCCATCAACGTGGATGTACGATAGCACCACCTATCGGAACCACGGATAAAAAATCTTTGTGTCTCCAAATTGCGTTTGCACACTCCAATCCCCATCCCTTTACATTCTTGCAACTTGCATGCTTTAATTTCCGCTGCTCATATACTCTTGTCATGCTTGCTTGATATGTATTGTGAATGTTTAAACTTGTGCCAAAACTCCACTTCAACTTAAAGAAATTAAAAACTACAACTTTTCTTACTTAGAGTCTATTCACCCCCCCCTCTAGACACCTCTTCTCGATCCTTTCAATTGGTATCAGAGCTTTGGTCTCCATTGCTTTGGTTTAATCACCATTGGAGGAAGATGGATGAGCCTACGTTGGGGAGTCTTAGACGTAGAGTGCCTATTCTTGATGGAGAGTTCTTTCATGAGTGGAAAAATGAGATGCTTGAGATTTTCAATGAATATCATTTGAACAAGTACATTACTAGCCCTTGTGCACCTTATGTTGATCCTTTGCATCCTACCCTTGATGAGTCTATTGACATGATTGTCAACCTTAGAACTGTTAATCTTATCACTAGAGGCTTGCCTAGAACTTGATTGGATGTGATCCTACTCTTGATTGTGCCTACACTATATGGAGATTTCTTGAGGAAAGATTTCCAAACTATTCCTTGCAAAACTTAGATGAAATTCTCCATAAGTCTATTTCCTTGAGTAAGATGAATTCCAGTAATCCTAAGTTTGGTGATTGTCTATCTGAGCTTTCCAATCTCATTCGTGCCAAAGGAGATGTTGGAATCATTAGCAATATCATCTCCGAAGCTATTAGAATTCATAAAGGTGACCATTGTGATGATCATTTATCTAATGAATTACCTTCTCTAGGAATTGATCAAATACAAGACGATGTTGAACATGGATACTATGATGAGGATGATGATAGTGACTATGATCTTGATGATGCAATGAGACACTTTGGTCTTATGGCTAATCTTCGCAGCTACATGGGTGGAGGAAAGGAATGGGTCCTTGATAGTGGATGTACTGATCATATGACCGGAGACAAAGATATGTTTTGTGAGCTTGCTGAAAACAACTGCCCTCGAAAGTATGTTACTTTTGGTGATAACTCAAAGGGTAAGGTGGTTGGCCTCGGTAAGGTGGCCATCTCACATGATAGCTCCATACAAAACGTCATGCTCGCTGAATCTCTTGGGTACAATTTACTTTCAGTATCTAGACTTGCTGATTTTGGTTTCAATGTCCTATTTACTGAAGTAGATTGCCAAGTGTTTCGAAGAGACAATCATAAAATGGTCTTTACCAGTATACGTAGAGGTGATCTTTACATTGTTGATTTCACTAAAAAGGCTCAACGTAGAACTTGCTTAATTGCTAAATCTTCTAAAGGCTGGTTGTGGCATAGAAGGCTAGGTCATGTGGGCATGCGAAATCTTGATAAGCTTATTCAAGGTGATCATATCCTTGGAGTAAAAGATGTTATATTTGACAAGGATAGACTTTGTAGTGCTTGTCAAGAAGGAAAACAAGTTGGAGGAAGTCACCCCGTGAAGAACATTATGACCACGAAAAGACCGCTCGAGCTGCTTCATATGGATCTCTTTGGTCCCAATGCCTACAAGAGTCTCGGTGGTAACTCATTTGGTCTAGTCATAGTTGATGATTTTTCAAGATTTACGTGGGTGTCGCAGGTCCAAAAGATCTTCAAAAACTTCGCTAGGAAGGCCCAAAATCAATTTGAAGTGAAGATCAAGAAGGTTCGGAGCGACAACGGAACAGAGTTCAAGAACGCAAATGTGGATACCTTTCTTGACGAAGAAGGGATCTTACACGAGTTCTCGGCTATGTACACGCCTCAACAAAATGGAGATGTTGAGAGGAAGAACCGGACTCTTATTGAGATGGCAAGAACGATGCTTGATGAGTACAAGACTCCAAAACACTTTTGGGCGGAAGTGGTCGCTTGTCATGCAACAAATCGCTTGTATCTTCACAAGCTACTCGGCAAGACGGCATACGAGCTTCTCACCGGTAACAAACCCCAAGTTGGATACTTTCGAGTATTCGGCTCAAAGTGCTACATTCTTGATAAGCATCGTCATTCTAAATTTGCTCCTAAATCTCATGAAGGATTTCTACTTGGTTATGGCTCAAACTCTCACACTTACCGTGTCTACAACAATTTCACCCGAAAGGTTGAAGAGATGGTAGATGTGAAGTTTGATGAATCTAACGGCTCGCAATTAGAGAAATTGCCAATTGATGTAGGAGGCAAAGACCCTTCCGAAGCAATCCAAGACTTGTCTACGGGCAAGATTCGTCCAACGAAGGTGAAGGAGAGTACCTCGTCCATACAAGTGGAAGCTTCCACCTCACGACAAGGTGAACCAAGAGTTGACATGGAAGCATCCACGAGTGGGACACACCAAGACGAAGTAACGAGGACGTACACCAAGATGAACCTCATCAACCTCCTTCTCAACCACGACAAGAGAACGACAATGGCAACAATGAAGAAGGCCAAGAAGAAGAAGAAGATGTTCCACCCCGAGCCAAGCAAAAGCTCCCACGAGTTCGAGCAAGAATCGCCAAAGACCATCCCGTCGAGCAAATCTACAATGATATCCAAACCGGGAGAATAACTCGCTCTAAAACTCGTTTGGCTAATTTTTGTGAACATTATTCATTCATCTCTAGCATTGAACCTATGAAAGTTGAAGAAGCATTGGAGGATCTGGATTGGATAAACGCCATGCATGAAGAGCTACACAACTTTGAGAGAAATCAAGTGTGGACATTGGTTGAGAAGCCCGACAACAACCACAACATCATTGGTACCAAATGGGTGTTTCGCAACAAGCAAGATGAAGATTGATAAACCACAAGTATAGGAGATCAATTGTAGCATCTTTCAATAAGTAAGAGTGTCGAACCCAACGAGGAGCTAAAGGTAGAACAAATACTCCCTCAAGTTCTATCGACCACCGATACAACTCTACGCACACTTGACGTTCGCTTTACCTAGAACAAGTATAAAACTAGAAGTACTTTGTAGGTGATGTTGGATAGGTTTGCAAGAAAATAAAGAGCGCGTAAATAAAGAGTAGGGGCTGTTTAGATAAAGACAAAACTAAATTAGTTTTAGTAAAGAACTTTTTGTTACGAGGAAGTTATTTGTCCCTAGGCAATCGATAACTAGACCGATAATCATTATTGAAATTTTATTTGAGGGAGAGGCATAAGCTAACATAGTTTCTCTACTTGGATCATATGCACTTATGATTGGAACTCTAGCAAGAATCCGCAACTACTAAAGATCATTAAGGTAAAACCATAGCATTAAAGTATCAAGCCCCCTTTATCCCATACGCAAACAACCTACTTACTCGGGTCTGTGCTTTTGTGACTCACGCCACCCACCATAAGAAAATCATTAACATATTGCAAACCCTACATCGGGAATCCCTCACGCTTGCGCGACACAGAGAGCACCATAGGACAGCACCAATAATAAAACATGCAACTCAAACCAATCACGATCATCAATTAACCCATAGGACAAAACGGATCTACTCAAACATCATAGGATAGCCATACATCATTGGGAAATAATATATAGCGTTGAGCACCATGTTTAAGTAGAGATTAGAGCAGGTAAGAGAGAGAGGTTACACCGCTGCATAGAGGGGGGAAGAGTTGGTGATGATGGCGGTAAAGTTGTTGGTGAATATTGCGGTGATGATGATCGCCACGGCAGCGTTCCGGCGCCACCGGAAGAGAAGGGGAGAGGGGGCCCCTTCGTCTTCTTCTTCCTTGACCTCCTCCCTAGATGGGAGAAGGGTTTCCCCTCTGGTCCTTGGCCTCCATGGCGTTGGAGGGGCGAGAGCCCCTCTGAGATTGGATCTGTCTCTCTGTCTCTCTGTTTCTACGTTCTCAGATTCTGCCCTGGCAACGTTTCTTTTATATCGGGAGATCCGTAACTCCGATTGGGTTGAATCTTTCGCCCAGATTTTTCTCATAAAATTAGCTTTCTTGCGGAAAAAGAAGAGCGTCAACCGCCTTACGGGGTGCCCACGAGGTTCCAGGGCGCGCCTGCCCCCCTGGGGCGTGCCCCCTGCCTCGTGGCCCCCTAGGGCACCGTCTCGCGTTGATTTTACTTACCAAAAATCATAAATATTCCAAAATAATTCTCCGTCCGTTTTTATCCCGTTTGGACTCCATTTGATATTGGGTTTCTGCGAAACATAAAACATGCATCAAACAGGAACTGGCACTGGGCACTGGATCAATATGTTAGTCCCAAAAATAATATAAAAAGTTGCCAAAAGTATATGAAAGTTGAATAATATTGGCATGGAACAACCAAAAAATATAGATACGACGGAGACGTATCAGCATCCCCAAGATTAATTCCTGCTCGTCCTCGAGTAGGTGAATGATAAAAAAGATAATTTTTGATGTGGAATGCTGCCTAGCATAATCTTGACCATATGTCTAATCATGGCATTAATATTAAGACACGAGTGATTCAAAGCAATAGTCTATCATTTGACATAAAAACAATAATACTTTGAGCGTACTAATAAAGCAATCATGTCTTTTCAAAACAACATGGCCAAAGAAAGTTATCCCTACAAAATCATATAGTCTGGCCTATGCTCTATCTTCATCACACAAAGTATTTAATCATGCACAACCCGATGACAAGCCAAGCAATTGTTTCATAATTTAGTAATCTCAAACTTTTTCAACTTTCACGCAATACATGTGCGTGAGCCATGGACATAGCACTATATGTGGAATAGAATATGATGGTGGGGGTTATGTGGAGAAGACAAAAAAGGAGAAAGTCTCACATCAACTAGGCGTATCAACGGGCTATGGAGATGGCCATTAATAGATATCAATGTGAGTGAGTAGGGATCGCCATGCAACGGATGCACTAAGAGCTATAAGTGTATGAAAGCTCAAACTAGAAACTAAGTGGGTGTGCATCCAACTTACTTGCTCATGAAGACCTCGGGCGTTTGAGGAAGCCCATCATCGGAATATACAAGCCAAGTTCTATAATGAAAATTCCCACTAGTATATGGAAGTGATAGCATAGGATACTCTCTCTATGAAGAACATGGTGCTACTGTGAAGCACAAGTGTGGTAAAAGGATAGTAACATTGCCCCTTCTCTCTTTTTATCTCATTTTTTTATTTTCCTTTTTTTGGTGGGCTTCTTTGGCCTTTTTTTCTTATTTGGGCTTCTTTGGCCTCTTTTATTTTTCATAAAGTCCGGATTCTCATCCCGACTTGTGGGGGAATGATAGTCTCCATCATCCTTTCCTCACTAGGGCAATGCTCTAATAATGATGATCATCACACTTTTTTTACTTACAACTCAATATTACAACTCGATATCTAGAACAAAGGTATGACTCTATATGAATGCCTCAGGCGGTGTACTGGGATGTGCAATGATCTAGCGTAGCAAAGATATCAAAAATCGGATAAGCCATGAAAATATCATGCTAGCTATCTTACGATCATGCAAAGCAATATGACAATGAATGCTCGAGTCATGTATATGATGATGATGGAAGTTGCATGGCAATATATCTTGGAATGGCTATGGAAATGCCATGATAGGTAGGTATGGTGGCTGTTTTGAGGAAGATATAATGAGGCTTATGTGTGATAGAGCGTATCGTATCACGGGGTTTGGATGCACCGGCGAAGTTTGCACCAACTCTCGAGGTGAGAAAGGGCAATGCACGGTACCGAAGAGGCTAGCAATGATGGAAGGGTGAGAGTTTGTATAATCCATGAACTCAACATTAGTCATAAAGAACTCACATACTTATTGCAAAAATCTATTAGTCATCGAAACAAAGTACTACGCGCATGCTCCTAGGGGGATACATTGGTAGGAAAAGACAATCGCTCGTCCCCGACCGCCACTCATAAGGAAGACAATCAATAAATAAATCATGCTCCGACTTCATCACATAACGGTTCACCATACGTGCATGCTACGGGAATCACAAACTTCAACACAAGTATTTCTACAATCCACAACTACCCACCAGCATAAATCTAATATCACCATCTTTATATCGCAAAACTATTGCAAGGAATCAAACATATCATATTCAGTGATCTACAAGTTTTTATGTAGGATTTTATGACTAACCATGTGAATGACCAGTTCCTGTCATCTCTCTAAATAGATATAAGTGAAGCAAGAGAGTTTAATTCTTTCTACAAAATATATGCCCACACTCTAACAAATATAAGTGAAGCAAAAGAGCATTCTACAAATGGCGGTTTTCTATGTAAAGAGAAACAGGCAATCCAAACTTCAAATGATATAAGTGAAGCACATGAAGCATTCTATAAAGCCATACTCAAAAGATATAAGTGAAGTGCAATGAGCATTCTATAAATCAACCAACGACTATCTCATACCAGCATGGTGCATAAAAGAAAAATGAAAATTAAAGCAAAAGACGCTCCAAGATTTTCACATATCGCATGAACGAAACGAATCCGAAAACATACCGATACTTGTTGAAGAAAGAGGGGATGCCTTCCGGGGCATCCCCAAGCTTAGACGCTTGAGTCTACTTGAATATTTACTTGGGTGCCTCGGGCATCCCCAAGCTTGAGCTCTTGCCTCTCTTCTTTCTTCTCACATCGAGACCTTCTCGATCATCAAACACTTCATCCACACAAAACTTCAACAGAAAACTCGGTAAGATCCGTTAGTATAATAAAACAAATCACTACTTTAAGTATTGTTTCAAATCAATTCATTTTTTTATTTTTCATTGTGTCTACTGTAGTATAAGTTTTTCATGGCTTAATCCACTAATATAAATTGATAGTTTCATCAAAACAAGCAAACTATGCATCAAAAACAGAATCTGTCTAAAACAGAACAGTCTGTAATAATCTGAACATTCACCATACTTCTGATACTTTAAAAATTCTGCCAAAATTAGGAAAAATAAAACATTTGTATAGAAAGAGAGTGCAAAAATAATCGGAACCATTTGACGTTCCAGTAAAAAACGAAAAATCGCGCACTACAGCCAAAGTTTCTGTCCTGCTCCGTACAAACCAACAAGCATTGTAAACATCCTAAAGGAAAATCTTGGCACATTATTGTTATAATACAATGGAATTGTACAAGGGGGTAATTATTTTTATTGAAAAGATTCTGTAATCGAGATTCACAAAGTTTCTGTGAGCATGAACAAAGTTCAAGGAGCTCCCCCACTTCAACCATGCTTGTCTCTCTCACTTTCACTTTCCTTTTTGAAAAAGTTTTGGGTTCCCCTCTTTATTTTTTTTTGTTTTTAAACTTTATAAAAGCACTCAACAGAAATAAATGACTCTCTAAAACTTCCAGGTTGTCTCTCTGGCAGTGCTTTCTTTAAAGCCATTAAGCTAGGCATATAGTGCTCAAGTAGTGAATCCACCCGGATCCCAAGGTATATCGAAGCCAATTTTAATTAGCAATGATTTGGCATTTAGTAGTGAGCACAAGGTAACATATATCATGTAATGACGAAGTATAACTCTCTTCCTATACATCGGCATGTCATAAAAGAACAATTCATGCACACACAGTAAAGGCCAATGCATAGTATAAACAGTTTCTTGCAATCTTTTCGTGTTGGAAACATAAAGAGGCGGAGATGTAGTTCCTCTCTCATAATAATTGCAAGTAGGAGCAGCAAGCACATGCATATTATATTCATCAAAATCTTCATGTACAATGGTAAAAGGCAACCCATCAATTATAATCCTTAATAAGTGCAAACTTCTCCGATATAGTGTAGTCGGGAGAATTCAAAAAGATAATAGGGCTATCATGTGTGGGTGCAATAGCAACAATTTCATTCATAACATAAGGAACTATAGAAAGTTCATCTCCATAAGCATAATTCATATTGGCATCTTGGCCACAGGCATAGCAATCATCAAGTTGATCAAAAAGAGATATTTCAAACGAATTCAAGGGATCATAGCAATCACCATGGCATTCATCCTTCGATAAGCACGGAGGGAAATTAAACAATGTATGAGTTGAAGAGTTACTCTCATTAGAAGGTGGGCACGGGTAGCTAATCCGCTCTTCCTCCTTTTGTTCTTCGCTCTCCTCGTCATCTTTTTCATCCAATGAGCTCACAGTTTCATCAATTTCTTCTTCCATAGACTCCTTCAAAATATTAGTCTCTTCTTGGACAGCGGAGACTTTCTCAATAAATGCATCAATATCGGAATTGAATTCATAATTGGCATAGCAATATTTAAGGATACCTAAATTTTCAGGTCTATAAACAACATCATAAAGATTTTCAAACTCTTTGAACATAGATTCAATTTCATAAGCACCCATAAAAGCAACAAATTCTTCCATTTGTTCCACATCATAGTAATCATATATACCTCTAGCATAAGAAGCCAAGGTTTTATTATCATTAAATTTGCATGAAAAAGGAAGGTGTGGAGACTTCATCCTAGAGCAACAAGTATAATCATATCTCAAGCATAGTTGCCTAGCATACCACTTCAACATATAAATTTGATCCCATAATAGTTTCCCTTTTTGAGTCAAGCGATAATCCCTAAAGTATTCACGTTGATCCAACGTGTCTCCCATTACCAAATTGAATGGGGTTTTCTCAGGATTATCAAAGTAGTACGTAATATCTATCACATAATTAGCATCGAGGGTTTTAGGAGGTTCCCCATCTCCATCAGTAGCAAGTAAACTTAAATTTTTTGGTATTTCGTGTTCCATATCCATAACTAAAGATAGAGAACATCTAAGAACAGTAAATAAAAATTACTTAGTGATAAAGCAAACAAGCACACACGAGAATATTCACCCCATGCTATGACTCCCCGGCAACGGCGCCAGAAAAGGTCTTGATAACCCACAAGTATAGGGGATCAATTGTAGCCTCTTTCGATAAGTAAGAGTGTCGAACCAAACGAGGAGCTAAAGGTAGAACAAATATTCCCTCAAGTTCTATCGACCACCGATACAACTCTACGCACGCTTGACGTTCGCTTTACCTAGAACAAGTATAAAACTAGAAGTACTTTGTAGGTGATGTTGGATAGGTTTGCAAGAAAATAAAGAGCACGTAAATAAAGAGTAGGGGCTGTTTAGATAAAGACACAACTAAATTAGTTTTAGTAAAGAACCTTTTGTTACGAGAAAGTTATTTGTCCCTAGGCAATCGATAACTAGACCGGTAATCATTATTGCAATTTTATTTGAGGGAGAGGCATAAGCTAACATACTTTCTCTACTTGGATCATCTGCACTTATGATTGGAACTCTAGCAAGCATCCACAACTACTAAAGATCATTAAGGTAAAACCCAACCAAAGCATTAAAGTATCAAGTCCCCTTTATCCCATACACAAACAACGTACTTACTCGGGTATGTGCTTCTGTCACTCACGCCACCCACCATAAGCAAATCATGAACATATTGCAAACCCTACAGCGGGAATCCCTCACGCTTGCGCGACATGGAGAGCACCATAGGACAGCACCAATAATAAAACATGCAACTCAAACCAATCACAATCATCAATTAACCCATAGGACAAAACGGATCTACTCAAACATCATAGGATAGCCATACATCATTGGGAAATAATATATAGCGTTGAGCACCATGTTTAAGTAGAGATTATAGCGGGTAAGAGAGAGGTTACACCGCTGCATAGAGGGGGAAAGAGTTGGTGATGATTGCGGTGAAGTTGTTGGTGAAGATTGCGGTGATGATGATGGCCACGGCAGCGTTCCGGCGCCACCGGAAGAGAAGGGGAGAGGGGGCCCCTTCGTCTTCTTCTTCCTTGACCTCCTCCCTATATGGGAGAAGGGTTTCCCCTCTGGCCCTTGGCCTCCATGGCATGGGAGGGGCGAGAGCCCCTCTGAGATTGGATCTGTCTCTCTGTCTCTCTCTGTTTCTGCGTTCTCAGATTGTGCCCTAGCACCGTTTCTTTTATATCCGGAGATCCGTAACTCCGATTGGGTTGAATCTTTCGCCCAGAATTTTCGCATAAAATTAGCTTTCTTGCAGCAAAAGAAGAGCGTCAACCGCCTTATGGGGTGCCCACGAAGGTCCAGGGCGCGCCTGCCCACCTGGGGCGCGCCCCCTGCCTCGTGGCCCCCTCGGGCACCGTCTCGCGTTGATTTTACTTCCCAAAAATCATAAATATTCCAAAATAATTCTCCGTCCGTTTTTGTCCCGTTTGGACTCCGTTTGATATTGGGTTTCTGCGAAACATAAAACATGCAACAAACAGGAACTGGCACTGGGCACTGGATAAATATGTTAGTCCCAAAAATAATATAAAAAGTTGCCAAAAGTATATGAAAGTTGAATAATATTGGCATGGAACAATCAAAAATTATAGATACGTCGGAGACGTATCAGAGATGGACAAGTAGTTCGCAACAAAGCACGTCTTGTCGCCCAAGGCTACACTCAAGTCGAAGGTATGGACTATGGTGAGACATATGCCCCCGTTGCTAGACTTGAGGCTATTCGCATCTTACTTGCTTATTCTAATCGCCATGATATCACCTTGTACCAAATGGACATTAAAAGTGCTTTTCTAAATGGTGAAATTGAGGAGGAAGTTTATGTTAAGCAACCTCCCGGCTTTGTCAATCCTAAGAAACCTAATCATGTTTACAAACTTCATAAAGCTCTTTGTGGTCTTAAACAAGCTCCCAGAGCATGGTATAAATGCTTGACCAAGTTCCTTATTGAAAAAGGCTTTGAAATTGGAAAAATAGATTCTACTCTTTTCACTAAAAGGGTCAATGGAGAACTATTTGTGTGCCAAATTTATGTTGATGATATTATATTTGGTTCGACTAACCCTCATTTTAGTGAGAAGTTTGGAAAGCTAATGTCGGAGAAGTTTGAGATGTCTGTGATGAGTGAACTCAAATTCTTTCTTGGTTTGCAAATCAAGCAAACTAAGGAAGGTTCCTTTGTTTCTCAAACAAAGTACACAAAGGACTTATTCAAGAAGTTCAATATGCAAGAATGCAAAGGTATGACTACAACCATGCCTACTAGTGGACATCTTGATTTGACCAAAGATGGTGAACCGGTTGATCAAAAAGTTTACCGCTCTATGATTGGTTCATTGTTATATCTATGTGCCTCTCGTCCCGATATTATGCTAAGTGTGTGCATGTGTGCACGATATCAAGCGGCCCCTAAAGAGTGTCATCTTAAGGCTGTGAAAAGAATAGTGAGATACTTAATTCATACACCAAATTTTGGCATTTGGTATCCTAAGAGGTCTTCTTTTGATCTTGTTGGCTACTCTGATTCGGACTATGCCGGGGACAAGGTTGATAGAAAGTCCACTTCAGGTACTTGTCAATTTCTTGGTAGATCTCTTGTGTCTTGGTCCTCCAAGAAACAAAACTCGGTATCCTTATCCACCGCCGAAGCAGAATACATTGCCGCTGATTCATGTTGTGCTCAATTACTTTGGATGACCCAAACTCTTAAGGATTACGAGATATATGTGAAACATGTTCCGTTGCTTTGTGACAATGAAAGTGCTATTAAGATTGCTCACAATCCCGTGCAACATTCTCGAACTAAGCATATTGAAGTTCGTCATCATTTCATTCGAGATCATGTTGCCAAAGGGGACATTGATCTTAAGCATGTTCACACTGATAAGTAATTGGTGGATATATTCACCAAACTGCTTGATGAGAAAGTCTTTTGCCTTTTGAGAGGTGAATTGAACATCATTGATGCTTCAAACTTGGAGTAGAAACTCCATTTGGATACATGCAAGGCATGAGCCTTTGACTAATCCTTGATATTCCTTTCATGATGCTGTTTATGTATCTTGGATAAACTTGCACCCTTGCATGCTATCTAACCCTTGCAAGGTACTTGGATGAATCTAAATCTATGAGATTGCAACCCACTCACATCTTGAGCAACCTCTACATCACCAAGTCTCTACACAATGGTGGTTGAAGACAAGGAAGCACGAAAACCTTTCAAACATATCCTTTGACAAATTCCATATTAAGTTTTATGACTGTCATCTTGGATATACAAGTGCTCTTCCTTGCAAAACTAACCCATGTAGGAAGATGAACTTAAATTCCAAGTGGTGCTCCCAACTCTTGATGAGCTATATCAACCTTGAGCAACCCACACAAGTTCAACTACATGATCAAGATCAACACCACCACCCAAGGTATGCTATTCCATCTTAGAGAAGCTTTACTCCAAGTCATGGGTCAAAGCAACTCAACAAGATGTGAATACATCAAGATGCTTAAACGAAAAGTGGTAACCCCATTTTGAGCTTAACAGATGAGTATGACCTATGATCAAGTGATCTCACTTGACTCCTAAGTCAATATACTCTAATATAGGTGACCTTGTCGCCGACCAATTCTAGGTGAAGTTCTCTTGTGTTTCTCCATGCTCTTGCATTTGTCTCATGCATATTTGTTTCCCTTCAAAAAAACTTCATCTAGATTTCTTTTCTGTTATTTTTGTTCTGCATTCTCTGTATCCAATTCATTGCAAATCTTTCAGCTAATTCCTTGCAAATCCTTGCGAGATCTTGCTTGACTAGTGAGCTGAGGTGACAAGTGTTTTCTTTGTGATGAAATCGGTCACACCAGTTTGTTGTTTTTGGTCCAACCGAACCCTTTTGATGCCACCGATTTCACTGCAGGAAAGACAACTTGCCACTTGTTCCTGCATTCTTTTTGCTCCAGCTGCACTCAATGATTCTTGTCCTCTACCGGCATCACATTCGACTTGCTGCTTTTCTTTGTGACTCAAGGACCAAACCCATTTGTCACAAACATCCAGAAGAGCCCTTCTTGGAAATTGAAGTAAAAGGGGGAGAGAGAGAGATCACATCAAAGCTTAATCATTTCTATAGGGGGAGAGAGAATACTCAGGGGGAGAGAGTTCTTCAAAAGGAGAAAGAAGTATCACATCAAAGATCCCATATGCTTGGTGTTTCAGAGGATAAGTCACATGTCTTTAAGAGGGGAAAGACATGTTCATATTTGATTGTTTGCATTTGCTCTGTTTTTTTCTTTGCTCTGATTTTCTGTTCCCTATCTTCTCCCAGTATCCCATGCAAGATTCAGGGGGAGCAAGACATCTAAGGGAAGGAAATCGTTGAATTCATTGCATATATTTATCTTTGGGGACATGTCTATATCCAACGGAGTACTCAACACTCACTCTTTACATGGCATCCCAACCTTGGTACTCTTGTGGTTTGCAGTTCTTGCTCTGCTTGATAGATGTATCTGTGTTGTCTAACCTTGTTTTCCCAGGTTCATCTCTTCCAAAGCTAGCTCAAAACCACAAGGTAAGTATATGCATCACACTCATGTGCATGAGGATTTCTTGCTGATGTACATACTGTTTGCAAGAAGGACTCATAAGCATGAAGGTACACTTCCTATACTTACATCATTTGCTCTAATGCATATAGCCAAGATACATGTAACACATTGCTTACTCTGTCATGCTTATGCATTCACATGCTCCCATATTCCATATTTACATGATTGTATACATGTAGGGGGAGCCTATGCATATTACATGTCTTTCCAAAGCTTTACTTGCTATTCTCTATATCTTTATCTAAAGCTTTGATGTATGTTGTCATCAATTACCAAAAAGGGGGAGATTGAAAGCACAAGTGCTCCCTGGGTGATTTTGGTAATTAATGTCAACATATCTCTTGTTGGACTAATACTCTTACCTAGTATGTTTCAGATAAGTTCAACAATGGAGTGGCGTGGACTAGAGGATGTGGAACCCTTTCAAGATGATGAGGGCAAATGATTGGCTCAAGCTCAAAGCTCAAAACTCTGCATTTTCTATTTTGGTGATCCAAGGTCACATTGAGTCCATAGGAAAGCCATTACTATTAAGAGGGGGTGAGGTGTTGCTTAATGGCTTGCTTGCTCAAAGTGCTTAATGATATGCTCCAAAGCCCCTCAACCACTTTCTCTCATCCACATATGTCCCAAACCAAAAGTCAAACTCGGCCCCACCGAAACTTTCTATCCGGCGCCACTGAGTTCACTTGACACAGCCATTGCCAGAAACCCTAATCAATTCGGTCTCACCGATGGGATCTCGGTCTCACCGAGATGGGCTTGCAAACTCTCTGTTGCCTATTGCAACACTTTTGGTCTCACCGAGATATGCAATCGGCCCCACCGAGTTTGCTTGGCCAACTTTCTGTTTCGCTTAGTACCCAAATCGGTCCCACGGAGTTTGAGTAATCGGTCAAACCGAGATGAGGCTTTACCCTAACCCTAGCACATTGGTCCCACCGAGTTGATCAATTCGGTCCCACCGAAATGCCTAACGGTCACATTATGAACTAAATCGGTCTGACCGAGTTCTCTGAATCGGTCCCACCGAGTTTGGTAAATTGTGTGTAACGGTTAGATTTTGTGTGGAGGCTATATATACCCCTCCCCCCACTCTTCATTCGTGGAGAGAGCCATCAGAACAAGGCTACACTTCCAACGTACATTTTCTGAGAGAGAACCACCTACACTTGTGTTGAGGTCAAGATATTCCATTCCAACCACATAAATCTTGATCTCTAGCCTTTCCCAAGTTGCTTTCCACTCAAATCATCTTTCCACCAAATCCAATCGTATGAGAGAGAGTTGAGTGTTGGGGAGACTATCATTTGAAGCACAAGAGCAAGGAGTTCATCATCAACACACCATTTGTTACCTCTTGGAGAGTGGTGTCTCCTAGATTGTCTAGGTGTCACTTGGGAGCCTCCATCAAGGTTGTGGAGTTGAACCAAGGAGTTTGTAAGGGCAAGGAGATCGCCTACTTCGTGAAGATCTACCCGAGTGAGGCAAGTCCTTCGTGGGCGCCGGCCATGGTGGGATAGACAAGGTTGCTTCTTCGTGGACCCTTTGTGGGTGGAGCCCTCCGTGGACTCGCGCAACCGTTACCCTTCATGGGTTGAAGTCTCCATCAACGTGGATGTACGATAGCACCACCTACCGGAACCACGGATAAAAAATCTCTGTGTCTCCAAATTGCGTTTGCACACTCCAATCCCATCCCTTTACATTCTTGCAACTTGCATGCTTTACTTTCCGCTGCTCATATACTCTTGTCATGCTTGCTTGATATGTATTGTGAATGTTTAAACTTGTGCCAAAACTCCAATTCAACTTAAAGAAATTAAAAACTGCAACTTTTCTTACTTAGAGTCTATTCACCCCCCTCTAGACATCTCTTCTCGATCCTTTCAAAGTATCAAATGATTCATAATCAAGTGATTCCAAAAATCCATCTTCATGTAGTTTCTTCATGCACTTTACACCAATATGACCTAAACGGCAATGCCACAAATATGTTGCACTATCATTATCAACTTTGTATCTTTTGGCATCAATATTATGTGTATCACTGCGATCAAGATTCAGTAAACCATTTGCATTGGATGTAAGACCATAGAAGGTTTTATTCATGTAAACAGAACAATAATTATTCTCCGACTTAAATGAATGCTCAACGCAAACAAAAAATACCATTTATTTAGTTCCAATACTAATCCCGAAGGTAGAGGGAGTATGCGATGGTGATCTTATCAACCTTGGAATCATTTCCAACACACATCGTCACCTCACCCTCAACTAGTCTCTATTCATTTTGTAACTCACATTTTGAGTTACTAATCATTGCAACTGAACTGATATCAAATATACCTTTGTTTACTTTGCCATCCTCCTTATCCGCCAAATACTTGGGGCAGTTCCGCTTCCAATGACCAGTCCCTTTGCAGTAGAAGCACTCACTTTCAGGCTTTGGTCCAGCTTTTGGGCTTCTTCCCGGGAGTGACAACTTGCTTGCCATTCTCTTGAAATTTCCTTTCCTTCCCTTTTGCCCTTTTTCTTGAAACTAGTGGTTTTGTTAACCATCAACACTTGATGCTCTTTCTTGATTTCTACCTTCGCCGATTTTAGCATCGCGAAGAGGTCGGGAATCAAATTCGTTATCCCTTGCATATTATAGTTCATCACGAAGTTCCAGCAACTTGGTGATAGTGACTAGAGAACTCTGTCAATCACTATTTTATCTGGAAGATTAACTCCCACTTGATTCAAGTGATTGTAGTACTCAGACATTCTGAGCACATGCTCACTGGTTGAGCTATTCTCCTCCATCTTGTAGGCAAAATACTTGTCAGAGGTCTCATACCTCTCGACTCGGGCATGAGTCTGAAATACCAATTTCAGCTCTTGGAACATCTTATATGCTCCGTGGCGTTGAAAATGTTTTTGAAGTCCCGGTTTTAAGCCGTAAAGCATGGCGCACTTAACTATCAAGTAGTCATCATACCGAGCTTGCCAAACGTTCATAACGTCTGCATCTTCTCCTGCAATAGGTCCGTCACCTAGCGGTGCATCAAGGACAAATTCTTCTTTGCAGCAATGAGGATAATCCTCAGATCACGGACCCAGTCTGTATCATTGCTACTATCATCTTTCAACTTATTTTCTCTAGGAACATAAAAAAATAAACGGGGAGCTACATCGCAAGCTATTAATCTACAACATAGATATGCAAATACTATCAGGACTAAGTTCATGATAAATTGAAGTTCAATTAATCATATTACTTAAGAACTCTCACTTAGATAGACATCCATCTAGTCATCTAAATGATCACGTGATCCATATCAACTAAACCATGTCCGATCATCACGTGAGATGGAGTAGTTTTCAATGGTGAACATCTCTATGTTGATCATATCTACTATATGATTCACGTTCGACCTTTCGGTCTCAGTGTTCCAAGGCCATATCTGCATATGCTAGGCTCGTCAAGTTTAGCCCGAGTATTTTGCACGTGCAAAGCTGGCTTACACCCGTTGTATGTGAACGTAGAGCTTATCACACCCGATCATCACGTGGTGTCTCGGCATGACGAAATGTTGCAATGGTGCATACTTAGGGAGAACACTTATACCTTGAAATTTAGTGAGGGATCATTTTATAATGCTACTGCCGTACTAAGCAAAATAAGATGCATAAAGGATAAACATCACATGCAATCAAAATATGTGACATGGTATGGCCATCATCATCTTGTGCCTTTGGTCTCCATCTCCAAAGCGCCGTCATGATCTCCATCGTCACCGGCTTGACACCTTGATCTCCATCGTAGGATCGTTGTCGTCTTGTGTGACGCCCTCGATTCAATCATACACTAATCATACACGCAAATGTGTACGATCAAGATCAAGGACTCACGGGAAGATATCACAACACAACTCTAGACACAAATTAAAATAATACAAGCTTTATATTACAAGCCAGGGGCCTCGAGGGCTCGAATACATAAGCTTGAAAACACAAGAGTCAGCGGAAGCAACAATATTTGAGTACAGACATAACTTAGACAAGTTTTCCTTAAGAAGGCCAGCACAAAAGCATCTACGATCGAAAAGGCAAGGCCTCCTGCCTGGGAGCCTCCTAACTACTCCTGGTCGTCGACGGTCTCCACATAGTAGTAGGCATCGGCGGTGGCATCTAGCTCGTGGGCTCCGACATCTGGTTGCATCAACCGGAAAGAAGAAGAAAGGGGGAAAAGGGGGAGAAAAGCAACCATGAGTACTCATCCAAAGTACTCGCAAGCAAGGATCTACACTACATATGCATCGTTATCAATGAAATGGGTTGTATATGTGGACTGAACCGCAGAATGCCAGAAGAGAAGGGGAAAGCCTAGCCTATGGAAGACTAGCATCTTCAAGCAGCTCCAAGCATCTTGCAGCATCAGAAAAGGTAAGAGTGGCATAAAGTAAAGTAGTAGTAGTGTTATCAACCTCGGCCAGAGATCCTTTCTCGACTCCCTGCGAGAAAGCAATCCCAGAGCCATACTATCCAATTGTCATCACAATCCAATTCTCATCACAAGTATCCAGTTCTAGTTGTATCGATCGGGATACAACTCCAAGTGTCCGTTACCATAGGACAGGCTATCGATAGATGTTTTCTTCCCTGAAGGGGTGCACCAACTTACCCACCACGCTCGATTAACTCCGGCGGACACACTTTCTGGGTCATGCCGGCCTCGCCAAACAATACGCCGCAACCCGACGAGGCTTAATAGAGAGGTCAAGACGTCGGACTAAACCTATGCCCCAGGGTCATGGGCCATCGCCCGGGAACTCCTGACGCTTGCGTGGCGGCGGTGAGCAGACCTAGCTACCTCCTTAAAAAAGGCAGAGATTACCAGTCCAACCCGGCCAGCGCCGCCGGTCGCCGACGTCTATTAAGCTTCGGTGATGCATCGACCTTGAACGCCCATACTATGCCCACGTGATGGTTAGTGCTATCAGGCCAGAGGCCCCTCAGATCAAATATCCAAATCGTAGTGGATTAGGAACGTGCGGTAACAAGCAGAGTCTCAAGAAAGATGTGACCCCGTCGCCCCGTCTCGAGGACTTGCGGCAAGGGCTAGGAATGCCCGGCCATGCCTCGTAATTATCTCGTGGGCACCCTCCAGGTCAACCCGTCTCCACATCACTCGCGGGTACCCCTCGTGGTCAACTCGCCTTTCCAAGTAACAGTGGTAAAGTCCAAGTATCTGTGTGTCCAAACATCAAGGGGGAAACCCGAGGAATCACCCCCGGTGAATTCCACTCGATGTAATCATCAAGGTGAACGTAAGAGGAACCACCCCGAGGTTCACACTTGAGGGGTTGCACGACAGAGTCGTATCAGAAGTGGTTAATGCGGAATCACCCTCGATGACCACGTCCGAATAGCTACACTACAGGATTAACATCAGAAGTGATGTAGAGGTCTCACCCTCGGCACTTGATAGTAACCCAGTAGTGTCGAGCAACTAAGGGGAAAGTGAGGTGCGGTGTCGGGGCCTGGTCTTCGATCTCATTGATCGGGTGTTCAATGATGAAGCAGGGGCAACAAGGACAAGGTGGGGGTCACTGATGGATCACTAACCAACCTATACTAAGAAGTTTAGGATAAGCAGGTAGGTAACAATAAGCAGGTTACAAAAGCAGGCTATGCATTAGAATAGGAGCAATCAATTACAGTAGCAAAATCTAATGCAAGCATGAGAGAATGGAATGTGTGATATCGGGATGATTAAAGGGGGGCTTGCCTGGTTGCTCTGGCAATGAGGGGTCATCGTCTACGTAGTCGATCACAGGGGCAGCATCGGTCTCGGGGTCTACCGAAGAGAAGAGGGGGAAGAAACAATAAATATAAAGCAAGCCTAGCATCACAAAGCATAACATGGCAATATGTTGTGCCGGGTGTGACCTAACGTATGGCTAGACGTTAAGGTGAAGGGGGAATTCAACCGGGAAGGTATTCCCGGTTTCGGACCTGTGTCAGATAGATGATCGGAGGGGGAGCATTCCATGTTCAGCATGCTAGGGGCATGTGACAGATGAACGAACCGCTTAACCAGATTCGCTGGATTTTTCTGAGCAACTTTCATATAAAAAACATTGTCATCGGAGTTACAGTTTATTTTCTATGAATTTTCAAAGATTAAACAATTTTTAGGAATTTCTTAAATTAATAGAAAAGGAATAAGACGTCAGCATGACGTATGTGTGACGTCAGCAGTCAACAGTCCAGTTGACTGGTCAAAACTGACATGGGGGACCCACCTGTCATAGATAGTGGGTTAAACAGAGTTCAAACTAATCTAAATTTAGTTAGTAAAACTACTGGGCCCACCTGTTAGTGTCTAGTTAAGCTAATTAATTTATTATAAAATCCTTTAGCTAATTAGTGGTGGTGGGGCCCATTTGTCAGCAGCTGGGCTGGTCCAGTCAGCAGAGCTTATCGGTTAACAGGCCGGCCGGTCCCGTGGGGCCCACGGGTCAGTGACCTAGGTGGTGGCCCGAGGGGGCACACGGCGCCAGCTCAGCGGAGCAGCCGGAGTGGCTCTGGCGAGCTCGTGCGCGGCGGCCGAACGTCGACGAGGTCAGAAATCGCCTATGGTTTACCATTTCGCGTGCCATGACTTGCGTTTGAAAGCTAGGAGGGAGCCGCGTCGAGTGGTGCTGCTAGACTACGCCAGGGAGGCCGGGAACGTCACTGGCGTCGAGCTTGGCGGCGGTGGCTTTCGGGCGTGCTCGCGCTCGTCGCTGCAGGGCACGACAAGGACCGTGGAAGGTGGAGTTGGACTGCTGGGAGCGTGCTGAGCACGATACCGTGCTCGTCCGAGCTGGACGAAGAGTGTGGACACGGCAACGAGTACGGCGGCGGAGGTGCGCTATGGCCAGGACGGTAGCTACGGCTAGGGGCGCGGTGAGGCGAGGAAGGAGAGGGGAGAGGACGGAGTGGAGCTCACCGAGTGTCCACGGAAGGCCCTTGACGGCTTAGGAGCAGCAGGGGTACTCGAGGTCGCCGGCAAGCATCGGAGACAGAGGCGAAAGGGGACGACGGCGATCGGCAGCTGCAGGGGCCCTCGGCTCCAATGGAGGACCCCAGGCGACGTGGATGAGGACGGCAGAGCGGACGGACAGGGCCGGTGGCCCCGGGGCCGCCGGTGACCGCGGGATCGACGGAGGTACGGCGGCGATGGCGCTCGGCAGAGGGGGAGAGGAGCGAGCATGCAAGAGAGAGAGAGGGAGGAGAGCGGGGTGGACCTGGGAGGCGAGATAGGGGAGTGGAGGTAGGTGGGCGGAGGTCGAGGCGTCGAGGGGAGGGATCAACCTTATGCTCTCCGGGGAGTCACCGTCGAGGCGGTCCGGCGGGGCTCACCCCTGTTTCGACCCCGGTCGGGGGAACAGGGTGAGAAGGCGACCCGGGGGCTGGGCCGGACCAGCTAGGCCTGTCCCTGGTGGGCCGGTCAGCTCAATGGGCTAAGGCCCATGGAGGCAGGGGGCTTCTCATTCTTCCTTTTCTCCTTGCTTTTCCTTTTTCTTTTTTTAAAGCTTTTCTGTTTTAGCTCTTTTAGGGCACTTAGACATTTTGCAAAAATGTTGGTTCACCACCAATATTACCAGAAGAATATGTTCCACATGATGAACATTTTAGTTTTCATGTCTGAGCATTTTGGAATTTCACACATAAATTCAAATTGAATTCAACTAGAATTTGAAATGGAATATTGATCAAAGTGACCAAGCACTGTTATAGCAAAATGATTAGCTTGATCTCAGGGATTACTGTAGCATCATTACACCGGGGTGTTACAACTCTCCTCCTCTAAAAGAAATTCTCATCCCGAGAATTAAGGGGTGGAGTAAGGGGGAAAGACTCGCGAAGGACGAAGATCAACACAAGATAGGTACCTGGGGGCTATCTCAATGAACATGGCATAGAGGCATCTATCGAGTTGAAATTCAAGAAAGTCATCGAGAGCAAGGTAAGGAGGTGCAATAAGAAGCTTCAAGCGGGTAGGCAACCGTTCGTTGCCTGAAACAGGGGTGAAAGGGGTTAAGAGCAATGGAAATAAGTATTACATCTGATACCAGAATAGATCACTAGGAAGGTGGCTCGTGATTTACATACGATGCCAAGCATGAGGAACAATTTTGAAAAACAAGGATGTACAGGAGAGTTAGGTTTTGATCCTGTGGAACTATGGGTTATGGGGCCACCATGCGGGTCAAAAGTAGAAAGGGCGGTGATGTTTGCACAAACATGATAGCAAGGCAGGTCAGAGGATAGCATGTCAGTTATGTTGGCAACAACGTTGGTACCAAGGGCGAGGGACGAAGAGAACCATTTTCCTGCTCGTTAAACGAGGCGGACCAATAGGCAAGGTTCTCGTCCATCGTTGGTTACCAGAATGTCATCAACAATAGTAACGGGGTCTTACTGATAGAGTTGTACACCGACGTGTTTACATAAGCAGGGAATTATTACTTCTTATATCATATAGATCAGAAGAAGGGTTAAGCAAACCAATGGAAAGGAAAAATATGATTATCGAATCAAACAACCCAAAGGAAAGGAAGATGTGTTTACACATAAGAGTTGGGAGTATATCCTTCCCAAGGAAAAGCGGAGCAGGATATACATGACAGGACAGCAAGTTCAAAAGCATTTAGATAATGGGGAGAGGGAAGAATCATGATATTACCCATACAACGGTGTGAGGTTAATTCAACGAGAAACATTTTGTATTATGCTTTCGATGTTGTTGTTGATATTCGGAATACAACAGTCATGCTTCGATGCGGCAATGATATGGTGTCAAGTAGAGATTGGGTTCAAAGATCTCAAGAGATACCGAGAAACAATTCCAAGATATCTCAGAACGTAAGGAATAACCAAGCACAACCAGGTCCGTGTTAGCAGAAAGTCAAGATGTCATCGATGATATCACAAATCATCGAGTGGCGGGGATGGTATTTATAGCCATGAATTCAATTGACATCTCTGAAGAAGCCAAAGTGTAGACGGTGATCACGACAGATTTTGTCGAGAGACTCTATGAAGATGCCATTGAGCAGAAAAGGAAGGATGAAGTGAAAGGTTATGAGAACCACAGATTCGACACAAGCTCGAATTCAAGCTTGTTGTTCGAGGTGAAATGATAATATGAGGAAGATTGACGTAATCTTAGATCATCGTTGAAAGTTGCTCCAGTGTAACATCCCAAATTTTCAATTTGGCATGTTATACATAGGTCATCCATGCATATCATATTTTATTGCATTCTGTTTTCAAATCCTCGAAAATCCTAAGCAACTCAAGGACCCTCGGAGAGAGTTGGGGATTTCTCAATTTTCATATTTGATTTTATCAAATAGTGAAAGGCGAGGATATTGGATTTTAATTATTTTTCTCTCCGGAAAAATATTTCAATTTAAATAAATAAATGAGGGGAGATAATATGACTTCTCCAAAATAATTGAAATATCGGAGGAAAAATGTTCAAATCATTATTTGGTTTTTATTTGATTTTATTTGGAATTTTAATTGCCCTAGAAAAATTTGCACGCTTTAAAAAGTTGCATTTTAGGGGCCAAGAAAAGTTCATCTAGTTCTAAATATTTTATTTAGACGGAGAAAACTTGTTTTGGAATTTTTAGATTTTTATTTATTTTTCTAGGATTTTTTTTATTTATTTTCGGCGGAATGATTTAAGAAAAATGGACCCGCACCCGACTGGGCCAAAGGCCCAGCCGAGCCAGGCCGGCCCGCTCGCGCCGCCTTCCCTTCCCAGCAGCCGCCGTCATGCACTGACGCCGAGGCGAGTCCGAGCCGGACTCCACCAGGCGCCCCTTCCCCAGCAGAGCCGCCCGCCTCCTATAAATACCGCGCCCGCCACTAAACCACCACCCGCCACCACCGAGCCGCCGCCACGAACCACGGAGCCGAGCCCGAGCCACCGGAGCCCCGATCCGCCGTCGCCGCCGCCCAGCGCCTGTCGCCGCCCTCTCGTCGAGCCGCCGCCGCCCTGCCCTCGTCGCCCACCCGGAACCCGCCGGAGCCGCCGCCCCGCCGGACGCGCCTCGCCGGAGGTACCCGACCCCGCCGCCGTTTTTTTAGAAAACCCTTCGGTTTTTTTTATAAAACCCTAGATCGTTTTTTTATAGATCGGTTTATTTCGTCGGTTTATTTACTTAGTGAACGTCCGTTCATCCGTTCGTTCTAACGAACGCGTTCACCGTTTAGTTTCTGTTAACGAACGTTCGTTCGTTTAGCAGTTCGTCGCTTTTCTTTTATCACATTTATTCCGCGGTTATTCTGATCGCGATTTCTTAACCGATTTTCAAACCTGTTTATCTTTTCGCTCTTTATCGGAATCAGGCGATTAAAGCGCCTGGAGTTTCATCTCGAAACCCTCTTTCCGAATAATCAACTAAAACCAGTTTTTATCCTTGTAAAATTTGACCCTAGTTCAGATTAGTAAACGGACCCTATTTCTTTCGCCGTTTGAGTTTCGTTGTTCCGTTTGGTTTGATTCTTTTTGCAAACCGGAGTTCTTAAGTTGAACTCTCCGGTCAACCTCTTTCAGTTGAAGTTTCGTTTGGGCATCTTTGCTTGTTTACTTATATATGTATTGTTTGCTTGCGATAGAATTTCCGGAGTGCGAAGCGTGTTACTACGAGTCTCTAGGATTCATGGATCGTCAGCAAGGCAAGTAACACTTGATCATACCTTTTCCTACCCAGTTTTTATGCATTAGCTCAATCCTCAAACATTGCATGATTAGGATGTCATTAATTTGTGGGTTGGGAAGTAGATGATGAGGTAGGAACCTATTGCCCTGTTACTTTCAAACCCTTGGGAGTTACTTCTACGTTATGCTTGTATTGCCATGCTATGCCCGTAGACGTGGTTTGGTTTGAGAGATATTCACGACAGATGTGAGATTATTAATTAATAGTTTACTTTAAGGTGGCAACTTAAATACACATCTGGGTGGATTGAGGCACCTGGGGAACCCAAAGGTGTTCTGCTTTTCTTGAAATCCTGGGGTACCGTGTGATCTTCCTATGGACCGCCACCTGTGCTCAAAGGAATGAGATTATTCACGCTAGAAACTTCCGTGTGCAGCCACAAGCTATTATGGGCTCTAGCATAGTTGAGTAAGTTACGTGAAGCTCTCAAGAGGTAGATCAGCGGTGAGTGGGTTTTATAGGTTTGGTATGATCTATCCGGAGTAGAGAGTTAATGTTTCGAAATCGTGTCTCGGTCATCCGTCTCTCAAACACCATGCAAGGCGAGAAACCAACGGAGGCGATCGAGTCTTGTGGGGAAAAGTCGCAAACCTCTGCAGAGTGTACAATCTAATCATGGTTAGCCGTGTCCCGGTTATGGACAATTCGAGTATCTAGTACTTGAGTATTCACATGTATCTCATCACTCTAAATTAATATTTCGGGTTGTTAATCACTTTAATTGGGATTGAGTTGGGGTTATACCTTCTCAATGATGTTTCAACCACCATGATAGTTAAAGTAAAATTTATTCCTTTGATGTAGGGAAAAATTGGCTTTTCGCAAAACTGTAACCATAGAGCTTTCCACCAACCATATATGCATGTAGTATAGCTTATTCATTCATTACTCTATGTGTTACATTGCCAGCATATTCCATGTGCTGACCCGTTCTCGGCTGCAACGTATTATGTTGCGACTTTTCGAACGAGGAGTAAGGATTGTAGGTCGTTGCCGTGCAGCTCAGTTATGTCGTTGGAGTTGATGGACTCACTTTATCTTCCAAGCCTTCCGCTGTTATCACATTAGATGGCCTTCAGCTATATTATTGTAATAAGTTCTCTTTTGAGACATTCGATGTAATAAGTGTGTGATTGCTACTCGTTATAAATCCTTCGAGTAATGTGTGTGTCAAGATTACCGATCCAGGATGACACGAAGCACGTAGACTTGACCATCGAGGTCGGGTCGCTACATCCAGGCATAAGGACCAGGTAGCACAGTTAAAAGTTGACACGATACAAATATAGCCGATCAGGCTAGGAATGATGTGATGGGGTATAAAACTTCCCAATATCATATACTAGGTGTAATGCCGGAAGGTAAATCGGAGTAGAGGTTGGACGGGGGAATGATTTGCAGAGGATAAGTATTTTAACTTATTCGGTAAATGGAATCGAGGAGGAAATATGGTCGGAACCATGATTGCAAAGGATCAATTCATAGATACAAGATGAGCTTGTACGAAAAAAATAATTATTTTTATGAGAAGCTTCCATGATAAGTTCTACATCGGGTCCATGGGCATGAATACAAGGGTTCAAGGTCGACTCCCATTTCTACAATGCATAACCTTTCATTCACTCCTTGTTTTCGAAGAAATTGTAGTGCAGAAGATTTATCTGGCGAAGTACCAGAAGAGTAAGACTCGTGAGAACTCTCGCGTTCACACGGATTATGGAAGGCATAAATTCAACCCATCGGGGCATTTTTATGAATCTATACAAAAATCAAGCAAGCAAAAGATACGAGTTCGAAAGCAGAGTATCGAAGTCAAAGCAGATGATACAATTTACCGAAGGTATTATGTATCAGGGAAAAACTCACAAGACTTTGGATGTGAAGGACATTGTCGGATAACAACCCAGCAATGGATCCGGTGATTCACGGTCGAGTTGATGTGAGTATCGGTAATCAATCGATGAAGAAGGGATGCAAAGGCATCGCTTATAGAAACGTCTGAATGATTCGATGCTTGGGTACAAAGGAATTATGATTTCAAGATGAAGGATCAGAAGCAGAGACTCTGATCAAAAGATGAGTAAGTTGAATAGACTTAGAGGTGTACCCGATCAAATCTGGATTGGGCAAGAACCAGCTCATATCTAGAAGGATGTCTGAGCCGGAAAGAAAATTTCCAAGGATTAATTGATGATTGCGAGTATTCGCACACACACTGAATCCATAGGAACAGAATGACAATCACAAAGAATTTTAAAGAATATTTCTAGACATATGGAATTAATCCTACTGCAAGCAGGCAAGGAGAATCAAGAGCAATAGGCTACAGAGGATTTTCAAAAGATCAGATAGTATTTCCAAGTATTTTGGAAAGCATATGAACAACTGGGGAAGAACAGACCCCGGTTAAGTGAATTATCCGCAGTGCAAAAAGAAGCCGCAAATTAGAAGGCACAAAGGATTCTCGAAAGAACGGAGAGTACATCTTGTAATAACAGGAGCAACTGGGTATGAAGGTACAAGCGGCAAGGATGTTATTCACGGGGATTATCGGTGGTCAGGAACTGCAAGGCAGTGGACATAGGGTCTCGAGAAACATCGAGGAGTATCTGCAGAATCTTCTGGCCAAGAAAGCGATCATCAAAAATGTCGGGGCTCTCCGGGAGGAAGTGGGTACGAGAACCTAATGTCAGAGTTAGTAAAATGTTTAACCCGAATAGACAAGAGATCAGAGTCCCAGAGTATAGACGAGGAATAAAAGATCTTAATACCACCCAATGGCGACGTGGGCCCATAAGACACACAGCCAAGTTAGTAAAAGTTTTTGTAGTTACTAGACACAACTTCGGCCAAGGAGTTGGAAAGGGGGCTACCTACAGGCAGTCGGCTCTGATACCAACTTGTGACGCCCTCGATTCAATCTTACACTAATCATACACGCAAATGTGTACGATCAAGACCAAAGACTCACGAGAAGATATCACAACACAACTCTAGACACAAATTAAAATAATACAAGCTTTATAATACAAGCCAGGGCCCTTGAGGGCTCGAATACATAAGATTGAAAACACAAGAGTCAGCGGAAGCAACAATATCTGAGTACAGACATAAGTTAGACAAGTTTGCCTTAAGAAGTCCAGCACAAAAGCATCTACGATCGAAAAGGCAAGGCCTCCTACCTGGGAGCCTCCTAACTACTCCTGGTCGTCGACGGTCTCCATGTAGTAGTAGGCATCGGCGGTGGCATCTGGCTCCTGGGCTCCGACATCTAGTTGCATCAACCGGAAAGAAGAAGAAAGCGGGAAAAGGGGGAGCAAAGCAACCGTGAGTACTCATCCAAAGTACTCGCAAGCAAGGATCTACACTACATATGCATCGGTATCAATGAAATGGGCTATATATGTGGACTGAACTGCAGAATGCCAGAAGAGAAGGGTAAAGCGTAGCAATCGAAGACTAGCATCTTCAAGCAGCTCCAAGCATCTTGCAGCATCAGAAAAGGTAAGAGTAGCATAAAGTAAAGTAGTAGTAGTGTTATCAACCTCGGCCAGAGATCCTTTTTCGACTCCCTGCAAGAAAGCAATCCCAGAGCCATACTATCCAATTGTCATCACAATCTAATTCTCATCACAAGTATCCAGTTCTAGTTGTATCGATCGGGATACAACTCCAAGTGTCTGTTACCATAGGACAGGCTATCAATAGATGTTTTCTTCCCTGCAGGGGTGCACCAACTTACCCACCACACTCGATTAACTCCGGCCGGACACACTTTCCTGGGTCATGCCCGGCCTCGGCCAAACAATACGCCGCAACCCGACGTAGGCTTAATAGAGAGGTCAGCACGCTGGACTAAACCTATGCCCCCAGGGGTCATGGGCCATCGCCTCGGGAACTCCTGCATGTTGCGTGGCGGTGGGGAGCAGACCTAGCTACCTCCTTAAAAAAGGCAGGAGCTACCAGTCCAACCCGGCCAAGACGCTCGCCGACACCGACGATATTAAGCTTCGGCTGATGCATACGACGCAGAATGCCCATACTATGCCCACGTGATGGTTAGTGCTATCGGGCCGAGGCCCCTGATCAAATATCCAAATCGTAGTGGATTAGTAACGCGGTAACAAGCAGAGACTCACGAAGATGTGACCCCATCGCCTGCCTCGAGGACTTGCGGCAAGGGCTAGGAATGCCCGCCACGCCTCATAATTATCTCGCGGGCACCCTCCAGGTCAACCCGTCTCCAGATCACTCGCGGGTACCCCTCAGGGTCGACCCGCCTTTCCAAGTAACAATGGTAAAGTCCAAGTATCCGTGTGTCCAAACATCAAGGGGAAAACCTGAGGAATCACCCGCGATGAATTCCACTAGATGTAATCGTCAAGGTGAACGTAAGAGGAACCACCCCGAGGTTCACACTTGAGGGGTTGCACGACAGAGTTGTATCCGAAGTGGTTAAGGAGGAATCACCCTCGATGACCACGACAGAATAGCTACACTACAGGGTTAACATCAGAAGTGCTATAGAGGTCTCACCCTCGGCACTCGATAGTAACCGAGTAGTGTCGAGCAACTAAGGGGAAAGTGATGAGCGGTGCCAGGGCCTGGTCTTCGATCTCGTTGATCGGGTCTTCAATGATGAAGCAGGGGCAACAAAGACAAGGTGGGGGTCACTGATGGATCACTAACCAACCTATACTAAGCGATTCAGATAAGGTGTAGGTAACAATAAGCGGGTTACAAAAGCAGGCTATGCATCAGAATAGGAGCAATCAATTATAGTAGCAAAATCTAGTGCAAGCATGAGAGAATGGAATGGGCGATATCGGGATGATCAATGGGCGATTAAGGTGAAAGGGAATTCAACCGGGAAGGGTTTCAGACCTGTGTCAGACAGATGATCGGAGGGGGAGCATTCCATGTTCAGCATGCTAGGGGCATGTGACAGATGAACGGACCGCTTAATCGGATTCGCTGCATTTTTCTGAGCAACTTTCATATAGAAAACATTGTCATCAGAGTTACGGTTTATTTTCTATGAATTTTCAAAGATTAAACAATTTTCTGGAATTACTTAAATTAACAGAAAAGGAATATGACGTCAAGATGACGTATGTGTAACGTCGGCAACAAGAAGTCCGGTTGACCGTCAAATCGACATGGGGACCCATCTGTCATAGACAAGGTTAAACAGAGTTCAAACTAATCTAAATTTAGTTAGTAAAACCATCGGGCCCACTGCCGTTGTCTAGTTAAGCTAATTAATTTATTATAAAATCCTTTAGCTAATTAGTGGTGGTGGGGCCCATTTGTTAGCAGCTGGGCTGGTCCAGTCACAAGAGCTGACCGGTCATCAGGCGGCCGGCCCCCTGGGGCCCACGGGTCGCTGACCTAGGTGGTGGCCTGGGCCTGCACACGGCCACCGGTGGAGCTGCTGATGACCCACAAGTATAGGGGATCTATCGTAGTCCTTTCGATAAGTAAGAGTGTCAAACCCGACAAGGAGCGTATGAAATGATAAGCGGTTTTCAAAGAAGGTATTCTCTGCAAGCACTCAAATTATAGGTAATGATAGTTTTGTGATAAGATAAATTGTAACGAGCAACAAGTAACAAAGTAAATAAAGTGCAGCAAGGTGGCCCAATCCTTTTTTTAGAAAAGGACAAGCCTGGACAAACTCTTAAATATAGAAAAGCGCTCCCGAGGACACATGGGAATTATCGTCAAGCTAGTTTTCACCACGTTCATATGATTCGCGTTTGGTACTTTGATAATTTGATATGTGAGTGGACCGGTGCTTGGGTGCTGTTCTTACTTGTACAAGCATACCACTTATGATTAACCCCTATTGCAAGCATCCGCAACTACAAAATAAGTATTAAGGTAAATCTAACCATAGCATGAAACAAGTGGGTCCAAATCAGCCCCTTACGAAGCAACGCATAAACTAGAGTTTAAGCTTCTGTCACTCTAGCAACCCATCATCTACTTATTACTTCCCAATGCCTTCCTCTAGGCCCAAATAATGGTGAAGTTTCATGTAGTTGACGTTCACATAACACCACTAGAGGAGAGACAACATACATCTCATCAAAATATCGAACGAATACCAAATTCACATGACTACTAATAGCAAGACTTCTCTCATGTCCTCAGGAACAAACGTAACTACTCACAAAGCATTTTCATGTTCATAATCAGAGGAGTATTAATATGCAAAGGATCTGAACATATGATCTTCCACCAAATAAACCAACTAGCATCAACTACAAGGAGTAATCAACACTACTAGCAACCCACAGGTACCAATCCCAGACTATGAGACAAGAATTGGATACAAGAGATGAACTAGGGTTTGAGAGGAGATGGTGCTAGTGAAGATGTTGATGGAGATTGCCCTCTCCCGATAAGAGGAGCGTTGGTGATGACGATGGCGATGAATTCCCCCTCCTGCAGGGAAGTGTCCCCAGCAGAACAGCTCTGCCGAAGCCCTAGATTGGTTCCGCCAAGGTTCTGCCTCGTGGTGGCGGAGTCTCGTTCCAAAAGCTTGCTTATTGTGACGCCCTCGATTCAATCGTACACTAATCATGCACGCAAATGTGTACGATCAAGATCAAGGACTCACGGGAAGATATCACAACACAACTCTACAAATAAAATAAGTCATACAAGCATCATAATACAAGCCAGGCCACGAGGGCTCGAATACAAGTGCTCGATCATAGACGAAGTCAGTGGAAGCAACAATATCTCGAGTACGTATATAAGTTAAACAAGTTTGCCTTAAGAAGGCTAGCACAAACCGGGATACAGATCGAAGAGGAGTAGGCCTCCGCTCGATCCTCCTAGCTACTCCTGGTCGTCGTCAGCGGGCTGCACGTAGTAGTAGGCACCTCCAGAGTAGTAGTCATCATCGACGGTGGCGTTTGGCTCCTGGGCTCCATAGTCTGGTTGCAGCAATCGAGTAGAGGTAGGGGAAAAAGGGGGAACAAGGCAACCGTGAGTACTCATCCAAAGTACTCGCAAGCAAGGAGCTACACTACATATGCATGGGTGTATGTGTAAAGGGCCATATCAGTGGACTGAACTGCAGAATGCTAGAATAAGAGGGGGATAGCTAGTCTTATCGAAGACTACGCTTCTGGACACCTGTCTTGCAACAGGTAGTAGAGGACAAGCAGAAATCCTCCAAGTAACATCACATAGCAATAATCCTACCCGGCAATCCCCTCCTCATATCCCTGAGAGAGAGCGACCACCGGTTGTATCTGGCACTTGAAAGGGTGTGTTTTATCAAGTATCCGGTTCTAGTTGTCATAAGCTCAAGGTACAACTCCAAGTCATCCTGTTATCAAGATCACGGCTATCCGAATAGATTAACTTCACTGCAGGGTGCACCATCTTACCCAAAGACGCTTGATCCCATTTGGCCGGACACACTTTCCTAGGTCATGCCCGCCGCGGAAGATCAACACGTCCGCAGCCCCACCTAGGCACAACAGAGGCCAAGACGCCGGTCTAAACCTAAGCGCCAGGGTCCGGGCCCATCGCCTCGAGCACACCGCAAGACGCGTGGGCGGCCGGAAGCGCACCTAGCCTAGCAGCGTTCTCCAGCCCAATCCGGCTACGCGCTCGTCACCGACGTCTCAAGTGCTTGGTGATACCACGACGCCGGATACCCATAACTACTCCCCAGAGATGGTTAGTGCGATAAGCTCAGAGCCAACTCAGATCAAATACCAAGATCTCGTTAAGCGTGTTAAGTATCCGCGAACGCCAAACAGGCCAGGCCCACCTCTCTCTAGGCGGTCTCAACCTGCCCCGCCGCTCCGCCACAAAGATCCACTCATGGGTGCTCCATCACCACCCGACTTTAGTCTCCACATGTATCATGTATAAGTATATAGTATATACCGTGATCACCTCCCGAGTGATCACGGCCCGATAGTATAGCACGCGCATTTGACAAGAATGTAGGGCCACAGATGAAAGTACTAGCATCCTATACTAAGCATATAGGATTGCGTAAGGTAACAATGTATAACAAGGACAAAGCATGCAGCAAGATAGGAATATCTCGAAAGCAAGAATATGCTACACTACTCTAATGCAAGCAGATAGAGAAGAGTAGGCGATATCTCGTGATCAAGGGGGGCTTGCCTGGTTGCTCTGCAAGTGAGAGGGGTCACAACACCGTAGTCGAATCGGCAGCAGCAGCAGCTTGGTCTCAGAGTCTAACGGAGAGAAGAGGGGAAGAAACAATGAATACTAAGTAAACAGATGCATATCGATGCATGACATGACAAGTAGCGATGCTAGACGTGCCCTAACGTGGGATGAGGTGGTACTGTTATGGAAACATCCGGAAAGTATTCCTTGTTTCGTGTTTTCGCAGCGAGAGGCCGAGGGGAAAGTTGCAGGTCTGAGCAGGTTAGGGGTGTGGCGACGAACGGATCGCGATCCGGATTCGCCTCGCCGCTCGAGCAACTTTCATGTTGAAAATATTTTAACCGAAGTTACGGATTAAAAGATATGATTTTTAAAGATTTTATTAATTTCGGAATTTAATTAATTAATTAATTAATTCAAAAATGTATTTATGACGCCAAGATGACGCCATGCCGACGTCATTGTCAACAGGGTTGACTAGGTCAACCCTGACATGTGGGTCCCGTTCGTCATACTCTGTTTAACTAATTAACCTAGTTAAGTTTAATTAACAGTAGTTAATTAGGTTAATTAGTCATTAGGTTAATTAATCAGGATTAATTAAATTAATTATTTACTTAATTAATTAATTAATTAATTAATTAATTAATTAATTAATTTTACTCATTTTTATTTTTATTAATTATATTTATCCAATTTTATTTTCCTTTTTCTTTTATTTTAAAATCGCCCTGGGGGGGCCTGCATGTCATAGGTGGGGTGCCGTTAGCCCAAATTGACCAAGTCAATGGCGGCGGGGGGGGCCTGGCCCACTCAACAAGGGCTCAAAGCGTGGCCCCTGGTCGGCCACGCCGGGCGCCGGTGTTGGGGAGCCCGGTGGGCGTCCGGCGGAGGGGGGGCCGGATCTCGCTGAATCCATCGTCCGGCTGCCAAACGGGCACGGGCGGCGCGTTCGAGAGCGGGAGGGCGCCATATCCATTGGTGGCAAGGCCACGGCTGGACTCGGCCGAAACGGCGCCGACGAGCGGCGGAGGCGGCGGGTGGTTCGGCCCCGACGGAGCGCTGCCACGGGGCCGGGGGTGCTTAGCGGGCGCCGAAAGCACCACGGGCTCGGCCCGTGACCATTTGGTCACGGGAGCGCCGACGAGATCCACGGGGGGGGGGCCGGAGGCGGCGGCTCGCCGGGCCGAGGCTCGGGCGAGGGAGAAGGGAGAGGAGGCCGGGAGCACGCCCCGTGCTCCGTGGCAGGGGGGGAAGGGAGAGGAGGGTCGGGCGCGCGGGCCGAGCCGGGCGACGGGAGTCGGCGACGTTCGGGAGGGAGACGAGGGGAGAGTGAGGACCGCTGGGGGGGGAGAGCTCACGGTGGGGGTGAACGTGGGGTCTATGTGAAGCGAAGCCTGGGCGGCCGGGGCGCACCGTGAGGAGGAGGAGGGGGAGGCGGCCGTCCGCGACGGGATCCGCGAGGTGGGGTGGAGGTCGCCGGGCGGCTCCGAGGCGGCGGGAGCCCGGCGCCCTGGGCCGGGCGGGGAGGAGGGAGGAGGTGCGGACGGGCGGCGGGTCGCCAAGGCCGGGGCGACGGGATTATGAGCCCGATCCGGATCGGCACGGGGGAGGAGGAGGAGGGGATTGGGGGGGGGGCGAATGGGTGGGCTAGGGTTTCCTGCCGACCCGGGGGGATAAGGGAGTGAGGGGGTTGGGCCGGGCCAGGGGGTGGCCGGCTGGGCCAGGTGGGGGCTTGGCCCAGTTGGGCCAGTGGGGTTGTTCTCTTCCCCTCTCCCTTTTGTTTTATCTTCTTTTCTTATTTTCCTTTTTCTATTTTAGTTTATTTAAAATATCCAAACACTTTACAAAAATGTGTGCACCCCACCATAATTAACTTTGTAATATTTGAAAACCCCCGAACATTTTAGTTTTAATTTTTGAAACTTTTATTGTTTGCCTATGTTTTCAATTTGAATTTGAACCGGGTTCGAATCAACGTGAGTTTTATCACAGAAACCGGGGTGACGTGGCATCATTAGCAGGGATTACTGTAGCTTAATTACCCGGGTGTTACAAATCTCCTCCACTACAAGAAATCTCGCCCCAGATTTAGGAGGTAGAAGGAAAGAGTGCGGGTATTCGCTCAAGACGGTCCTCGCTCCTGTGTGGCTTCGTCTTCGAGTGATTTGACCATCGGACTTTGAGGAACTTGATCGCCTCCGACGTGTGCGGCGTTCAGCTTGGTCGAGAATGCGGACCGGATGCTCTTTATAGGAGAGGTCTGTTGCAATTCGAGCACTTCATGGTCCATCGCTCGGATTGGGTCCTTGAAACAGCGTCGGAGTTGTGACATGTGGAACACATCATGAACTCGAGAAAGGTTCGACGGAAGCTCCAGCTTGATATGCCACTTTTCCACGCCTCCGTAATAGTGAATGGGCCAATATAGCGAGGAGCTAGCTTGCCCTTGATCCCAAGCGGTGAGCACCCTTCATTGGTGTAACGCCAAGATAGGCCTTTTCGCCAAAGTTGATAGACCATGTCTTTGTGATGACGGTCATAATTACTCTTTTGACGTGATCGAGCAGTCTTGAGATTCTCGCTAATAATGTGGACTTGTTCTTCGGCATGTTGGATAATATCCGGACCAAGAGTGGACGCTTCCCGCTTCGACCAGTTCGGAGGGTTCGACACTTTCGTCCATATAACACTTCAAGGGGCCATCTTCGACTAGCTTGATAGCTATTATTATAAGAGAACTCAGCATACGGGAGAGATTCCTCCCATTTCTTGTCAAGGAACGACAAAAGCTCAAGCATGTCTTCGAGAATTTGGTTGACACGCTCAACTTGCCCTTGAGATCATGGATGAAACGCAAGATGTAAAGATAAATGAGTTCCCATAGCTTCTTGAAAACTTGCCCGTAATCTTGAAGTGAATAAGCTACCACGGTCCGAATCGATAACCAATGTGAATGCCGTGAAGTGAAACAATTCGACATATAGAGCGTTGCAAGCTGACTAGCAGTGATCGCTTTTTGACCGCCGAAAATGAGCAACTTTAGAAAGCCGGTCAATGACGACAAGAATAGCATCATTACCTTTCTGCGATTTGGGAAATCCAAAGGACGAAGTCCATTTCAACATGGTCCCATTTCCATTCCGAATAGAGATAGGCTGCAGAGTTCCGTAAGGCCTTTGATGTTCTCGCTTTGATACGACGGCAAACGCCACACTCAAAGCAACATAGCGAGCAATGTCCTGCTTCATATTAGACCACCGTAATCTCTCGCGAATGTCTTGATACATCTTTGTACTACCAGGATGGATACATAGAGGCGATCATGAGCTTCTTTCATAACCTTCTCGAGTCATATTCAGGTTTTCCTTCTTACATCGGCACCACTAGGCGGCCTTTGAAGTACAAGGCGCCATCATCAAGAATAGTGAAGAATGAGGATTTCCTTCTTTGAGGTCTTGCTTAATCTTGTAGACTTCAGAGTCAAATCCTGCATTGTCTTTATGGTGCCCACGAGATCGGGTTCAACAGCCAGGTATAGAGGGAATCTGGGAGACAACACGGAGATTCATCTTATGAACTCCGGAGGAGGGGAGCGAAAAACCGGAGGAACAATATGGAGGTTCACTTTAAATTCTTCAACAAGTGGGGCTGAACTTTGTGAACTCAAGGTGGTTGCAGAAGACTTGCGGCTCAAGGCATCAGCCATTACATTAGCCTTGCCCGCGATAGGAAATACCCAAATCAAAGTCTCGCAATCTCCATCCATCTCTCACCGACGGAGGTTCAGGCCCCGGCTGAGTAAACAGACACTTCAGACTTTGATGGTCAAGTGAAGATCTCGAACGATTACGAGAAGGTAATGTCGCCACTACTTCAAAGGCATGAATGACAGCAGAAGCTCGAGGTCGTGTAATCGGTAGTTCTCTTCGTGAGGGCGCAATTGCCGAGAGGCATAAGCAACCACTTTGCGCTCTTGCATTAGGACACCGCCTAAACCTTGACGGAAGCGCCGCGAGAAATGACGAAGTCCTTCTTAGTATCGGAGGAGCTAGCATCAGGCAGAAGTCAACTTGTCTTTGAGTGCCCGGAAACTTTCCCGACACTTATCTCGTCCATTGGAATTTGACGCCTTATGCAACAAAGTTAGTCGAGGCTCGGCAATCTTGGAGAAGTTCTCACTAATCGACGGCAATAGTGGCGAGACCGAGAAAACTTCGACTTGCTTAACATTCTTCGGAGGAGTCCAATCGAGAATAGCCTGAACTCGCTCAGGTTGACGACAATACCATCCTTAGAGATGACATGCCCAAGATAGGTTACTTGGAAGCCAAAATTCACACTTGGAGAACTTGGCATAGAGTCGATGCTCTCGTAGCTTTTCCAAAGACAAGACGAAGATGTTCAAGATGTTCTTCTTCATTCTTGGAAAAGATCAGATATCATCCAGATAAACCACTTATTTAACTTGTCGAGCTAATCCATGAATATATAGTTCATCAAAGTAGAGAAGGTAGCTGGAGCATTGGTTGCCGAAAGACATGACGGTGTACTGTATGAACCATAACGAGTCACAAAGGCGGTCTTGGGGATATCCTCCTCACGAACACGGATCTGGTGGTAACCCAACCTCAAGCCGAGTTTCGAGAACACCGACGAACCAGCCAGCTTGATCATAAAGATCATTGATCCGAGGAAGAGGATACTTATTCGAATGGTAGCTTGATTTATGGGACGGTTGTCTTGGACCAATCGGTTTGTCCCATCTTTCTTCTTGACAAAGAGAGAAGGTGCTCCCAAGGAGAGCAACTTGGGCTAATGAAAACACTTTGAAGAGATTTGTCGATTTCTCCTTTAGCTCAAGGAGTTCATGCGGCGGCATCTTGTAGGGTCGCTTGGCTATAGGAGTGGTGCCTGGTTTCAAGTCGATGACGAATTCGACAGCTCTAGCGGGGAATCCTCGGAAGTTCTTCAGAAAGACGCCTTGGAAGTCGCGAACGACAGAATGTTTTCAATGCCCTCGAGGGTTGCGGCGCTCAATGCATTTAATGCATAGAGCCTTGCCTCGCATTTTGCACCGATGAGCTTGGTAAGTGACTATTTCATCCAAGGTGTAGCAGATGGACGGTCTTCGTGGCGCAAACTATGGAAGCAGATGCGCTTTAACCAATTCATTCCTGAATGAGGTCAATGCTACAAGACTTCAACACGATGGGAGAGACAAGGAATTCCATCCTTCGATTTCAACGGGACGTCGTTGCAAATCATGGAGGTTCGACATTGGCCTGAGGGTGTGTACTAATAGTGAAGCATTCATGTCTTCACATTTAATGTCGCAAGCATGCAAAATCGTCGACATGAATGAATGCGATGCACCAGATCAAATAGAACGCATCTTGGTAACCGAATTTACGAGAAGTGTACCCATTACAAGAGCAGTGTTGGTCTTGAGCTTCGCTCGATCAACGTGGTTGGCCTGAACTCGACCATAAGGCTTGGCAGTGTTGTTGCGGGGCTGGGTGTTTCCACGGTCAGTCGCTGGAAGGGCCAGCTGATTCTGATTCTGGTTGCATTCTCTAGCACGGTGCCTCGTTGTCCGCACCAAAGCACAAGCCATTATTGGGGTGGGAACAGAGCTTGGGGTGGTGGAGCTGAAGCTTTGGCTGCTTAGTTGTAGGCGACGAGGTGCAGCATAGCTCGCCTTGGAGCAGTGCATTCGGCTGGTACATACCGTTGGGAATCCATATCTTGCGCTTCTGCGAGGACGGGCCCAAGATGAGCCCGTGTCACGGTTGCGCTGTTAGAGCTCTGTATTCCTGCGAGACCAGTTTCGACATTGATAGCTTTGTTCACCAAGGTGGCGAAATCAGCAAAGTCGTGCACTAGAAGTGCGAGCTTGATGTCAGCTTGAAGGCCGTCACGGAACTTCTCTTGTCTGCGTGCATCAGTTGCAATATCCTCTTCAGCATAGCGAGACAAGTCCAGGAACTCTCACTGATAAGCTTCAACAGTCTTGTTGCCTTGGGTGAGGTTGCGGAATTCACGCTTCTTCCGGTCCATGACCCCTTGAGGGATGAAGCGGGCACGGAAAGCAGCTTGGAAGTCTGGCCAGGTGATGAGTGTTCCAACTGGCAGAGTACGCCTGTGGCTGTCCCACCATTGAGCTGCGGGTCCCTTCAGGAAGAAGGAAGCAAAAGTGACATAGCTGGCAGGGCTACATCACAGACTCCATCTCATAGGTGATGTCACGGAGCTACCATCAAGATCCAATGGTGGGTTGAGCTGCGATACACGCTGGGGTTCAGCGTATGAAATCCTGCAGAGTTGTTCCATTTGGGTGCTGGTTCATATTGGGCGAGGAAACCGAGCCATCATGTTTTCCATGAATCGGCGATTCATCTCAAGCTGTTGGATCATACCAGCCATGTACTCGGCGGTGGTGGGAAGTTGCCACCACGACCACGACCAGCTGGCCTAACCATCCTGCTATTATATAACAGGTAGTTCAGCATTTGAGAAATTAAGAAAAGGACAGAATCATTCATGATGAAACATGCATAATGAAAGCAGATGATAGGAACTACATAGTAGTCGCATATCTTACAAAAGGGATCATGCATAGAGTTCGATACATAGAGTTCAAGACATAGACTAAGACATCATAGGCGCACACAGGCTCATGGCGAATGCATCTAACACTAACAAGCAAGTCTACCTCAGTCCCCACGCTGCATCGCGGAGGTAGTCAGTAGCCCCGAAGCTGGTAGTGCGGCAGGATAGTCCTCCACGCCGCTGACCTGGGGCCATGGATACTCTGGTGCTGAATCCGGCGTCCGTGTGGCGAAGAGGGCCAAGCGCGGAGAGTAGCCTCCCATGTCCGCCAACCGACACCGGGCATCACGGTCTGGCTGGGTAGATCGCAGAACGCCGCAGCTCTCCGGATCGGACATAGGGTGCATCAACGCCGAGCACGGTAAAGGTGCCGACGGGTGATGTACAACTCGTGGCGAAGAGCTCGGTTAGCTCGATCCAGCCCATCAAGATGCGTAACAAAGTTCGATGGTAGAAGGGCTCTCTGGTGACAAAGGAGTAGGCAGCGGTTTAGTAACCTCCTCACCAACATCGACGCGATAGCAATGTGCCTCAAGGGGAGGTGTCCAACTCTCGATACTCGCACGAAGACGTGTCGAGCAGCATAAGCAGCATCGTGGACTGCCATATCGATAGTCACTCCAACACCATGTGCGGTCTGCAAGACAAGAGTGGAGTCATACTCCCGAGAGTAGAGGTGGACGATGGCGCGGCATCGCTCCTGGTTATAGTCCCGGTACTCCTCAAAGACGGTGTACTCGGGTGCCGATAACCCGATAGGTCATCATCTCTGCTAGCACCGCAGTGATCCCGAGGCACCAATGGCCGTCGTGTGGCGCATTTACCTGCCTCGTGGGTTCCATCTCAAAACACAGATGTTTCAAAGGAGTCAAATGACAGTGTGGAAACTGATCAAAATACAATTCCAAGAATAACTATGGCTTTATCCAACTTTGGGGTGAATGTGGTCACGGGATCCTAGTGTTAGTTTGTAAAATCGTTTAACCCGAGTAGAAGAGAGTTCAGAGTCCCAGAGTAAAGGTTGAGGAGTAAAAGATCCTAGTACCACCCGATGCCGACGTGGGCCCGTAAGGCACACAGCCAAGTTAGTAAAAGTTTTGCAATGTCTAGACTCGACTTCGCCAAGGAGTGTGGAAGGGGATTCCTACAGCAATGGCTCGATACCAACTCAGACGCCCTCGATTCAATCGTACACTAATCATGCACGCAAATGTGTACGATCAAGATCAAGGACTCACGGAAGATATCACAACACAACTCTACAAATAAAATAAGTCATACAAGCATCATAATACAAGCCAGGGCCTCGAGGGCTCGAATACAAGTGCTCGATCATAGACGAGTCAGCGGAAGCAACAATATCTGAGTACGTATAAGTTAAACAAGTTTGCCTTAAGAAGGCTAGCACAAACCGGGATACAGATCGAAGAGGAGCAGGCCTCCGCCTCGGATCCTCCTAGCTACTCCAGTGGTCGCCGCCGGGCCGCTGCTGCACGTAGTAGTAGGCACCTCCAGAGTAGTAGTCGCCATCGATGGTGGCGTCTGCCCCGGGCTCCATAGTCTGCTGCAGCAATCGAGTAGAGGTAGGGGAAAAGGGGAACAAGGCAACCGTGAGTACTCATCCAAAGTACTGCAAGCAAGGAGCTACACTACATATGCATGGGTATATGTGTAAAGGGCCATATCGGTGGACCGAATGCAGAATGCCGTAATAAGAGGGGATAGCTAGTCTTATCAAAGACTACGCTCGACACCTGCCTTGCAACAGTAGTAGAGGACAAGCGAAATCCTCCAAGTAACATCACATAGCAATAATCCTACCCGCAATCCCTCCTCATATCCCCGAGAGAGAGCGACCACCGGTTGTATCCGCACTTGAAAGGGTGTGTTTTATCAAGTATCCGGTTCTAGTTGTCATAAGCTCAAGGTACAACTCCAAGTCGCCCTGTTATCAAGATCACGGCTATCCGAATAGATTAACTTCCTTGCAGGGTGCACCATCTTACCCAAAGACGCTTGATCCCATTTGGCGGACACACTTTCCTAGGTCATGCCCGCCGCTGAAGATCAACACGCCGCAGCCCCACCTAGGCACAACAGAGAGGCCAGACGCCGGTCTAAACCTAAGCGCCGCAGGGTCAGGGCCCATCGCCTCGAGCACACACTGACGTTATGTGGGCGGCCGAAGCAGACCTAGCCTAGCAGCGCCCAGTCCAATCCGGCCAACGCCGCCTCCGTCCGACGTCTCAAGTGCTTCGGTGATACCACGACGCCGGATACCCATAACTACTCCCTGCGTAGATGGTTAGTGCGATAAGCTCAGAGCCAACTCAGATCAAATACCAAGATCTCGTTAAGCGTGTTAAGTATCCGCGAACGCCAAACAGGCCAGGCCCACCTCTCTCCTAGGCGGTCTCAACCTGCCCCGCCGCCCGCCACAAAGATCCACTCATGGGTGCTCCATCACCGACCCGACTTTAGTCTCCACATGTATCATGTATAAGTATATAGTATATACCCGTGATCACCTCCCGAGTGATCACGGCCCGATAGTATAGCACGCAGACGGACAAGAATGTAGGGCCACAGATGAAAGTACTAGCATCCTATACTAAGCATATAGGATTGCGTAAGGTAACAAATGTAGTAACAAGGACAAAGCTATGCAGCGGATAGGAATATCTGAAAGCAATAACATGCTACACTACTCTAATGCAAGCAAGATAGAGAAGAGTAGGCGATATCCGTGATCAAGGGGGGGCTTGCCTGGTTGCTCTGCAAGTGAGAGGGTCACAACACCAAGTCGAATCGGGCAAAGCAGCAGCTGGCCGGTCTCAGAGTCTACCGGAGAGAAGAGGGGAAGAAACAATGAATACCAAGTAAACAGATGCATATCGATGCATGACATGACAAGTAGCGATGCTAGGCGTGCCCTAACGTGGGATGAGGTGGTATTGGTTAAGAAACATCCGGAAAGTATTCCGGTGTTTCGTGTTTTCAAGAGGAGCCGAGGGGAAAGTTGCAGGTTCGATAGGTTAGGGGGTGTGGCGGACGAACGGACTGCGATCCGGATTCGCCTCGTCGCTCGAGCAACTTTCATGTTGAAAATATTTTAATCCGAGTTACGGATTAAAAGATATGATTTTTAAAGATTTTATTAATTTCGGAATTTAATTAATTAATTAATTAATTCAAAAAATGTATTTATGACGTCAAGATGACGTCATGCCGACGTCAAGAGTCAACAGGGTTGACTAGGTCAACCACGCATGTGGGTCCTGTCATACTACATTTAACTAATTAACCTAGTTAAGTTTAATTAATGATAGTTAATTAGGTTAATTAGTCATTAGGTTAATTAATCAGATTAATTAAATTAATTATTTACTTAATTAATTAATTAATTTTACTCATTTTAATTTTTATTAATTATATTTATCCAATTTCATTTTCCTTTTTCTTTTATTTTAAAATCGTCACGGGGTGGGGCTCATGTCATAGGCACTGGTGCCGGTCACCAAATTGACCGAGTCAACAGGCGGCGGGGGGGGGGCCACCATCAAGGGCTGGTGCGTGGCCTGGTCGGCCACGCGGCGCCAGGCGTTAGAGCCCCAGTGGGCGTCCATGAGGAGGGCGCCGAATCTCGCCGAATCCGCCGTCCGGCGGCAAACGGGCGCGGGGCGCGTTCGAGAGCGGAGGCGCCGCGTCCATTGGTGGTAAGGCCACGGCCGACTTCGGCGAAAAGGCGCGCCAGCGGCGGAGGCGGCGGGTGGTTCGGCCCCGACGGAGCGCCTTCGGGGCCGGGGTGCTATAGCGCGCCGCCGAGCACCACGGGCTCGGCCCGTGACCATTTGGTCACCGGGGCGCGGCGACGAGATCCACGGCGGGGGGTTGGTCTGGCGGCTCGGCGGGCCGAGGCTCGGGCGAGGAAAGGGAGAGGAGGCCGGGAGCACGCCCGTGCTCCGTGGGGGGGAGGAGAGGAGGGCCGGTCTGGCCGAGCCGGCGGCAGGAGTCGGGCGACGCTCGGGAGGGAGACGAGGGAGAGTGAGGACCGTTGGGGGAGGAGAGCTCACGGTGGGGGTGAACGGGGTCTATGTAGCGAAGCTGGGCGGTCGGGGCGCACCGTGAGGAGGAGGGGCGGGGAGGCGGCCGTCCGGCGACGGATCCGCGAGGTGGGGTGGAGGTCGCCGGGGCGGCTCAGGCGGCGGGAGCTCTGGCGCCTGCTTGCCGGTCGGGAGGAGGAGGAGGTGCGACGGGCGGCGGTCGCCAAGGCGTCGGGGCGACGGGATCGGTGAGCCCGATCCGGATTGGCGGGAGGAGGAGGAGGATCGGGGGGGCGAATGGGTGGGCTAGGGTTTCCTGCCGACCCGGGGATAAGGAGTGAGGGGTTGGGTCAGGCAAGGGGTGGCGGGTGGGCAGTGGGGGGCTTGGCCCATTGGGCCAAGGGGTTGTTCTCTCCCTCTCCTTTTGTTTTATCTTCTTTTCTTATTTTCCTTTTTCTGTTTTAGTTTATTTAAAATATCCAAACACTTTACAAAAATGTGTGCACCCCACCATAATTAACTTTGTAATATTTGAAAACCCCCGAACATTTTAGTTTTAATTTTTGAAACTTTTATTGTTTGCCTATGTTTTCAATTTGAATTTGAACCGGGTTCGAATCAACGTGAGTTTAATCACAGAAACCGGGGTGACGTGGCATCATTAGCAGGGATTACTGTAGCTTAATTACCCGGGTGTTACACTTATGATTTTTCTTCGGACGAAAGACTTCATATAGCAGAAGATGGCCACCGGAGGGCCAACAGGGGGCCCACGAGGCAGGGGGCGCACCCAGGGGGGTAGGGCGCGCCCCCACCCTCGTGGCCAGGTGGAGACCCCCCTGACGTGGATTCTTCTTGCAGTATTTTTTTTTTATTTCCAAAAATAACTTGCGTGGGGTTTCAGGACTTTTGGAGTTGTGCAGAATAGGTCTCTAATATTTGCTCCTTTTCCAGCCCAGAATTCCATGTGCCGGCATTCTCCCTCCTTATGTAAACCTTGTAAAATAAGAGAGAATATGCATAAGTATTGTGACATAATGTGTAATAACATCCCATAATGCAATAAATATCGATATAAAAGCATGATGCAAAATGGACGTATCAACTCCCCCAAGCTTAGACCTCGCTTGTCCTCAAACGGAAGCTGATAACGATAAATATGTCCACATGTTTAGAGGTAGAGGTGTCGATAAAACAAAATACAGACATGAGGGCATCATGATTATTCTCATAACAGCAACATATATGGCTAATGTCATATGATCTCTTATGCTCAAGTAATAATCTACTCACAATGCAAAATATGAATTAGAAACATTATTGAGAACTAACAAACTATAGTCTTAGTCATTGAGGCAATTGCAATTTATCATAAAATCAGAAAGAGTCTATTCAGAGCTTTTTAGCAAGTCCACATACTCAACTATCATTTAATCTTTCACAATTGCTAACACTCACGCAATACTTGTGGTTACGGAGTTTTAACCGAACACAGAGAAAGATAGGGGCTTATAGTTTCGCCTCCTAACCTTTTACCTCAAGGGTAATGTCAACAATAGTAGCTCATGCTAACGTACATCCAATTAGATATATGTATCAGGATCTTTCCAACACACTGTGCTTGCCAAAGGATAAAATGTAAAAAGGAAAGGTGAAGATCACCATGACTCTTGCATAAGGTAGAAGATAATAATAAAAGATAGGCCCTTCGCAGAGGGAAGCAGAGGTTGCCATGCGCTTTCAAGGTTGGATGCACAAAATCTTAATGCGAAAAAACATCACTTTATATTGCCACTTGTGATATAGACCTTTATTATGCAGTCTGTCGCTTTTATTTCTTCCACATCACAAGATCATATAAAGCTTGTTTCCTCCACACCAATCAATCATACATATTTAGAGAGCAATTTTTATTACTTGCACCAATGACAACTTACTTGAAGGATCTTACTCAATCCATAGGTAGATATGGTGGACTCTCATGGCAAAACTGGGTTTAAGGGTTTTTGGAAGCACAAGTAGTATCTCTACTTGGTGCAAAGAATTTGGCTAGCATGAGGGGGAAAGGCAAGCTCAACATGTTGGATGATCCATGACAATATACTTTATCTCGGATATAAGAAAACATAACCCATTATGTTGTCTTCCTTGTCCAACAGTGGAGGTGATGATGGATAGTTGCACATCGAGCGTAAGAGGTCCTCCAACTTGCGGATAATGCCCTTGAGTGCAACGATATGCTCCTTCAACAAAATATTTTCACGTGTCAGATACTTGTTTTATATACGAGCTAACTCAATCATCTTGAAAGCTTCGATCTCAGTTGGGGTAAGAAGATTGTGATCAAGTTGAAGGTTGTCTTCAAGAGCTTGATCCTCCGTGGCCTTCTTGATCCCTTCATCCTTGTGGATCTCCATGGGTTCTTCCCTCTTCAGCTCTATCTTCATTAGCCAAGCATCGTTGCCCCCATTGTTGGAGGAGGGGGACGGCATGATGCCTGGCCTTGACAACCCTGACAGAAAACAGCTCGAAACAAGAACAAAGGACAATTGTGTGATACAGAAGTCAAAACCTTCGGGAGATTATATAATGAATTTTTACCGACCAAAATACGTATCGTGCAAGAAAACGGAGTCCGGAGAGCACACGAGGTGCCCACGAGGTAGGGGGCGCCCAGGGGGTAGGGCGCGCCCTCCATCCTCGTGGAGGCCTCGTGTCCTTCCCGGACTGCTTCTTATTTTTCTATTTTTCTAAATATCCCAAAACGGAGAAAAATTGCCTTTAGAACTGTTTTGGAGTCGGTTTACTTACCGTACCACATACCTATTCCTTTTCGGAGTCTGAAACGTTCCGAAAAGTGTCCCTTATGTATTCCTCCGGGGTTACGGTTTCAATAACATTGGTTTCAACATTTATAGGATTACCTGAAATATAATGTTTGATTCTTTGACCGTTCACCACCTTCGGATTTGTGTCTTCGAAGTTGTTGATTTTTATGGCACCGGAACGATAGAGCTCCTCCATAACGTAAGGACCTTCCCATTTAGAGAGAAGTTTTCCTAGAAAAAAAATCTTAAACGAGAGTTGTATAGCAATACATAATCACCTACATTAAACTCACGCTTTTGTATTCTTTTGTCATACCATCTTTTAACTTTTTCTTTAAACAACTTGGCATTTTCATAGGCTTGGGTTCTCCATTCATCAAGTGAGCTAATGTCAAATAACCTCTTCTCACCGGCAAGTTTGAAATCATAGTTGAGCTCTTTAATAGGCCAATAAGCCTTATGTTCTAGTTCGAGAGGTAAATGACATGCTTTTCCATAAACCATTTTATACGGAGACATACCCATAGGATTTTTATATGCAGTTCTATAGGCCCATAATGCATCATCAAGTTTCTTGGACCAATTCTTTCTAGATCTATTAACAGTCTTTTGCAAAACTAATTTGAGTTCTCTATTACTCAATTCTACTTGACCACTAGACTGTGGGTGATAAGGAGATGCAATTCTATGATTAACATCATATTTAGCAAGCATTTTACGAAAGGCTCCATGAATAAAATGTGAACCTCCATCAGTCATTAAATATCTAGGGACTCCAAACCTCGGAAAAATAACTTCTTTAAGCATTTTAATAGATGTGTTATGATCAACACTACTAGTTGGAATAGCTTCTACCCACCTAGTAACGTAATCAACAGCAACTAAAATATGTGTGTATCCATTAGAGGCAGGAAAAGGTCCCATATAATCGAAGCCCCAAACATCAAATGGTTCAATAACAAGTAAATAGTTCATAGGCATTTCTTGACGTCTACTAATATTACCATTTTTTTGACATTCATCACAAGATAAAACAAACTTACAGGCATCCTTTAAGAGAGTAGGCCAATAAAAACTGGATTGCAATACCTTATGTGCAGTTCTATCTCCAGCGTGGTGTCCTCCATAAGCTTCGAGTGACACTTGCGTAGGATATATTCCTGTTCATGCTCAGGTACACAACGTCTAATGACACCATCTACTCCTTTTTTATAAAGATGTGGGTCATCCCAAAAGTAATGTCTCAAATCATAGAAAAACTTTTTCTTTTGCTGGTATGTGAAACTAGGTGGTATAAATTTAGCAACAATGTAATTAGCATAATCAGCGTACCATGGAGCAGTACGAGAAGCGTTTATGACATTTAATTGTTCATCAGGAAAGCTATCATCAATAGGTAGTGGGTCATCAAGCACATTTTCTAACCTAGACAAGTTGTCTGCAACGGGGTTCTCAGCTCCCTTTCTATCAATAATATGCAAATCAAATTCTTGTAGCAAGAGAACCCATCTAATAAGTCTAGGTTTAGCATCTTTCTTTTCCATAAGATATCTAATAGCAGCATGATCCGTGTGAATAGTTACTTTAGAATCAACTATATAAGGTCTGAACTTATCACAAGCAAATACAACTGCTAAGAATTCCTTTTCAGTAGTAGCATAATTTCTCTGAGCATTGTCTAGAGTTTTACTAGCATATTGAATAACATTTAATTTCTTATCAACTCTTTGCTCTAGAACAACACCTACAGCATAATCACTAGCATCACACATAATTTCAGAAGGTAAATTCCAATCAGGTGGCTGAACAATAGGTGCAGAGATCAATGCTTTCTTAAGTATTTCAAATGCTTCTACGCAATCATCATCAAAGACAAATGGTATATCTTTTTGTAACAAATTAGTCAGAGGCCAAGAAATTTTTGATAAGTCCTTAATGAACCTCCTATAAATACCGGCATGACCAAGGAAACTTCTTATACCTTTGATGTCCTTGGGACATGGCATCTTTTCAATAGCATCAACCTTGGCTTTATCAACTTCAATACCCCTTTCAGAAATTTTGTGCCTCAAGACAATACCTTCATTAATCATAAAGTGGCACTTCTCCCAATTCAAGACATGGTTAGTTTCTTCACATCTCAGCAAAACTCGATCAAGGTTGCTTAAGCAATCATCAAAAGAGGATCCATAGACGGAGAAATCATCCATAAAAACCTCACATATCTTTTCACCAAAGTCAGAGAATATAGCCATCATGCATCTTTGAAAGGTAGCAGGTACATTACATAAACCAAAAGGCATACGTCTATAAGCAAAACTACTGAAAGGGCAAGTAAAAGTGGTCTTTGATTGATCATCGGCTGACACAGGTATTTGAGAGAAACCAGAATAACCATCTAGAAAGCAAAAATGTGTATGTTTGGATAATCTTTCTAGCATTTGATCGATAAAAGGTAAGGGGTAATGATCCTTTTTAGTAGCCTTATTTAATTTGGGGAAATCAATTACCATCCTATAACCTGTAATAATTCTTTGTGGAATCAATTCATCTTTATCATTAGGAATGACAGTAATACCTCCCTTCTTAGGGACACAATGGACATGACTTACCCACTGACTATCAACAACGGGATAAATTATACCTGCCTCAAGGAGCTTTAGTATTTCCTTTCTTACCACTTCTTTCATCTTAGGATTTAGCCGTCGTTGGTGATCACGAACTGGTTTGGCATCTTTCTCCAAATTTATTTTGTGTTAACATAGAATGGGACTAATGCCTTTAAGATCAGCAGGAGTATATCCAATAGCAGCACGGTGCTTCTTCAGAGTTTTCAATAATCTTTCTTCCTCCTTTTCTGAAAGGTTAGCACTAATAATAACATGATATATCTTCTTTTCATCAAGATAAGCATATTTAAGAGTACCAGGCAATGGTTTAAGCTCAAACACGGGATCACCCTTGGGTGGAGGAGGATCCCCTAGGATTTCAATAGGCAAATTGTGTTTCAGGATGGGTTCCTGTTTAAAGAATACTTCACCTATTTCCCTTCTTTCATTCATAAACATATCATTTTTATGGTCTAGCAAATATTGTTCTAAAGGATCACTAGGAGGTACGGCAATAGAAGCAAGACCGATAATTTCATCCTTACTAGGCAATTCCTCTTCACGGTGTTGTCTACGAAATTTAGAAAAGTTAAACTCATGAGACATATCACCTAGAACAATAGTAACAACATCCTTTTTGCAGTCTATCTTAGCATTAACAGTGTTCAAGAAGGGTCTACCAAATACAATGGGACAAAAACTATCTTGTGGGGAACCAAGAACAAGAAAATCAGCAGGATATTTAGTTTTCCCACACAGGACTTCAACATCTCTAACAATTCCCATTGGTGATATAGTATCTCTATTGGCAAGTTTAATTGTGACATCAATATCTTCTAGCTCAGCAGGTGCAATATCATGCATAATTTCTTTGTATAAGTCAAAAGGTATTGCACTAGCACTAGCACCCATATCACATAAGCCATGATAACAATGATCTCCTATTTTAACAGAAATAACAGGCATGCCTACCACAGGTCTATGTTTATCTTTAGCACAAGGTTTGGCAATTCTAGCAGTTTCATCACAGAAATGAATAACATGCCCATCAATATTATCAGACAAGAGGTCTTTAACAATAGCAATATTAGGTTCAACTTTAACTTTCTCAGGAGGTGTATAAGTTCTAATATTGCTTTTACGAACCACAGTTGAAGCTTTAGCATGATCCTTTATCCTAATAGGAAAAGGTGGTTTCTCAACATAAGCAGTAGGAACAATAGGATCATTATAAGTGATAGTCTTTTCTTCAACTTTAATAGGTGCAGCTAATTTTACTTCTATGGGAGGATGATATTTAAACCACTTCTCCTTAGGGAGATCAACATGAGCAGCAAAAGATTCACAGAAATAAGCTACTATCTCAGAGTCAAGTCCATATTTAGTGCTAAATTTACGGAAAAAATCGGTATCCATAAAAGATTTAACACAATCAAACATAGGTGTCATACCTGGCTCCTTACCTTCGTCGAGGTCCCAATCTTCAGAGTTGCATTTAATTCTTTCCAATAAATCCCATTTGAATTCAATATTCTTCATCATAAAAGAGCCAGCACAAGAAGTATTGAGCATGGTGCGATTGTTATCAGAAGGTCGAGCATAAAAATTTTGAATAATTATTTTTCTTGGGAGCTCATGATTGGGGCATGAATATAACATTGATTTAAGCCACCCCCAAGCTTGAGCGATGCTTTCTCCTTCGCGAGGCCAAAAATTATATATATAATTGCGATCACGATGAACAAGATGCATAGGATAAAACTTCTGATGAAATTCCAATTTCAATCGTTTGTAGCTCCATGATCCCATATCATCACATAGCCTATACCATGTCAATGCATCTCCCTTCAAAGATAAAGGGAAGACCCTATTCTTAATAATATCATCGGGCACACCTGCAAGCATAAATAATCCACAAACTTCATCCACATATATTAGGTGCTCATCATGATGCATTGTTCCGTCTCCTGCAAAAGGATTAGCTAGCAATTTTTCTATCATACCCGAAGGAATCTCAAAGTAGACATTTTCATCTTCAGTAGGTTTAGTAGGTTGAGGAGCAACTCTTTGCTCTACTGGTCGGGGTGAAGATACCCCGAACAAGCCCCTCAGAGGATTACTTTCCATAGTAACAAGTGACAGTAAATTTCAGCACACTATATAAATTTTTCCTTGCCAAATTCCACCTACCAAAGGCGCTTCACTCCCCGGCAACGGCGCCAGAAAAGAGTCTTGATGATCCACAAGTATAGGGAATCTATCGTAGTCCTTTCGATAAGTAAGAGTGTCGAACCCAACGAGGAGCAGAAGGAAATGATAAGCGGTTATCAGCAAGGTATTCTCTGCAAGCACTGAAATTATAGATAACAAATAGTTTTGTGATAAGATAATTTGTAACGAGCAACAAGTAACAAAAGTAAATAAAGTGCAGCAAGGTGGCCTAATCCTTTTTGTAGCAAAGGACAAGCCTGGACGAACTCTTATATAGAGAAAAGCACTCCCGAGAACACATGGGAATTATCATCAAACTATTTTTCATCACGTTCATATGATTCGCGTTCGGTACTTTGATAATTTGATATGTGGGTGGACCGGTGCTTGGGTGCTGTTCTTACTTGAAAAAGCATCCCACTTATGATTAAACCCTATTGCAAGCATCCGCAACTACAAAATAAGTATTAAGGTAAACCTAACTGACGGTGTCCTGGACTAGGGGGTACTCACCACGTCGTCTCCCGATCAGTTGGATTGGGTCGAGGACCCCCATGGCCGTATACACATGGGCCAGTCCGGACAGTTGCCACATACAAGGAAGATTCCACAAGACTTGGCGATCAAGATAAGGACTCCTCCCCCACCGGCGTATTCGGCTAGGACTCTTGTTATCCTAGGCCTCTGGTGCATTATATAAACCGAGACCAGGCTAGTCGATAGAGATATACAACAATCATACCGTAGGCTAAGCTTCTAGGGTTTAGCCTCTCTGATCTCGTGGTAGATCTACTCTTGTACTACCCATATCATCAATATTAATCAAGCAGTAGTAGGGTATTACCTCCATCGAGAGGGCCCGAACCTGGGTAAAAACATCGTGTCCCTTGTCTCCTGTTACCATCCGCCTAGACGCACAGTTCGGGACCCCCTACCCGAGATCCGCCAGTTTTGACACCAACACTAACCATAGCATGAAACAAGTGGGTCCAAATCAGCCCCTTACGAAGCAATGCATAAACTAGGGTTTAAGCTTCTGTCACTCTAGCAACCCATCATCTACTTATTACTTCCCAATGCCTTCCTCTAGGCCCAAATAATGGTGAAGTGTCATGTAGTCGACGTTCACATAACACCACTAGAGGAGAGACAACATACATCTCATCAAAATATCGAACGAATAACAAATTCACATGACTACTAATAGCAAGACTTCTCCCATGTCCTCAGGAACAAACGTAACTACTCACAAAGCATGTTCATGTTCATAATCATAGGAGTATTAATATGCATAAATGATCTGAACATATGATCTTCCACCAAATAAACCAACTAGCATCAACTACAAGGAGTAATCAACACTACTAGCAACCCACAGGTACCAATCCCAGACTATGAGACAAGAATTGGATACAAGGGATGAACTAGGGTTTGAGAGGAGATGGTTCTGGTGAAGATGTTGATGGAGATTGCCCTCTCCCGATGAGAGGAGCGTTGGTGATGACGATGGCGATGAATTCCCCCTCCCGAAGGGAAGTGTCCCCAATAGAACAGCTCCGCCGAAGCCCTAGATTGGTTCCGCCAAGGTTCCGCCTCGTGGCGGCGGAGTCTCGTCCCGAAAGCTTGCTTATGATTTTTCTTCGGACGAAAGACTTCATATAGCAGAAGATGGCCACCGGAGGGCCAACAGGGGGCCCACGAGGAAGGGGGGGTGCGCCCAGGGGGGTAGGGCGCGCCCCCCACCCTCGTGGCCAGGTGGAGACCCCTGACGTGGATTCTTCTTCCAGTATTTTTTATTATTTACAAAAATAACTTTCATGGGGTTTCAGGACTTTTGGAGTTGTGCAGAATAGGTCTCTAATATTTGCTCCTTTTCCAGCCCAGAATTCCAGCTGCCGGCATTCTCCCTCCTTATGTAAACCTTGTAAAATAAAAGAGAATAGGCATAAGTATTGTGACATAATGTGTAATAACAGCCCATAATGCAATAAAGATCGATATAAAAGCATGATGCAAAATGGATGTATCACTGCCGGAGTGGCTCCGGCGAGCTCGTGCGCGGTGGCCGAACGCCGACGAGGTCGGAAATCACCTACAGTTCACCATTTCGCGTGCCACGACTTGCGTCCGAAAGCTAGGAGGGAGCCCCGTCGAGTGGTGCTGCTAGACTACGCCGGAGAGGCCGGGAACGTCGCCGATGTCGAGCTTGGCGGCGGTGGCTTTCGGGCGTGCTCGCGCTCGTCGCTGCAGGGCACGGCAAGGACCGTGGAAGGCGGCGTTGGACTGCTGGGAGCGTGCTGAGCATGATGTCGTGCTCGTCCGAGATGGGCGAAGAGTGTGGACACGGCGACGAGTACGGCGGCGGAGGCGCGCTACGGCCAGGACGGTAGCTACGGCTAGGGGCGCGATGAGGCGAGGAAGGAGAGGGGAGAGGACGGAGTGGAGCTCACCGAGCGGCCACGGAAGGCCCTTGACGGCTTAGGAGCAGCAGGGGTGCTCGAGGTCGTGGGCGAGCATCGAAGACAGAGGCGAAAGGGGACGACGGCGATCGGCAGTTGCAGGGGCCCTCAGCTGCAATGGAGGACCCCAGGCGACGTGGATGAGGACGGCGGAGCGGACAGAGAGGGCCGGTGGCCTCGGGGCCGCCGGTGGCCGCGGGGTCGACGGAGGTACGGCGGCGATGGCGCTCGGCAGAGTGGGACAGGAGCGAGCGTGCGAGAGAGAGGGAGGAGAGCGGGGTGGACCTGGGAGGCGAGACAGGGGAGTGGAGGAAGGTGGGGAGGAGGTCGGGGCGTCGAGGGGAGGGGTCGACCTTATCCTCTCCAGGGAGTCACTGTCGAGGCGGTCCGGCGGGGCTCGCCCCTGTTGCGACCCCGGTCGGGCGAACAGGATGAGAAGGCGACCCGGGGAGGGGCTGGGCCTGTCCCTGGTGGGCCGGTCAGCGCAATGGGCTAAGGCCCATTGAGGCAGGCGGCTTCTCCTTCTTCTTTTTCTCCTTGCTTTTCCTTTTTCTTTTTTTAAAGCTTTCCTGTTTTAGCTATTTTAGGCCACTTAGACATTTTGCAAAAATGTTGGTTCACCACCAATATTACCAGAAGAATATGTTCCACATGATGAACATTTTAGTTTTCATGTCTGAGCATTTGTGAATCTCACACATAAATTCAAATTGAATTCAACTGGAATTTGAAATGGAATATTGATCAAAGTGGCCAAGCACTGTTATAGCAAAATGATTAGCTTGATCTCAGGGATTACTATAGCATCATTACACTGGGGTGTTACATCTCGCCAACTATTGCTTCTACGACTATTGCTACCGCTTAGTGATAAAGTAAAGTAATTACATGGCGATTGCATTTTGTACAATAAAGCAACAACCGTAAGGCTCCTGCCAGTTGCCGATAACTTTTACTAAACATGATCATCTCATACAACAATTTACATCTCATCACGTCTTGACCATATCACATCACAACATGCCCTGCAAAAACAAGTTAGACGTCCTCTACTTTGTTGTTGCAAGTTTTACGTGGCTGCTACGGGCTTCTAGCAAGAACCGTTCTTACCTACACATCAAAACCACAACGATTTTTTGTCAAGTGTGCTGTTTTAACCTTCAACAAGGACCGGCCGTAGTCAAACTCGATTCAACTAAAGTTGGAGAAACAGACACCCGCCAGCCACCTGTGTTCGAAGCACGTTGGTAGAACCAGTCTCATGAACGCGGTCATCTAATGCCGGCCCGGGCCGCTTCATCCAACAATACTGCCAAATCAAAGTAAGACGGTGGTGGTAAGCAGTATCACTATTATCGCCCACAACTCATTGTGTTCTACTCGTGCATATAACGTCTACGCATAGACCTGGCTCGGATGCCACTGTTGGGGAATGTAGTATTTGAAAAGAATCCAATGATCACGCAAGATCTATCTAGGAGATGCATAGCAACGAGACGGGACAGTGTGTCCACGTACCCTCATAGACCGAAAGCGGAAGCGTTTAGTAACGCGGTTGATGTAGTCGAACGTCTTCGCGATTCAACCGATCCAAGCATCGAATGTACGGCACCTCCGTGTTCAGCACACGTTCAGCACGATGACGTCCCTCGAGCTCTTGATCCAGTTGAGGACGAGGGAGAGTTCCGTCAGCATGACCGCGTGGCGATGGTGATGAGGAAACTACCGACGCAGGGCTTCGCCTAAGCACTACGACGATATGACCGAGGCATGTAACTATGGAGGGGAGCATAGCACACGGCTAAGAGAAGACTTGGTGTGCCTTTGGGGTGCCCCCCTCCCACATATATAAAGGAGGGGGGAGGAGGAGGCCGGCCCAAAGGGGGGCACCAAAGGGGGGATTCCTACTTGGACTCCTAGTCCAAGTAGGATTCGGCCCCCCTTCCTTCCTTCCACCGGAGAGGGAAAAGGGGAAGGGAGACAGAGGGAGAAGGAAAGAGGGGGGTCGGCCCCCTCCCCTAGTCCAATTCGGTTTGGGCAGGGGGGAACCCCTCTCATGTGGCCTCTCTCCTCTCCTCCAATAAGGCCCAATAGGCCCAATACTTCTCCCGGGGGGTTCCGGTAACCTCCCGGTACTCCGGAAAAATGCCCGAATCACTCAGAACCATTCCGATGTCCGAATACAACCTTCCAATATATGAATCTTTACCTCTCGACCATTTCGAGAATCCTTGTTATGTCCGTGATGTCATCCGGTACTCCGAACAACCTTCGGTCATCAAATCACATAACTCATAATACAAATCGTCATCGAACGTCAAGCGTGCGGACCCTATGGGTTCGAGAACTATTTAGACATGGCCAAGACACATCTCTAGTCAATAATCAATAGCGGAATAGGATGCTCATATTGGCTCCTACATATTCTACAAAGATCTTTATCGGTCAAACCGCATAACAACATACATCATTCCCTTTGTCATCGGTATGTGATACGTCTCCAACGTATCTATAATTTATGAAGTATTCATGCTATTATTTCATCATTCTTGGATGTTTTACAATCATTTTATAGAAACTTTATATCATTTTTTGGTACTAACTTATTGACCCAGTGCCCAGTGCCAGTTGCTATTTTTTGCTTGTTTTTTTACATCGCGGGAAATCAATACCAAACGAAGTCCAAATGCAATGAAACTCCATGGAGAATTTTTTATGGGACAGAAGACATCCATTGGGCCAGAGCAGCACCTGGGGGTGCCCCGAGGGGGGCACAACCCACCAAGACACGCCAGGACCCCCTGGCGCGCCCAAGTGGGTTGTGCCCACCTCGGTGGCCGCCCGCACCCCTTCTTTGCACTATAAATTCCCAAATATTCCGAAACCCTTCGGGGTTAACCTAGATCACAAGTTCCGCTGCTGCAAGGTCTCTGTATCCATGAAAACCAATCTAGACCCCGTTTCGGCACCCTGCCGGAGGGGGAATCATCTCCGGTGGCCATCTTCATCATCCCGGTGGCCACCACGATGAGGAGGGAGTAGTCCACCCTCGGGGGCTGAGGGTTTGTACCAGTAGATATGTGTTTAATCTTTCTCTCGTGATCTATATCATGGGCTTTGTTAATGTAGTCGGATCATATGATGTTTTTCCCTCCTATACTCTTGTTGTGATGAATTGAGTCTTTACCCTTTGAAGTTTTGTCTTGTCGGATTGAATATTCAGAGATGAGAACACATGATGTATGTCTTGCGGTATGAATACTTGAGGTGACAATTGGGGTATCATATTGATTCACTTGATGTATGTTATGGCACTCAACTTGCGGATTCCCGCAGTGATATTGAGGTAATCTTCGCATAAGGGTTGATGCACGTTTTTATTATCTTTTTTTTTTGATAGAAACTTTGGGGTCTCTTTGTAGTTCTTTGTGCGGATTGAGTATTATGAATATGAATTTGCTTTGGTGTTATTTTAGTACGAACTCTAGGATAGATTGAACGGAAAAAATAGCTTTGTGTTATTTTAGTACGAACTCTTGAGTAGATCGAACGGAAAGAATATCTTTGAGGTGGTCTCGTACCCTACAAACAATTTATATCTTTTTGTTCTCCACTAATAGGAACTAGGGAGTGATACTTTGTTGCACTTTCAAGGATAATCATATGATCCAACTATGTTAGCATTCTTGAGAGGTTGCACTAGTGAAAGTACGGACCCTAGGCCTTGTTTTCAAGCATTGCAATACCGTTTTTGTGCCCGTTCACTAATTGCTACTTTTTTGTTTTTATTTATTCAGATTATAAAAATATATTTCTACCATTCATATTACACTTTTATCACCATCTCTTCGCCGAATTAGTGCACCTATACAATTTGCCATTGTATTCGGTGTGTTGGGGACACAAGAGATTTCATGTATTTGGTTGCAGGGTTGTTTGAGAGAGACCATCTTCATCCTACACCTCTCACGGATTGATAAACCTTAGGTCATCCACTTGAGGGAAAATTGCTACCGTCCTACAAAACTCTGCGCTTGGAGGCCCAACACGTGTCTACAAGAATAAAGTTGCGTAGTAGACATCAAGCTTTTTTCTGGCGCCGTTGCCGGGGAGGTGAGTGCTTGAAGGTATATCTTTAGATCTTGCAATTGAATCTTTTAGTTTCTTGTTTTGTCACTAGTTTGATTTATAAAATAAAACTACATAAAAATGGAATTTAGGTTGCATCATATTATTGATCATCTTTATAATATCTTTCTTGAAAATGATGGTTCGGAAAATTGTGCTCAATTGTTAGAAGAAGAAGTCAATGAAATGCTTGGCACAAAATATTTGAATGATGAGCATGATTGCAATGTTGTTAGTGTGAATTCTTTGAATATCCATGATGCTAATGATGATTGCACAAGTCATGACAAAAAAAATTCTTATAAGCATGTCACTTTTTGCGGAGTGAATTGGGAGTGCCTTTGCACACCAAAAAGGGAAGATAGTTTTTGTAAGAAGCATAAATATTTAGAAACGAAAAAGTTGCAAGAGAGGCTAGATGATTGTGCTGAAAGATGTAATTTTTTCGCCATCCTTGTGAACTTTGCAATGAACGTGATCGTTTAAATCTCCAATCCAAATTATTTCATGATCAAATCGTGTCCCAAAATCGTGATAACTTGATTACCCTTGAGCAACATAAAGAGCTTAGTCTTATTTTGGGGTATAAAGAAATGAAACGTGTAACTAGGGGTTTTCCAAATCCTGAGAGATTTCTTGATTTTGATCTAGAGGAAATTTATATGTTTTGTGCGGTAAATTGCATTGAGAATCCTTACATCGCCAACTATCTAAAGTCAAGAAAACAAATAGAATATGAAGAGAGTACTAATGAAAGGGAAAATATTTCCCAATACCCTCCTAGTGTTTATTATGATGAATCAGATAACGAGGAGGAGCTTCCTATCCAACTAATCTCATCAATAAGAAGCTTGAAAAATTAATTAAACCCACACATGATGTGGTGAAGAAGAAGAAAAGAAGAAAGAATAGAGGTAAAAAGGTATCTCTCCCAAATAATATTGCTCCTATTATTGTTGTGCCTCATGAAAGTGATTCAAAAATAATTGTGGAAGATGATGCACTTGATGATGATTTTGTTATGCCTATTGCTTGTTATGATGATTATGATTGGGAAGACAATGATAATTCTTATAATCTTGGAAATCTTTGTGGCACCAACTTGGGAAATTATGATGATAGCAATTGTTATACCGTTTGTGCTATTCGTACTATTAATGATGAGAATGACATGTTTGAGAATTTATTTGCTGCAATTAATGTTTGTCCCAAGTTTGGGGAGGCTATGTTTAATGAAGATGATCTTTTTAGTCCCCCTACTTTGAATGATCAAACGTTCTATGATGGTTGCTGCCTCCTATCTATGATGAGAACAAAGTTGCTACTTATGATAATTATTGTGATGATACTTATATTATAAAAAGTAGTGATAACTACTGTCATAATTTCGAATATCCTTTTACTAAACATTACTCTTTTAATGTGGGAACAATTTATAGTATTCGAGTTTCCTATGATATTCCCACTATTGTGAATGAGAATAAAATTGCTTATGTGGAGAGTAATAAATTTTCTATGCTTGTGGATCATGAAGAGAATGCTTTATGTAATGGTTATATTGATGAATCTATTCATGATGCTACTGAAAATTATTATGAGAGAGGAAATTATGATGCATGATATCTCTTTGTGTTTCAAATCTTATCTTTTATGTGAGCATCATTGAATCATCATGCCTAGCTTAAAAGGCATTAAAGAAAAGTTCTTGTTGGGAGATAACCCAACAATTTTACCTACTATTTTTGTCTGTTCACATGATTAAGCTACTATAGTAATCATGTTTTACTGCTTTTATTTCAATAAAGTGCCAAGTAAAGCCTTTGGGATCATGTTGGGTGATAGTTGATTTGTCCCTGCTGAAAAACAGAAACTTTTGCGCTCACGAAAATAAGTCTCATTTTTAACAGAAAAGTGCTTTTGAGATGATTCTTTTTCATAAGTTTAATATACAAATTGCTCACGTGTTCCAAAAAAATTCATAATTTTTGGAGTAGCAGCAGTATGGTAGTTATCCAGATCATTACAGACTATTTTGTTTTTGACAGATTCTGTTTTCAATGCATAATTTGCTTGCTTTCTAGTTTCTATGGCTTTTATTGCTCAATATAGATTGTGGAAATGATATGCTACAGTAGGCATTGTGTGAGAACAATTATGAATCTTGACTGTGATAGTACCAAAGTATAATGGTTTGCTCTTTATCATACTAACCTATCTCACGAAGTTCCGTTAAGTTTTGTGTGATTGAAGTTTTCAAGTTTTGGGTGAGACATCGATATGAGGAGAATAAGGAGTGACAAGACCCTAAGCTTGAGGATGAGCAAGGCACCCCAAGGTAATATTCAAGGAAGATCCAAGCAACTAAGCTTGGGGATGCCCCGGAAGGCATCCCCTCTTTCGTCTCCAACATTATCGGTAACCTCAATCAGAGCTATGTTTTCATTCGTCACATGAAATGTGTTTTGCTTGGAGCGTCAATTTATTTTGTTAGCATTTTCTTGATGTTATTTAGAAAAATGTTTTGCATCTTTTATTTCAATAAAAGTGGCATTGATAGCCTTTTTCATGCTAATCTTGCAAGTATACATGTTGCTGTTTCAAAACAGAAAGTTTATCGATGTTGCAAAAATTCCCGCGGAAAGTCAGAATGTGAAAATGTTGAAACTTTTTGCATAATAAGCTCTGATAAATTTTCTATAGTGTGGTAGAATTTCATAATTAATGTTTGGCGTTGAATAAGTATTGATACTCTTGCATTCTTTATGGACTGTACTGTTTTGGCAGATTGCTGTTATGTTTGCATTGTTTGCATATGTTTCTTGTTTAATGATTCTATTTGAGGATAGGAGTATTAAATATGCAGAGGCATTTAGTATGCAATGTTGAATAATAATTTTAGTGATTTGCTACAGTAGAGAATGATAAGGTTTTTGCATTGGTTTATACTAACTTATCTCACGAGTTCTTGTTGAGTTTTGTGTGGATGAAGCTTTTGAGATTTAGGAAAACCGTGATATGAGAAGAATTAAGGAGACACAAAAGCTCAAGCTTGGCGATGCCCAAGGCACCCCAAGATAATATTCAAGAAGTCTCAAGCATCTAAGCTTGGGGATGCCCCGGTAGGCATCCCACCTTTCTTCTTCAACAATTATCGGTTAGTATCGGTTGAGCCTAAGTTTTTGCTTCTTCACATGAGTTGTGCTATTCTTAGAATGTCATTTTGTTTTGTTTTGCTTGCTGTTTTAATAAAATACTTAGATCTGAAAGTTTTTAAATAAAGTAGAGTCCTCAAATATTGCCAAGGAGGCTAAGTAAGCGACATTCACATCCCGTCAACGAAGCTCTTTTCTTTGGAATTGCTCTTGTGCTTCACTTATACCCTATGAGCAAATTGTTGAATAAATTTAATGTCATGAAGTTGATATCATATCATGCCTAGTGGTAGCTTCACATTGGGTTTAGAAAGTGAAATCTTTTGAGGCTTGCCGATCGCAGTTCTGGTCATACAAGCAATTCACGAATAATTAGTATAAGGAAGAGAACTTTCACATGCAAATACACTATCCTGGAAATCTTTTGTGATTGTGAGCCCCCATCAAAATATTATATGCCAAAATTGTTGACGTTGGACAAGGAAGACAACGTAATAGTTTATGTTTATTCATATTCCCATAGAAGTTATATTGTCATAGATCCTTCAAGATGTGGTGCTTGCCCCCCATCTTTGCTAGCCAAAAATTCTGCACCAAGTAGAGATACTACTTGTGCATCCAAAAACCCTCAAACCCAAATCTTATCTTCAAGAGTCCACCATACCTACCTAAGGATTGAACAAGATCCTTCAAGTAAGTTGTCATCGGTGCAATAAGGCAATAAAATTGCTTCTAAAAGTGTTAGATCATTTAGTGTAAGAGAAAATTGAGCATTGTACGAACTTATGATGGCAAAGCAATAAAAGCGACGGACTGCATAATAAAGGTTGCTATCATAAGGGGCAATATAACGTGACATTCTTTTGCACTAAGGGGTTGAGCATACAAAAAAATAAGCGCATGGCAACCTCTGCTTCCCTCTGCGAAGGGCCTATCTTTTAATTTTCAGTATTTATTTTTATGCAAAGAGTCAAAGTTATTCTCTCTATTCCTTTTTATCTTTCTCTTTTGGCAAGCATCATGTGGTGAGGAAAGATCTAGGCACATATGTCCAGTTCAATATGGGTAGCTTGAGTTATTATTGTTGACGTCACCCTTGAGGTGAATACGTTGGGAGGCAAAACAATAAGCCCCTATCTCTCTATGTGTCTGGTTGAAACATTTTGCTTGCGTGTGTGCGGTGGATGTTAGGAATCATAGAAGATACAAGATGGTTGAGTATGTGGAGCTCTTACTTAAACTCCGTTGAATAAGTTGAATTGCAATTGCTTGGTGACTAAGAACATAGGTTGTTGAGTTTCAAGAGAGTTCATTGTTTGGACCTTAACATTTGAATTGGTTGCCACTATAACATGAGAAGTTTTATGAGAAAGAATTGATGTTATGATGCTAGGGAAAGTGATTGAAATTATCATTGATCAAACTTATGCACTTTGCTAGCATTCACACTTCATAAATTATTTCTTTTATCATTTACCTACTCGAGGACGAGTAGGAATTAAGCTTGGGGATGCTGATACGTCTCCAACGTATCTATAATTTATGAAGTATTCATGCTATTATTTCATCATTCTTGGATGTTTTAAAATCATGTTATAGCAACTTTATATAATTTTTTGGGACTAACTTATTGACCCAGTGCCCAGTGCCAGTTGCTGTTTTTTGCTTGTTTTTTTACATCGCAGGAAATCAATACCAAATGGAGTCCAAACGCAACAAAACTCCACGGAGATTTTTTATGGGCCAGAAGACATCCATTGGGCCAAAGAAGCACCTGGGGGGTGCCCCGACGGGGCCACAACCCACCAGGGCGCGCCAGGCCCCCCTGGCGCGCCCAGGTGGGTTTTTCCCACCTTGGTGGCCTCCCGCACCCCTTCTTTGCACTATAAATTCCCAAATATTCCGAAACCCTTTGGGGTTAACCTAGATCACAAGTTCCGCCGCCGCAAGGTCTTTGTATCCACGAAAACCAATCTAGACCCCGTTTCGGCACCCTGCCGGAGGGGGGAATCATCTCCGGTGGCCATCTTCATCATCCCGGCGGCCACCACGATGAGGAGGGAGTAGTCCACCCTCGCGTGCTGAGGGTTTGTACTAGTAGATATGTGTTTAATCTCTCTCTCGTGATTTATATCATGGGCTTTGTTAATGTAGTCGGATCATATGATGTTTTTCCCTTCTATACTCTTGTTGTGATGAATTGAGTCTTTACCCTTTGAAGTTTTGTCTTATCGGATTGAATATTCAGAGATGAGAACACATGATGTATGTCTTGCGGTATGAATACTTGAGGTGAAAATTGGGCTATCATATTGATTCACTTGATGTATGTTATGGCACTCAACTTGCGGATTCCCGCGGTGATATTGGGGTAATTTTTGCATAGGGGTTGATGCACGTTTTTATTATCTTTTATCCGATAGAAACTTTGGGGTCTCTTTGTAGTTCTTTGTGTGGATTGAGTATCATGAATATGAATTTGCTTTGGTGTTATTTTAATACGAACTCTAGGATAGATTGAACGAAAAAAAATCTTTGTGTTATTTTAGTACGAACTCTTGAATAGATCGAATGGAAAGAATAGCTTTGAGGTGGTCTCGTACCCTACAAACAATTTATATCTTTTTTTCTCCGCTAATAGAACCTCGGGAGTGATTCTTTATTGCACTTTGAGGGATTATATGATCAAACTATGTTAGCATTGTTGAGAGGTTGCACTAGTGAAAGTACGGACCCTAGGCCTTGTTTTCAAGCATTGCAATACCGTTTCTGTGCATGTTTACTAACTGCTACCTTGCTGGTTTTATTTATTCAGAATATAAAAATATATTTCTACCATCCATATTACACTTTTATCACCATCTATTCGCCGAAGTAGTGTACCTATACAATTTGCCAAGCTCATCGACGACAACCAAACAATGGATGAGGCTTCTGGCCGGGAGCCTGATACGTCTCCGTCGTATCTATAATTTTTTATTATTCCATGCCAATATTATACAACTTTCATATACTTTTTGGCAACTTTTTATACTATTTTTGGGACTAACATATTGATCCAGTGCCAGTTCCTGTTTGTTGCATGTTTTATGTTTCGCGGAATATCCATATCAAACGGGATAAAAACGGACGGAGAATATTTTTGGAATATTTGGAGAATTCCGGAAGAAGAATCAACGCGAGATGGTGCCCGAGGTGGCCACGAGGCAGGGGGCGCGCCTGCCCCCTGGGTGCGCCCCTGACCCTCGTGGGCCACCCGTAAGGCGGTTGATGCCCTTCTCCGGCCGCAAGAAAGCTAATTTTTGGTAAAAAATCACGGCGAAGATTTCAGTCCAATCGGAGTTACGGATCTCCGTATATATACGAAACGGTGAAAGGGAAGTAGAAGGGAATGCAGAAACAGAGAGAAACAGAGAGACAGATCCAATCTCGGAGGGGCTCTCGCCCCTCCCACGCTGATACGTATCCAACGTATCTATTATTTTTGACTGCTCCATGCTATATTATCTACTGTTTTAGGCAATATTGGGCTTTTTTATCCACTTTTATATTATTTTTGGGACTAACCTATTAACCGGAGGCCCAGCCCAGATTTGCTGTTTTATGCCTATTTCAGTGTTTCGAGGAAAATGAATATCAAACGGAGTCGAAACAGAACGAAATCAACTAGAGAAGTTATTTTTGGAAGGAAACCCACCTGATGGACTTGGACCCCACGTCAGAAGATACGGGAGGTGCTCACTAGGTTGGGGGGCACGCCCACCCCCTAGGGCGCGCCCCCTGCCTCGTGGGCCCCCCGTAGCTCCACCGACGTACTCCCTGCACCCATATATACCTACGTATCCTAAAACTTCCAGAAAAAAGAGATTAGATCGGGAGTTCCGCCGCCGCAAGCCTCTGTAGCCACCAAAAACCTATCGGGACCCTATTCCGGCACCCTGCCGGAGGGGGGGAACCCTCACCGGTGGCCATCTTCATCATCCCGGCGCTCTCCATGACGAGGAGGGAGTAGTTCACCCTCGGGGCTGAGGGTATGTACCAGTAGCTATGTGTTTGATCTATCTCTCTCTCTCGTGTTCTTGATTTGGCACGATCTTGATGTATCGCGAGCTTTGCTATTATAGTTGGATCTTATGTTTCTTCTCCCCCTCTTCTCAATTGTAATGGATTGCGTTTTCCCTTTGAAGTTATCTTATCGGATTGAGTCTTTAAAGATTTGAGAACACTTGATGTATGTCTTGTCGTGCGTATCTGTGGTGACAATGGGATATCACGTGATTCACTTGATGTATGTTTTGGTGATCAACTTGCGGGTTCCGCCCATGAACCTATGCATAGGGGTTGGCACACGTTTTCATCGTGATTCTCCGGTAGAAACTTTAGGGCACTCTTTGAGGTTCTATGTGTTGGTTTGAGTAGATGAATTGAGATTGTGTGATGCATATCGTATAATCATACCCACGGATACTTGAGGTGACATTGGAGTATCTAGGTGACATTAGGGTTTTGGTTGATTTGTGTCTTAAGGTGTTATTCTAGTACGAACTCTAGGGCTATTTGTGACACTTATAGGAATAGCCCAACGGATTGATTGGAAAGAATAACTTTGAGGTGGTTTCGTACCCTACCATAATCTCTTCGTTTGTTCTCTGCTATTAGTGACTTTGGAGTGACTCTTTGTTGCATGTTGAGGGATAGTTATATGATCCAATTATTTTATTATTGTTGAGAGAACTTGCGCTGGTGAAAGTATGAACCCTAGGTCTTGTTTCCTATCATTGCAATACCGTTCACGCTCACTTTTACCGCTTGTTACCTTGATGTTCTTATATTTTCAGTTTACAAAAACCTATATCTACCATCCAAATTGCACTTGTATCACCATCTCTTCGCCGAACTAGTGCACCTATACAATTTACCATTGTATTGGGTGTGTTGGGGACACAAGAGACTCTTTGTTATTTGGTTGCAGGGTTGCTTGAGAGAGACCATCTTCATCCTACGCCTCCCACGGGTTGATAAACCTTAGGTCATCCACTTGAGGGAAATTTGCTACTGTCCTACAAACCTCTGCACTTGGAGGCCCAACAACGTCTACAAGAAGAAGGTTGTGTAGTAGACATCAAGCTCTTTTCTGGCGCCGTTGCCGGGGAGGCTAGGTAAGTGAAGGTATATCTTTAGAGCTTGCAATCGAATCTTTTTGTTTCTTGTATTAGCACTAGTTAGTTTATAAAAGAAAACTACCAAAAATGGAATTGAGTCTGTCTCGTACTCTTCACCTTTTTAATATCTTTCGTGAGTATGATGGAAAGGATAATTGTGCTCAAATGCTAGAAGAAGAAATCCCTAAAATGTTTGGCACTAAGTATTTGAATGATGAGCATGATTGCAATATTGTTGGTACTAATTCTTTGAATATCCATGATGCTAATGATATGCAAAGCCACAAGCTTGGGGAAGCTATGTTTGATGAAGATGATATTTTTTGTCCCCCAAGCTTTGATGAGAAACTTTACTATGATGAAAGCATGCCTCCTATCTATGATGATTATTGTGATGACACGTATGCTTTAAAGAATAATGATAACCATGAAACTTGTCATCTTGATCTTAATTTTCAATCACATGATAGTATTTTGTTGAGTTTGCTCCCACTATTATTCATGAGAAGAAATTTGCTTATGTGGAGAGTAATAAAAATTCTATGCAAGTAGATCATGAAAAGAATGATTTAGGTGCTGGTTATATTTTTGAATTCATTCATGATGCTACTGAAAGTTATTATGAGGGAGGAATATATGCTTGTAGGAATTGCAATAATATAAAGTTTCCTCTCTATGTGCTTAAAGTTTTGAAGTCATGCTTGTTTTGCCTTCCTATGCAAGTTGATTCTTGTTCCCATAAGTTGTTTGCTCACAAAATCCCTATGCATAGGAAGTGGGTTAGACTTAAATATTCTAGTCATATTCTTAATGATGCTCTCTTTATGTTTCAATTCTTATCTTTTATGTGAGCATCATTGAAATCATCATGCCTAGCTAGGGGCGTTAAACGATAGCGCTTGTTGGGAGGCAACCCAATTTTATTTTAGTTTCTTGCTTTTTGGTTCCGTTTAGGAATAAATAATCCATCTAGATTCTTTTTAGATGTGGTTTTATGTTTTAATTAGTGTTTTTGCCAAGTTGAACCTTTGAGAAGACTTGGGTGAAGTCTTTATGATCATGCTGTAAAAAACAGAAACTTTAGCACTCATGAGATTAGCTAGAACTTTTTACTAGAGAGTGCTATTTAGTTGATTCTTTTTGAAGATGATTAATAGAAAAATTCCTCAGGTACACCAATTTATATTAGAATTTTTGGAGTTCCAGAAGTTTGCGTTAGTTACAGATTACTACAGACTGTTCTGTTTTTGATAGATTCTGTTGTCTATGTGTTGTTTGCTTATTTTGATGAATCTATGGCTAGTAAAATAGTTTATAAACCATAGAAAAGTTGGAATACAGTAGGTTTAACACCAATATAAATAAAGAATGAGTTCATTACAGTACCTTGAAGTGGTGTTTTGTTTTCTTTCGCTAACGGAGCTCACAAGTTTTCTGTTAAGTTTTGTGTTGCGAAGTTTTCAAGTTTTGGGTAAAGATTCGATGGACTACGGAATAAGGAGTGACAAGAGCCTAAGCTTGGGGATGCCCAAGGCACCCCAAGGTAATATTCAAGGATGAACAAGCGTCTAAGCTTGGGGATGCCCCGGGAGGCATCCCCTCTTTCGTCTTTGTTCATCGGTAACTTTACTTGGAGCTATATTTTTATTCACCACATGATATGTGTTTTTATTGGAGCATCATTATATTTTATTTAGCTTTGCTTGCTGTTTGAATAAGATACCAAGATCTGAAATTGTTGAATGAGAGAGTCTTCACATAGTTGCATAATTATCCAACTACTCATTGTTCTTCACTTATATCTTTCGGAGTAGTTTGTTGATTGCTCTAGTACTTCACTTATATCTTTTAGAGCACCATGGTGGTTTTATTTTGAAGAAATAGATTAACTCTCATGCTTCACTTATATTATTTTGAGAGTCTTAAATAGCATGGTAATGTGCTTAATCATAATATGCTAAGCATACAAGATTTGTAAGAATTCTTATGAGTGTGTTGAATACTAAGAAAAGTTTGATGCTTGATGATTGTTTTGAGATATGGAGGTAATGATATCAAAGTTGTGCTAGTTGAGTAGTTGTGAATTTGAGAAATGCTTGTGTTGAAGTTTGCAAGTCCCGTAGCATGCACGTATGGTAAACGTTATGTAACAAATTCGAAACATGAGGTGTTCTTTGATTGCCCTCCTTATGAGTGGCGGTCGGGGACGAGCGATGGTCTTTTCCTACCAATCTATCCCCCTAGGAGCATGTGCGTAGTGCTTTGGTTTTTGATGGCTTGTAGATTTTTGCAATATGTATATGAGTTATTTATGACTAATGTTGAGTCCATGGATTATACGCACTCTCAGCTTTCCATCATTGCTAGCCTCTTCGGTACCGTGCATTGCCCTTTCTCACATTGAGAGTTGGTGCAAACTTCGTCGGTGCATCCAAACCCCGTGATATGATACGCTCTTTCACACATAAACCTCCTTATATCTTCCTCAAAACAGCCACCATACCTACCTATTATGGCATTTCCATAGCCATTCCGAGATATATTGCCATGCAACTTTCTACCATCCAGTTTATCATGACACATTCATCATTGTCATATTGCTTAGCATGATCATGTAGTTGACATCGTATTTGTGGAAAAGTCACCGTTCATAATTCTTTCATACATGTCACTCTTGATTCATTGCATATCTCGGTACACCGCCGGAGGCATTCATATAGAGTCATATTTGTTCTAAGTATCGAGTTGTAATCATTGAGTTGTAAATAAATAGAAGTGTGATGATCATCATTCAATAGAGCATTGTCCCAAAAAAAGAAAGGCCAAACAAAAAAAGAAGGCTAAAAAAAGGGGCAATGCTACTATCCTTTTACCACACTTGTGCTTTAAAGTAGCACCATAATCTTCATGATAGAGAGTCTCTTGTTTTGTCACTTTCATATACTAGTGGGAATCTTTCATTATAGAACTTGGCTTGTATATTCCAAAAATGGGCCTCCTCAAGTGCCCTAGGTCTTCGTGAGCAAGCAAGTTGGATGCACACCCACTTAGTTTCTTTTGTTGAGCTTTCATACATTTATATCTCTAGTGCATCCGTTGCATGTCAATCCCTACTCCTCGCATTAACATCAATCGATGGGCATCTCCATAGCTCATTGATTAGCCTCGTTGATGTGAGACTTTCTCCTTTTTTGTCTTCTCCACATAACCCCCATCATCATATTCTATTCCACCCATAGTGCTATATCCATGGCTCACGCTCATGTATTGCGTGAAAGTTTATAGGTTTGAGATTATTAAAGTATGAAACAATTGCTTGGCTTGTCATCGGGGTTGTGCATGATGAGAGCATTCTTGTGTGACGAAAATGGAGCATGACTAAACTATATGATTTTGTAGGGATGAACTTTCTTTGGCCATGTTATTTTGAGAAGACATAATTGCTTAGTTAGTATGCTTGAAGTATTGCTATTTTTATGTCGATATGAACTTTTGTCTTGAATCTTTCGGATCTGAATATTCATATCACAAGTAAGAAGAATTACATTGAAATTATGCCAACTAGCATTCCACATCAAAAATTATCTTTTTTATCATTTACCTACTCGAGGACGAGCAGGAATTAAGCTTGGGGATGCTTGATACGTCTCCAACGTATCTATAATAGGTCAATTTGGCATGTTATACATAGGTCATCCATGCATATCATATTTTATTGCCTTTTGTTTGCAATCCTCGAAATCCTAAGCAACTCAAGGACCCTCGGAGAGAGTTGGGGATTTTTCGATTTTCATATTTGATTTTTATCAAGTAGTGAAGATGAGGATTTTTTATTTTAATTATTTTCTCTCCGGAAAATATTTCATTTCGAAATAATAAATGAGAGGAGATAATATGACTTCTCCAAAATAATTGAAATATCGGAGGAAAAATGTTAAAATCATTATTTAGATTTTTATTTGATTTATTTGGAATTTTATTTGCCCTAGAAAAAAAAATTGCATGTTTTAAAAATTGCATTTTAGGGGCCAAGAAAAGTTCATCTTGTTCTAAATATTTTATTTAGACGGAGAAAACTTGTTTTGGTATTTTTAGATTTTTATTTATATTTTATGATTTTTATAAGTTTCATGAACGTTTTTTTTAAAGGACCCGAGCCCGATCGGGCTAACGGCCACCAGAAAGCAGCCGCCCACCGCCCGAACCCGCCGCCTTCCTTCTGTCGCCGCCGCCGTGTCCGACCCGGACACCACCGACGCCGCCACCTTGCCCTCCCCAAGTCGGAGCCCCCAACCTATATAAGCCCCCCTCTAGCCACCACCACCACCGAGCCCGAGCCGAGCCTCGAATCGCCGCCTCGCCTCGCCTGCGCCTTGCCCGAGCCGCCCGCCGCCAGTGAGGTCGCCGCCGCCCTCCCACCGCCACCCCTCGCCGAGCCGCCGCCCCGCCGAGCCCCGCCGAGTCACCCCACCAGCCGGACGACCTCACGGAGGTAGCCACCACCGCCCATTTTTTTTAAAGAAAAACCCCTTTGGTTTTTTTTAGAAAAACCCTAGTTCGTTTTTTATATAGATCGGTTTTTTCGGTTTATTTGTTTAGCGAGCGTTCGCTCGTTCGTTCTAACGAACGTGTTCGTCGTTTAGTTTCTGCTAACGAACGTTCGTTCGTTTAGCCGTTCATCGTTTTTTCTTTTTATCGGATTTATTCCGCGAATTTCTAATCGCGATTTCTGATCCGATGTTCGAACTAGTATAACTTTTCGCTCGTTTATCAGAATCAGGCGATTCAAGCGCCTGGAGTTTCATCTCGAAACCCTCTTTCCAAATAGCCAACTCAAATAAGTTTTTGCCTCTGAAAATTTGACCCTAGTTCAGATTAGTAAATGGATCTTGTTTCTTTCGCCGTTTGAGTTTCGTTGCTCCGTTTGGTTTGATTCTTCTTGTGAACCGGAGTTCTTAAATTGAACTCTCCGGTCAACCTCTTTCAGTTGAAGTTTCGTTTGTGCATCTTTGCTTGTTGCTTATGTATGCTGTTGTTTGATTGCGATAGAATTCCCGGAGTGCGAAGCGTGTTACTACGAGTCTCTAGGATTCCCGGATCGTCAGCAAAGCAAGTAACACTTTGATCATACTCTTTTCATACCCAGTTTTTATGCATTATTTTCAACCCTCGCACATTGCATGGTTAGGATGTCATTAATTTGTGGGTTGGGAAGTAGATGATGAGGTAGGAACCTATTGCCCTGTTACCATCAAACCCTTGGGAGTTACTTCTACGTGTTGCTTATATTGCCATGCTATGCTCCTAGACGTGGATTGGGTTTGACTGTATTCATGACAGATGTGAGATTGTTAATTAATGGTTTACTTTAAGTTGGCAACTTTAATACACATCTGGGTGGATTGAGGCACCTGGGGAACCCAGTGTTGTCTGTTTTATTTTCGGAAATCCCGGGGTATCCGTGTGATCTTCCTATGGACCGCCACCCAGGCTCAAAGGGAACTGAGATTATTCATGCTAGAAACTTCTGTGTGCAGCCACAAGCTATTATGGGCTCTAGCATAGTTGAGTAAGTTACGTGAAGCTCTTGAAGAGGTAGATCAGCAGGTAGCGGGTTTTGTAGGTTTGGTATGGTCTACCCGGAGTAGAGAGTTAATGTTTCTGAAAGACTGTGTCTCGGCCATCTGTTTCTCAAAAACCAGGTAGTGCGAGAAATCAACGGAGGCGACCGAGTCTTGTGGGGAAAAGTGCGCAAACCTCTGCAGAGTGTACAATCTAATCATGGTTAGTCGTGTCCCCGGTTATGGACAATTCTGAGTATCTAGTACTTGAGTATTCACATGTATCTCATCACTCTAAATTAATATTGCTGGGATGTTAATTATTTTAATTGGGATTGAGTTGGGGTTATACCTTCTCAATGATGTTTCAACCACCAAGATAGTTAAATTAAAATTTATTCCTTTGATGTAGGGAAAAATTGGCTTTCCGCAAACTGTAACCGTAGAGCTTTCCACCAGCTAAACATGCATGTAGTGTTAGCATTATTCTGTTATTTCTCTATTGTGTTACATTGCCAGCATATTCCATGTGCTGACCTGTTCTCGGGCTGCAACGTATTATGTTGCAGACTTTTCAGACGAGGAGTAAGGTTCGACAGGTCGTTGCCGTGCAGCTCAGCTATGCCGTTGGAGTTGATGGACTCACTTTATCTTCCAAGCCTTCCGCTATTATCGTATTAGATGGCCTTAAGGCATATTATTGTAATAAGTTTTCTTTTGAGACATTCGATGCAATAAGTGTGTGATTGCTACTCTGTTATAAATCCTTCGAATACTGTGTGTGTCAGCATTACCGATCCAGGGATGACACGGAAGCACAGAGACTTGACCATCTGAGGTCGGGTCGCTACAAGATGGTATCAGAGCACACGCTGAGTGTAGGACACGACCACTAAGATAAAACCATAGGTCACTCTTCTCTACTCATTTCTGACTCCTCTCCATTTTTCCACTCTTTAGGATGACGGAGATGAAGAACAAGTTTGCACAACCGGATGAAGACACACCTTTTGGACGCCACTTGAAGGAAGTCACTAGGTACCTGAATATTGGAATACCAAGCTTCACCGGGACGTACAACGCCACTTTACCAGAAGAAGAGCACTGGATGATTCAAGTACAAGTTCCAGGAAGGACGTTCTCACCAACTTCCAAGTCCATAGAGTTTTCTTTTGAAGCACCCACCTGGAGCCTTGGGAAGAGTATGGCAGCTCACATTACCATGGGACGCATTGGAGAAGTCTACAACCGGGAGCTTAAAGACACCATATATCAAATATGTGGGCACCGAGACGAGCAATGGGAAGTAATCAGCACCAAGAAGGATAGATCCATTGCAGCTTACATCCAGGAGCTAAACCAGCACATTCGACGTCAGGAGAACCAGATGTGCGCAGACATGATGGATTTTAAGAAGGCGAAAACTAGGATCATCGAGCTGGAGGAATAACTCAAGTTTACACACGATGGATATGAGGAAGAAATCAAGACCCTACTGGAGAAGAATGACGACCTAGTCAAGAAGATCGGAGTCTTCATGGGAGGACCAGCACCGGAAGAAGAGGAAGAAGATCCCACTTGTCCGGACAACTACATCGTCATCGACGACACCGACTCTGATCCAAGTGATGATGACTACGAAGACGAAGCTGGAGCAGACATCATGGAGTCTTCCACCGATCAAAATTTCTAGATGACCACCATATAATAGTAGTATTCCCCCATGTAATTAGTAGTAGTTGAGCACTTATGCGATAGTCCTAGACCGTTTTGTATGCCCTTGCTTGATTGAATGAATGTGTATGTTTGCCTCATATGCATATGGGTAGTGTTTCTCCCCTAGATCTTTTTCTATTCTAATCTCTTCCATCTAAAACCCTCAGATGCCTCCGAGACGTGACCCCGGTTTTGTTTTCCCACCGGAGCTCACCCAGTTGATCCAGCAGCAGAATGCCTTGATGCAATTGCTAGTTCAGAACCAGGGCAACAACAACAACAACAATGCCAACAACAACCCGCCGCCAGTGGATAATTTAACCTGTTTCCTGAGGCTACAACCGCCGGTGTTTTCCAGTAGCACCGAGCCAATAGTTGCTGATGATTGGCTATGCCGTATTGGAAGGGAGTTAACCACCGCAGGATGCACGGATGCTGAAAGGGTGCGCTTTGCCGCACATCAATTGGATGGACCAGCAGCCGCATAGTAGGAGAATTACACAGCTACTTTTTCCTATAGCCAATATCACTTGGGACCAGTTCCAACAAGCTTTTCGCACGGCCCATGTCTCAACTGGAGCCATGCAGATAAAGAAGCGTGAGTTTCGCAACTTACGCCAGGGAACCGTCTCGTGGCCCAAAGACGTGGATGAGTTTAGCAAGTTATCACGCTATGCCCCGATGATGTGGCCACGATGCCGCCAAGGTGAGAAGTTTATGGAAGGGCTGAATGATGAGATGAGTATGCAGTTGATGGTGGCAACTTTCAACAACTACCAGGAGTTGGTAGATAAGGCCCTAATGATTGAAGGAAAGCAACAGCAGATTGAGAGCCGTAAAAGCAAGTATGGACAAGGGAAGTATACTCAGGAGCTCACCAGAAGCCTCGCTTAACCCCGAACTCGGGAGGACTTGTTCATAACCATGGAGGTTATAACCATAATGGAGGAGGATCGCATAATCAAAATGGTGCGAAGAACGGGAAAGGGAATGGAGGTAACAATAATCAGAATCGCTCTAACCCAGCTACACCCGCCAAGAGGGACTTAAGCCAAGTTATATGCTTTAAGTGTGGGAAGACAGGGCACTATGCCAATTACTGCCCTGAAGGAAAGAATGGAAACGGAAATGGGAGCGCTGGGAAGAAGCCCAATCCATTCAACAAAGGACAAGTGAACCACGTTAACGTGGAGGAAGTTGAAGAGCAGCTGGACGCGGTAATAGGTAAGTTTTCGGTTCAGTCATTTACCACTCTTGTTCTTTTCGACATCTTGGTGCATCGCATTCATACATATCAAGGGATTTGTGGAAAAGTTTAAGTTACCAACCCAAACCCTTAGGACCCTCTTCTAGTGAGCTCTTTGGAGCAGAGTACATGGGTAGCGATGGTGCACCCAGATACCCCTAATCATTGGCACGCATGTTTTTCCGTCGACCTAATTATCTTGGAGTCGCAAGGATTGGATGTGATATTAGGTATGGACTGGATGTCAAAGTATGGAGGAAGTATTGACTGTGCTAGCAAGTCAACTTATCTTACCACCCTGAGGGAAAAAGGATTATATGTATCTAGGCATGTGCCTAGGAGGAGCTAAGTGAATGCCCTCACGGAGTTGTACAGAGGAAGTACCAGAGTAAAGAATTATCCGGATGTTTTCCCGGAGGAGTTACCAGGCATGCCACCGGATCGAGACATCGAGTTTCGATAGAACTATTGCAGTGCAGGGGCCAATATCCAAGAGACCCTATCGGATGCCCGCAAATGATCCGGAGGAAATTAAGAAGCAGATCAAGGAGCTATTGGAGAAAGGTTATATTCAGAGAAGTTCATCACCTTGGGGAGCCCCAGTACTTTTGGTTGAGAAGAAGGATAAATCCGAGGATGGTTGTTGATTATCGAGCTCAATGAAGTAACTATAAAGAACAAGTATCCCTTACCAATGATTAATGATCTGTTTGATCAGTTGCAAGGAGCTAAGGTGTTTCCGAAGATTGATCTACGATCAGGATACCATCAGTTGAAGATCCGAGAGAAGGATATACCAAAGACAGCATTTACCACACGGTATGGATTATACGAGTATACGGTCATGTCATTTGGACTGACTAACGCCCCTGCCTATTTCATGAGCATGATGAACAAGGTGTTCATGGAGTATTTGGACAAGTTTGTTGTGGTGTTTATTAATGATATTATGGTATACTCGAAGAACGAAGAGGAGCACGCGAACACTTGCGCTTGGTTCTCGAGAAACTCGTGGAACACCGCTTATACGCCAAATTCAGCAAGTGCGAGTTTTGGTTGAAGGAAGTTGGATTTCTTAGGCATGTTATATCGGAGAGGGTATAGCAAGAGATCCCAAGAAGGTTCGGGCGATCATTTGAATGGTTGGCACCCACCTCAGTTGGCGAGATCCGCAGTTTCCTTGGACTGGCAGGATATTATCGGAGATTCATTGAGAATTTTTCCAAGATTGCTAAGCCAATGACTGAATTGCTAAAGAAGGATACTAAGTTCAAATGGACAGAGGATTGCGAGACAAGCTTTCAGGAGTTGAAGAAACGGTTGACTACAGCCCCAGTGCTGACATTGCCAGATATACATAAGGAGTTTCAAGTGTATTGTGACGCCTCTCGCTTGGGACTTGGATGTGTTCTTATGCAGGACGGAAAAGTTGTTTCGTATGCCTCACGACAACTGAAGCCACATGAGATGAACTATGCCACGCATGATTTGGAGTTAGCAGCCGTAGTACATGCGTTGAAGACCTGGAGACATTATATTATTGGGAACCGTTGTGATGTGTACACGGATCATAAGAGTTTGAAGTACATTTTCACACAGAAGGAGTTAAACCTCAGACAGAGGAGATGGCTGGAATTTATAAAGGATTACGACATGAAGCTACACTATCATCCAGGAAAGGCCAACGTCGTAGTAGACGCGTTGAGCCGGAAGAGTTATGTTAATATCCTTGAAAGCAAGGGATTGCCAAAGGAGTTAGCTGCGGAGATCATGGAACTTCGATTGGAGATTGTTCCACGAGGTTTTATTGCAACAATGGAGGTTCAGTCGACATTGTTGGACAAGATTCGAGAAGCTCAGAAGGAGGACAAAGAGATTGCCGAGATAAGAGAGAAGATGGGCGAAGGAAAAGCCAAAGGTTTTCGCGAGGATGAGCACGATACCTTGTGGTTTGAGGACCGGATTTATTTGCCCAACAATTCGGAGATCAGGAAGTTAATACTTCAGGAGGCCCATGACTCACCATACTCGATTCACCCCGGAAACACCAAAATGTATTTGGATTTGAAGGAACGCTTCTGGTGGACTAGTATGAAGAAGGATATTGCCGAGTATGTAGCCGTATGTGATGTATGTCAGAGAGTGAAGGCAGGGCATCAGAAGCCAGCAGGACTGTTACAGCCTATGCCAATACCCGAATGGAAGTGGGACAAACTTGGCATGGACTTTATTACCGGATTGCCAAGAACCAAGGCAGGATATGATTCAATATGGGTAGTTGTGGATCGTTTGACCAAAGTAGCCCATTTCATCCCAGTGAAAACAACCTATACAAGTGCAAAGTTGGCCAAGATATATATGACCAGGATCGTATGTTTGCATGGAGTTCCGAGGAGCATCGTGACGATAGAGGAACACAGTTTACTTCAAAGTTTTGGCATCACTACACGGACTTTGGGTACCAGATTGAGTTTAGTACCGCATTCCACCCGCAGACGGATGGATAGACAGAGAGAGTCAATCAGATTCTGGAGGACATGTTGAGAGCCTGTGCGCTAGATTATGGATCTAGTTGGGATGACAATTTGCCGACGCAGAGTTCTCATACAACAACAGCTACTGTGCCGCTTTGAAGATGGCACCGCTCAAGCCCTATATGGACGCAGATGTAGAACACCATTGATGTGGGATGAGGTTGGAGACCGTCATTGTTTGGACCAGATTTGATCAAGGAATCGAGGAGAAGGTTAAACTGATCGAGATGACTAAAGATTGCTCGGTCTAGATGTAAGAGTTACGCAGATTCAAAACGCAAGGAAGTAACCTATGAAATTGGAGACAGAACCTATCTGCGAGTATCACCCTTGAGGGGAGTGAAACGTTTTGGAGTAAAGGGAAAGTTAGCCCCAAGATTTGTAGGACTGTATCGTGTTTGGGAACGGATGGGAGAAGTTGCCTACAAGCTAGAGTTACCTGAAGGATTGTCAGGAGTTCACGATGTGTTTCACGTATCACAGTGAAGAAGTGCCACGCGAGATGGCCGATATACCGTTAAATGATACAAGGCCCTAGAGGCGTCTGAGTTGGATAGTAATTTGACTTATGAGGAGAAGCCAGTAAAGATTCTTGATTTCGACAATCGAGTCACCCGCAGCAAGGTTATCAAGTTTTGCAAAGTTCAGTGGAGGCACCATACCGAGGAGGAAGCCACCTGGGAGCGAGAAGATGATATTCGCAAGGACCATCCGCACCTATTTTCTAGCCAACCCGAATCTCGAGGGCGAGATTCATCTTAAGGGGGGTAGGTTTGTAACATCCCAAATTTTCAATTTGGCATGTTATACATAGGTCATCCATGCATATCATATTTTATTGCCTTTTGTTCGCAATCCTCGAAATCCTAAGCAACTCAAGGACCCTCGGAGAGAGTTGGGGATTTTTCGATTTTCATATTTGATTTTTATCAAGTAGTCAAGACGAGGATTTTTTTATTTTAATTATTTTCTCTCCGGAAAATGTTTCATTTTGAAATAATAAATGAGAGGAGATAATATGACTTCTCCAAAATAATTGAAATATCGGAGGAAAAATGTTAAAATCATTATTTAGATTTTTATTTGATTTATTTGGAATTTTATTTGCCCTAGAAAAAAATTGCAAGTTTTAAAAATTGCATTTTAGGGGCCAACAAAAGTTCATCTTGTTCTAAATATTTTATTTAGACGGAGAAAACTTGTTTTGGTATTTTTAGATTTTTATTTATTTTTCTAGGATTTTTATAGGTTTCATGAACGTTTAAAAAGGACCCATACCGACCGGGCTAAGGGCCCAGCCAGCAGGTGGCCCAGCCGCCCGCCGCCTTCCTTGTCGCCGCCGCCCGTGTCCGACCCAGACACCACCGCCGCCGCCGCCTTGCCCTCCCACAAGTCGGAGCCCCCCAACTTATATAAGCCGCCTCTAGCCACCACCACCACCAAACCCGAGCCGAGCCCCGAGCCCGAGCCGCCGCCCTCGCCTCGCCCGCGCCTTGCCCGAGCCGCCGCCGCCGCCGTGGGTCGCCGCCGTCGCCTCCCCCGCCACCTCGCGCCCTCGCCGAGCCCCGCCGAGTCGCCCGCGCCACGGACGACCTCACGGAGGTAGCCACGCTGCCTGGTTTTTTAAAGAAAACCCTTCGATTTTTTTAGAAAACCCTAGTTCGCTTTTTATATAGATCGGTTTTTCGGTTTATTTGTTTAGCGAAGCGTCATTGCTCGTTTCGTTCTAACGAACGTGTTCGCTATTTAGTTTCTGCTAACGAACGCTCATTCGCTTAGCCGTTCATCGCTTTTCTTTTATCGGATTTATTCCGCGAATTTCGATCGCGATTTCGATCCGATGTTCAACTAGTATAACTTTTCGCTCGCTTATCGGAATCAGCGATTCAAGCGCTGGAGTTTCATCTCAAACCCTCTTTCCAAATAGCCAACTCAAACAAGTTTTTGCCTCTGTAAAATTTGACCCTAGTTCAGATTAGTAAACGGATCTTGTTTCTTTCGCCGCTTGAGTTTCGCTGTTCGCTTGGTTTGATTCTTCTTGTGAACCGGAGTTCTTAAATTGAACTCTCCGGTCAACCTCTTTCAGTTGAAGTTTCGTTTGTGCATCTTTGCTTGTTGCTTATGTATGCTGTTGTTTGATTGCGATAGAATTCCCGGAGTGCGAAGCGTGTTACTACGAGTCTCTAGGATTCCCGGATCGTCAGCAAGGCAAGTAACACTTTGATCATACTCTTTTCATACCCAGTTTTTATGCATTAGTTTCAACCCTCGCACATTGCATGGTTAGGATGTCATTAATTTGTGGGTTGGGAAGTAGATGATGAGGTAGGAACCTATTGCCCTGTTACCATCAAACCCTTGGGAGTTACTTCTACGTGTTGCTTATATTGCCATGCTATGCTCGTAGACGTGGATTGGGTTTGAGTGTATTCATGATAGATGTGAGATTGTTAATTAATGGTTTACTTTAAGGTGGCAACTATAATACACATCTGGGTGGATTGAGGCACCTGGGGAACCCAGTGTTGTCTGTTTTATTTTTGGAAATCCCGGGGTATCCGTGTGATCTTCCTATGGACCGCCACCCAGGCTCAAAGGGAACTGAGATTATTCATGCTAGAAACATCCGTGTGCAGCCACAAGCTATTATGGGCTCTAGCATAGTTGAGTAAGTTACGTGAAGCTCTTGAAGAGGTAGATCAGCAGGTAGTGGGTTTTGTAGGTTTGGTATGGTCTACCCGAGTAGAGAGTTAATGTTTCGAAGATCGTGTCTCGGTCATCCGCTTCTCAAACACCATGTAGTGCGAGAAATCAACGGAGGCGATCGAGTCTTGTGGGGAAAAGTGCATAAACCTCTGCAGAGTGTACAATCTAATCATGGTTAGCCGTGTCCCGGTTATGGACAATTTCGAGTATCTAGTACTTGAGTATTCACATGTATCTCATCACTCTAAATTAATATTGCTGGGATGTTAATTATTTTAATTGGGATTGAGTTGGGGTTATACCTTCTCAATGATGTTTCAACCACCAAGATAGTTAAATTAAAATTTATTCCTTTGATGTAGGGAAAATTGGCTTTCCATGGCTGAATCAGAGAGCTTTCCACCAGCCAAACATGCATGTAGTGTTAGCATTATTCTGTTATTGCTCTATTGTGTTACATTGCCAAGATATTCCATGTCCTGACCTGTTCTCGGGCTGCAACGTATTATGTTGCAGACTTTTCGAACGAGGCGTAAGGTTCGATAGGTCGCTGCCGTGCAGCTCAGCTATGCCGCTTGGAGTTGATGGACTCACTTTATCTTCCAAGCCTTCCGATGTTATCGTATTAGATGGCCTTAAGCCATATTATTGTAATAAGTTCTCTTTTGAGACATTCGATGCAATAAGTGTGTGATTGCTACTCTGTTATAAATCCTTCGAGTACTGTGTGTGTCAGCATTACCGATCCAGGGATGACACGGAAGCACAGATAGTTGACCATCTGAGGTCGGGTCGCTACATTTTGATTGTTCCATGCTATATTATCTACTGTTTTAGGCAATATTGGGCTTTGTTATCCACTTTTAGATTATTTTTGGGACTAACCTATTAACCGGAGGCCCAGCACAGATTTGTTATTTTATGCCTATTTCAGTGTTTCGAGGAAAAGGAATATCAAACGGAGTCGAAACGGAAGGAAATCAACTGGAGAAGTTACTTTTGGAAGGAAACCCACCTGATAGACTTGGACCCCACGTCAGAAGATACGGGAGGTGCTCACTAGGGTGGGGGGCATGCCCACCCCCCTAGGGCGCGCCCCCCTGCCTCGTGGGGCCCCCGTAGCTCCACCGACATACTCCTTGCACCCATATATACCTACGTATCCTAAAACTTCTAGAAAAAAGAGATTAGATTGGGAGTTCCGCCGCCGCAAGCCTCTGTAGCCACCAAAAACCTATCGGGACCCTGTTCAAGACCCCGGAGGGGGGAAACCTCACCGTGGCCATCTTCATCATCCCGGCGCTCTCCATGACGAGGAGGGAGTAGTTCACCCTCGGGCTGAGGGTATGTACCAGTAGCTATGTGTTTGATCTCTCTCTCTCTCTCGTGTTCTTGATTTGGCACGATCTTGATGTATCGCGAGCTTTGCTATTATAGTTGGATCTTATGTTTCTTCTCCCCATCTTCTCTCTTGTAATGGATTGCGTTTTCCCTTTGAAGTTATCTTATCGGATTGAGTCTTTAAAGATTTGAGAACTACTTGATGTATGTCTTGTCGTGTGTATCTGTGGTGACAATGGGATATCACGTGATTCACTTGATGTATGTTTTGGTGATCAACTTGCGGGTTCCGCCCATGAACCTATGCATAGAGGTTGGCACACGTTTTCGTCGTGATTCTCCGGTAGAAACTTTGGGGCACTCTTTGAGGTTCTATGTGTTGGTTTGAGTATATGAATTGAGATTGTGTGATGCATATCGTATAATCATACCCACGGATACTTGAGGTGACATTGGAGTATCTAGGTAACAGTAGGGTTTTGGTTGATTTGTGTCTTAAGGTGTTATTCTAGTACGAACTCTAGGGCTGTTTGTGACACTTATAGGAATAGCCCAACGGATTGATTGGAAAGAATAACTTTGAGGTGGTTTCGCACCTACCATAATCTCTTCGCTTGTTCTCCGCTATTAGTGACTTTGGAGTGACTCTTTGTTGCATGTTGAGGAATAGTTATATGATCCAATTATGTTATTATTGTTGAGAGAACTTGCACTGGTGAAAGTATGAACCCTAGGCCTTGTTTCCTATCATTGCAATACCGTTTACGCTCACTTTTACCGCTTGTTACCTTGTTGTTTTTATATTTTCAGTTTACAAAAACCTATATCTACCATCCAAATTGCACTTGTATCACCATCTCTTCACCGAACTAGTGCACCTATACAATTTACCATTGTATTGGGTGTGTTGGGGACACAAGAGACTCTTTGTTATTTGGTTGCAGGGTTGCTTGAGAGAGACCATCTTCATCCTACGCCTCCCACGGATTGATAAACCTTAGGTCATCCACTTGAGGGAAATTTGATGATGTCCGACAAACCTGTGCACTTGGAGGCCCAACAACATCTACAAGAAGAAGGTTGTGTCGTAGACATCACATGCCATGGAGGCCAAGGACCAGAGGGGAAACCCCTCTCCCATCTAGGTAGGAGGTCAAGGAGGAAGAAGACGAAGGGCCCCCTCTCCCCTTCTCTTCCGGTGGCGCCGGAACGCTGCCGTGGCCATCATCATCACCGCAATCTTCACCAATAACTTCACCGCCATCATCACCAACTCTTCCCCCCTCTATGCAGCGGTGTAACCTCTCTCTTACCTGTTGTAATCTCTATTAAACATGGTGCTCAACGCTATATATTATTTCCCGATGATGTATGGCTATCCTATGATGTTTGAGTAGATCTGTTTTGTCCTATGGGTTATTTGATGATCAAGATTGGTTTGAGTTGCATGTTTTATTATTGGTGCTGTCCTATGGTGCTCTCCGTGTCGCGCAAGCATGAGGGATCCCCGCTGCAGGGTTTGCAATATGTTCATGATTTGCTTATGGCGGGTGGCGTGAGTGATGTAAGCACGCACCAGTAAGTAGGTTGTTTGCGTGACGATAAAGGGACTTGATGCTTTAATGCTATGGTTGGGTTTTACCTTAATGATCTTTAGTAGTTGCGGATGCTTGCTAGAGTTCCAATCATAAGTGCATATGATCCAAGTAGATAAAGTATGTTAGCTTATGCCTCTCCCTCAAATAAAATTGCAATAATGATTACCGGTCTAGTTATCGATTGCCTAGGGACAAATAACTTTCTCGTAACAAAAAGCTCTCTACTAAAACTAATTTAGTTGTGTTTTTATTCAAACAGTCCCTATTTTTTATTTACGCGCTCTTTATATTCTTGCTAACCTATCCAGCAACACCTACAAGGTACTTCTAGTTTCATACTTGTTTCCGGTAAAGCGAGCGTCAAGCGTGAGTAGAGTTGTATCGGTGGTCGATAGAACTTGAGGGAATATTTGTTCTACCTTTAGCTCCTCGTTGGGTTCGACACTCTTACTTATCGAAAGACACTACAATTGATCCCCTATTCTTGTGGGTTATCAAGACCTCTCTCTGGCGTCGTTCCCGGGGAGCAATAGCGTAGGGTGAATATTCTCATGTGTGCTTGTTTGCTTTATCACTAAGTAATTTTTATTTGCTGTTCTTAGTTGTTTTCTATCTTTAGTTATGGGTAGGAAACGCAAAATACCAAAAAAATTAGTTGTACCTACTGAACCAATGGTTGAAGAACCACTCAAAATCTATCACACTCCTGAAGCTTATTACTTGGATCATCTTCGATCCCTTTGTGCTCGTGCCGAAACCCCAACTAGCTTAGTTGAGGGCAAATCTTTAGATGAGCATGCTTGTTATGTGCCACACCGTATATCTGAAAAAGGGAAACTTTTACTGGGTCAAATTCATCGTTTGCAATGCTATGCTTGAAATTTATGTGAAATATATGATTTTACTTGTTGTTCTGAAAACCCTAAGAAACACTTTCCCTATCAATGTGAGTTTAGTGATAATGGAATCATATCTTCGTATGCTAAAGGTGTTTATAGTTACTATGATGTTCAACAAATTGAAGAATTTGTTGCTTTTAAGGGTGCTTATGAAATTGCTTCTTTGATTGAAAAGTATGATGCTACTCTTTACAAATCTGAAAAAATTGCCATACTTAAATATTGCTATGATAATTATGCTTCTAATGCCTATGTTGAACCATATATTGAGGACTACTCCGCTGTCCAAGAAGAGACTAATATTTTGCAGGAGTCTATGGAAGAAGAAATTGATGAAACTGTGAGCTCGTTGGATGAAAAAGATGATGAGGAGAGCGAAGAACAAAAGGAGGAAGAGCGGATTAGCTACCCGTGCCCACCTTCTAATGAGAGTAACTCTTCAACTCATACATTGTTTGATTTCCCTTCGTGCTTACCGAAGGATGATTGCTATGATGATTGTTATGATCCCGTTGTTTCTTTTGAAATATCCCTTTTTGATGATGATTGCTATGCTTGTGGCCAAGATGCTAATGTGAATTATGCTTATGGAGATGAACTTGCTATAGTTCCTTATGTTAAACATGAAATTGTTGCTATTGCACCCACACATGATAGTCCTATTATCTTTTTGAATTCTCCCAACTACACTATATCGGAGAAGTTTGCTTTTATTAAGGATTACATTGATGGGTTGCCTTTTACCGTTGCACATGATGATTTTGATGAATATAATATGCATGTGCTTACTACTCCTACTTGCAATTATTATGAGAGAGTAACTATATCTCCACCTCTCTATGTTTCCAACACGATAGAATTGCAAGCAACTGTTTATACTATGCATTGGCCTTTACTTCGTGTGCATGAATTGTTGTTTTATGACATGCCGATGCATAGGAAGAGAGTTAGACTTCGTAATTGCTTGATATATGTTACTTTGTGCATACTACTAAATTACAAATCATTGTTAATTAAAATTGGCTTTGATATACCTTGGGTTCCGGGTGGATACATTACTTGAGCACTATATGCCTAGCTTAATGGCTTTAAAGAAAGCGCTGCCAGGGAGACAACTCGGAAGTTTTAGAGAGTCATTTATTTCGTGTTGAGTGCTTTCATATAGTTTAAAAACAAAAAAAATAAAGAGGGGAACCCGAAACTTTTTCAAAAAGAAAAGCGAAAGTGAGAAAGACGAGCATTGTTGAAGTGGGAGCTAGCCTTGAACTTTGTTCATGCTCACAGAAACTTTGTGAATCTTGATTACAGAAAATTTTCAACAAAAATAATTATCCCCTTGTACAATTCCATTGTATTATAAAAATAATGTGCCAAGGTTTGCCTTTAGGATGTTTACAATGCTTGTTGGTTTGTACGGTGCAGGACAGAAACTTTGGTTGTCGTGCGCGATTTTTCATTTTTTACTGGAACGTCAAATAGTTCTAATTCTTTTTTCGCTGTCTTTATATACAAATTGTTTATTTTTACTATTTTTTGCAGAAGTTTTCAAATATCATAAGTACGGTCAATGTTCAGATTATTGCAGACTGTTCTGTTTTAGATAGATTCTGTTTTTGATGCATAGTTTGCTTGTTTTGATGAAACTATCAATTTATATCAGTGGATTAAGCCATGAAAAAGTTGTATTACAGTAGACACAATGCAAAAACAAAATATTATTTGGTTTGAAACAGTACTTAGAGTAGTGATTTGTTTTATTATACTAACGATCTTACCGAGTTTTCTATTGAAGTTTTGTGTGGATGAAGTGTTCGATGATCGAGAATGTATCGATGTGAGGAGAAGAAGGAGAGGCAAGAGCTCAAGCTTGGGGATACCCAATGCACCCCAAGTAAATATTCAAGGAGACTCATGCGTCTAAGCTTGGGGATGCCCCGGAAGGCATCCTCTCTTTCTTCAACAAGTATCGGTATGTTTTCGGATTCGTTTCATTCATGTGATATGTGCAAATCTTGGAGCGTCTTTTGCATTTAGTTTTCATTTTTCTTTTATGCACCATGCTGGTATGAGATAGTCCTTGGTTTATTTATAGAATGCTCTTTGCACTTCACTTATGTTCTTTGAGTATGGCTTTATAGAATGCTTCATGTGCTTCACTTATATCATTTGAAGTTTGGATTGCCTGTTTCTCTTTACATAGAAAACCGCCATTTGTAGAATGCTCTTTTGCTTTGCTTATATTTGTTAGAGCGTGGGCACATCTTTTGTAGAAATAACTAAAACTCTCTTGCTTCACTTATATCTATTTAGAGAGATGGCAGGAATTGGTCATTCACATGGTTAGTCATATAATCCTACATAAAACTTGTAGATCACTGAATATGATGTGTTTGATTCCTTGCAATAGTTTTGCGATATAAAGATGGTGATACTAGAGTCATGCTAGTGGGTAGTTGTGGATTGTATAAATACTTGCGTTGAGGTTTGTGATTCCCGTAGCATGCACGTATGGTGAACCGTTATGTAACGAAGTTGGAGCATGAGGTATTTATTGATTGTCTTCCTTATGAGTGGCGGTCGGGGACGAGCGATGGTCTTTTCCTACCAATCTATCCCCCTAGGGGCATGCGTACTAGTACTTTGCTTCGAGGGCTAATAAACTTTTGCAATAAGTATACGAGTTCTTTATGACTAATGCTGAGTCCATGGATTATACGCACTCTCACCCTTCCATCATTGTTAGCCTCTTCGGTACCGTGCATTGCCCTTTCTCACCTCGAGAGTTGGTGCAAACTTCGCCGGTGCATCCAAACCCCGTGATACGATACACTCTATCACACATAAACATCCTTATATCTTCCTTAAAATAGCCACCATACCTACCTATCATGGCATTTCCATACCATTCCGAGATATATTGCCATGCAACTTCCATCATCATCATATACATGACTTGAGCATTTATTGTCATATTGCTTTGCATGATCGTAAGATAGATAGCATGATGTTTTCATGGCTTGTCCGTTTTTTGATGTCATTGCTACGCTAGATCATTGCACATCCCGGTACACCGTCGGAGGCATTCATATAGAGTCATATCTTTGTTCTAGTATTGAGTTGTAATATTGAATTGTAAGTAAATAAAAGTGTGATGATCATCATTATTAGAGCATTGCCCCATCACAAAAAGGAGAGGCCAAAGAAGCCTAAATAAAAAAGGGGCCAAAGAAGCCCGCAAAAAAAGAGAAAAAGGGGCAATGTTACTATCCTTTTAGCACACTTGTGCTTCAAAGTAGCACAGTCTTCTTCATATAGAGAGTCTCTTGAGTTATCAATTTCATATACTAGTGGGAATTTTCATTATAGAACTTGTCTTGTATATTCCAACGATGGGATTCCTCAAATGCCCTAGGTCTTCATGAGCAAGCAAGTTGGATGCATACCCACTTAGTTTCAGTTTGAGCTTTCATATACTTATAGCTCTAGTGCATCCGTTGCATGGCAATCCCTAATCCTCACATTGACATCAATTGATGGGCATCTCCCTAGCCCGTTGATTAGCCTCGTTGATGTGAGACCTTCTCCTTTTTTTTTGTCTTCTCCATATAACCCCCATCATCATATTCTATTCCACCTATAGTGTTATGTCCATGGCTCACGCTCATGTATTGTGTGAGGGTTGAAAAAGCTGAAGCGCGTTAAAAAGTATGAACCAATTGCTCGGCTTGTCATCGGGGTTGTGCATGATGTGAATATTTTGTGTGGTGAAGATGGAGCATAGTCAGACTATATGATTTTGTAGGGATAACTCTCTTTGGCCATGTTATTTTGAAAAGACATGATTGCTTTATTAGTAGGCTTGAAGTATTATTGTTTTTATGTCAAATGATAGACTATTGCTTTGAATAACTCGTGTCTTAATATTCATGCCATGATTAGATATGTGATCAAGATTATGCTAGGTAGCATTCCACATCAAAAATTATCTTTTTTATCATTTACCTACTCGAGGACGAGCAGGAATTAAGCTTGGTGATGCTGATACGTCTCCGTCGTATCTATAATTTTTGATTGTTCCATACCAATATTATACAACTTTCATATACTTTTTGGCAACTTTTTATACTATTTTTGGGACTAACATATTGATCCAAAGGCTCAAAGCAGTTCCTGTTTGTTGCATGTTTTTCGTTTCGCAGAATATCCATATCAAACGAAATCCAAACGGGGTAAAAACGGACGGAGAATATTTTTGGAATATTTGGAGAATTCCGGAAGAAGAATCAACGTGAGACGGTGCCCGAGGTGGCCATGAGGCAGGGGGGCGCGCCTGCCCCCTGGGCGCGCCCCTGACCCTCGTGGGCCACCCTTAAGGCGGTTGATGCCCTTCTTCGGCCACAAGAAAGCTAATTTTTGGTAAAAAATCACGGCGAAGATTTCAGTCCAATCAGAGTTACGGATCTTCGTATATATACGAAACGGTGAAAGGGCAGCAGAAGGGAACGCAGAAATAGAGAGATAAAGAGAGACAGATCCAATCTCAGAGGGGCTCTCGCCCCTCCCACGCCATGGAGGCCAAGGACCAGAGGGGAAACCCTTCTCCCATCTAGGGAGGAGGTCAAGGAAGAAGAATACGAAGGGCCCCCCTCTCCCCTTCTCTTCAGGTGGCGCCGGAACGCTGCCGTGGCCATCATCATCACCGCAATCTTCACCAACAACTTCACCGCCATCATCACCAACTCTTCCCCCCTCTATGCAGCGGTGTAACCTCTCTCTTACCCGCTGTAATATCTACTTAAACATGGTGCTCAACGCTATATATTATTTCCCAATGATGTATGGCTATCCTATGATGTTTGAGTAGATCCGTTTTGTCCTATGGGTTATTTGATGATCAAGATTGGTTTGAGTTGCATGTTTTATTATTGGTGCTGTCCTATGGTGCTCTCCGTGCCGTGCAAGCGTGAGGTATCCCCGCTGTAGGGTTTGCAATATGTTCATGATTTGCTTATGGTGGGTGGCGTGAGTGACAGAAGCACATACCCGAGTAAGTAGGTTGTTTGCGTATGGGATAAAGGGGACTTGATGCTTTAATGCTATGGTTGGGTTTTACCTTAATGATCTTTAGTAGTTGTGGATGCTTGCTAGAGTTCCAATCATAAGTGCATATGATCCAAGTAGAGAAAGTATTTTAGCTTATGCCTCTCCCTCAAATAAAATTGCAATAATGATTACCGGTCTAGTTATCGATTGCCTAGGGACAAATAACTTTCTCGTAACAAAAAGCTCTCTACTAAAACTAATTTAGTTGTGTCTTTATTTAAACAGCCCCTACTTTTTATTTACGCGCTCTTTATATTCTTGCTAACCTATCCAACAACACCTACAAAGTACTTCTAGTTTCATACTTGTTTCCGGTAAAGCGAACGTCAAGCGTGCGTAGAGTTGTATCGATGGTCGATAGAACTTGAGGGAATATTTGTTCTACCTTTAGCTCCTCGTTGGGTTTGACACTCTTACATATCGAGAGAGGCTACAGTTGATCCCCTATACTTGTGGGTTATCAGAGCCGGCACCACCACCCAAGCCTATTCATGCCTTGCTGACCATAGAGCAGGTGCGGTCGCACTTCGATGCCCTAATGGCGGAAGAGCTACCAGCACCACCGGGAATCGACATTCCGGCAAGTGTAGGAGGACCAGTGCTACAACCTCTGTCTCCTTAACGAGCACCGGCTCGCGGAGGGATGAATCGACAGCGAACAAACGGACGTCAATGCCGTCGTGAACATGTGGCCTGATGATCCTGGCTTTCTGAATGAGCAGCGGGCGCTGTAACAGACCATCCATAGGGCCCGCGAGGCCCTCTCCGTCGACCTGTGAGTTGTTGCGCTCACCGTGGCACCGCCATCTCGCATTGTCAACATGGTCAACGAACATGAAGCATCAGGAGATGAATTTACGTGGAGAGGATGACAGTATGGACACACCAGGGCCATCACCATACATATGAAAGTGCCTCCTTATTACAACTATATTAAAGAATTGCTTCCTCCTGGTTTCCTGACATCACGGTCCCACACCATTGTCAACATATATAGTCAATAAACGAGATAATTGCGCGAGGAGCGGCCGACAGCTGGAACCCAGCAGCTCGAGCAGTATTTGTTTTTTGAGGGGTGAGCAGAATTTTGTTTCATCGATGTTTTTGTTGTTGTTCAGAGGAGCAGGGTATCAACTGGGTGGGTCGTGGCCTATCTAGCCCAGGCTGTTATTTTATGTCGACCAAATATCCAGCCTAGATATAAATTTTTTAAGGTCAAAATGGCTTGCACAGCTATACTTTTCCGAGGATGTGACGCCCCCGGTTCAATCGTACACTAATCATACACGCAAACGTGTACGATCAAGATCAGGGACTCACGGGAAGATATCACAACACAACTCTAGACACAAATGAAAGTCATACAAGCTTTATATTACAAGCCAGAGGGCTCGAATACATAGCTCGATACACAAGAGTCAGCGGAAGCAACAATATCTGAGTACAGACATAAGTTAAACAAGGATGTCTTAAGAAGGCTAGCACAAACATCAACGATCGAAGAGGCAAGGCCTCCTGCTTGGGACCTCCTAACTACTCCTGGTCGTCGACGGGCTCCAAATAGTAGTAGGCACCCGTCAGCGATGGCATCTAGCTCCAGGGATCCACCATCTGGTTGCAACAACCAGAAAGAAGAAAGAAGGGGAAAAGGGGGAGCAAAGCAACCATGAGTACTCATCCAAAGTACTCGCAAGCATCAGATCTATACTAAGTATGCATTGGTATCAAATGGAAGGGCTGTATCTGTGGACTGAACTGCAGAATGCCAGAATAGAGGGGAAGGCCTAGCCTATCGAAGACTAGCATCTTCAAGCAGCTCCAAGCATCTTCCAGCATGTAGAAGAGTAAAGAATAGCAGTTTATAATTAACAAGCATGTTGTAGCATTAATGCCCAGAGATCCTTCCTCGACTCCCTGCGAGAAAGCAATCCTGGAGCCACATATCCATCACATATCAAGTATCCATTTCTAGTTGTATAAGATCAGGATATAAGTCTGAACGTCCATTACCGTGGACACGGTATTCGAATATATGTCTTCCCTGCAGGGGTGCACCACGTTTTCCAACACGCTCGATGACTCTAGCCGGACACACTTTTCTGGGTCAATGCCGGGCCTCGAAAGATCGACACGTCATAGCCCTACCTAGGCTCAGCAGAGAGGTCCCCGCCGGTCTACATCCTAAGCACTCCGAGGTCTGGGCCCATTGCCCGTTGCACTCCGGATCGTTGCGCGCATGGCGATACAGGCCACCTCCACTGGGGCGCCGACCAGGCCGTGCCGCAATGCTGGATTGGACGTCTGACAAAGCTTCGGCTGATACCACGACGTTGAGGCCCATAACTATTCTCGCGTGGTGGTTAGTCCCTAAAGGCCAAAGGCAACTCAAAACAAATATCCAAACCTGTTAGTGCATTATTAAAAAGAAGTGACGGCTGTCGGGACAAGTCCCGAGCTATCACCCCCTCCCAGGTGATACCGCTAAACAGCCAGCCGCCACCATAACAACTCCTCGGGTGCTCTCCGGGCCCGCCCGACTTTCACCAATATCTCAAGTAAAGTCAAGGTAACCGTGTGTCCAGACATCAAGGGGAAAACCCGAGGAATCACCCCCGGTGGATTCCACTCAATGTAATCATCAAGGTGAACGTAAGAGGGACCACCCTCGAGGTTCACACTTGAGGTGTTGCACGACAGAGCCATATCGGAAATGGTGAAAGAGGAAATCACCCTCGATGACCACGATCGAATAGCTACACTACAGAATTATCATCAGGAGTGCGTTATGAGGGATCACCCTCGGCACTCGATAGTAACAATGCAGAGTCAAGCAACAAAAGGGGCGTGATGTGATGTGAGGTGTCGGACTCTGGTCGTCGATCACGTTGATCGAGTCGTCGATGATGAAGCAGAGGCAACAAGGACAAGGTGGTGGTCACTGATGGATCACTAGCCAACCTATACTAGACAGTTTAGGATAAGCAGGTAGGTAACAACAGCAGGTACAAAAGCAGGCCATGCATCAGAATAGGAGCAATCAATTATAGTAGCAAAATCTAATGCAAGCATGAGAGAATGGAATGGACGATATCGGAATGATCAAAGGGGGGCTTTCCTGGAAGCTCTGCTGAAAGGGAAGAAGGTTCGTCGTCGACGTAGTCGATCACAGGGGCATCAGCAGCGGTCTCGGGGTCTACTGGAGAGAAGAAGGGGAAGAAACAATAAATACAGAGCAAACAAGTGCAATACTATGCATGACAACACAATAAGTAGCACTAGGGGTGAACTAACGCAAGGGTACGCGGTACCGGGGAAGGGGGAAACATCCGGGAAAGTTTTCCCGGAGTTAGGCATTTTCAGACAAACGAACCGGAGGGGAAAAGTTCGATGTTCGCTATGCTAGGGGCATGTGACAGATGAACGGAGAGCGTATTTCGATTCATCTTATCGATCTGAGCAACTTTCATGTATAAAAAATTTTCATCCGAGTTACGAATTATTTTCTATGATTTTTCAAAGATTTAAACAATTTCTGAATTATTATTAATTCAAAAATAATTAGTAAATTGCTATGGGTACCCATCTCTGTGTACACATAAGTGTACCATAGGGTAACATATGGGTCCAGGAGGTCCAAGTTGACCAGTCAACGTTTGACTGGTCAACAGGGGTGGGCCCCTGTCATTGACTCAATAGCTAATTAGCAGTTAATTAGCTAGTTAACTAAGCTAATTATATTAATTAATTAACTTGCTAATTAATTATTTTTTTTATTTTTTTAACCTATCTCTTTTTTAGCAGGGGCTGGGCCAAGTGGTCAGTGTCTAATTAGACTAGCTAGATTATCCACTAACCTAATCCAATTAAACTCTAATAGGGCCGGCCTCTTGGACAAAGTCTGTAGTAGCAACGATGCATCAGGCAAAGCAAGCAACAGCGGCTTCAGGTAGAACAAGCAGCAGCAAGCAAAGGCAGTAGCAGTTAGCGGCAGCAGGGGCACTACCGCGCGCGCCAAGCAGTTGGGCAGCAAGCGGAGCCGCAGCGGGCAGCACGCAGCTGCGAAGCGGCGCACGGACGCCAAGACACATACGCGCAGCGGAGCAGAGCCGCTGCCGAGGAAGGAGCGGTCGGCGCCGCAGATGGGGGCTGGCGGGCGGCGGGCGGGGAGCGGCGGCGGCACATGCGGTCAGCGCAAAGCGGCAGCGGCAGGAGCAGCAAGCCGTGGCGCGGTAGCAATGAACAACAGCGGTGGCGATGGCGGATAGCGCGGCAGCGTGAGCGCGTATAAGCGGCAATGTATAACACGCATACATACGCGGGAGATCGGGTCTCGTGGGGATTCGGTGCTACGGGACAAGATTAAAGGCAGGAACAGAGGGGGGAAACACACCGTGCTCACATCGGTGACGAGGAGCAGCTCGGGGCAGCCGGAGGTGGTCGAGGCGCGGCGAATCGATGGCAACATCATGCGGTGGCCGAGGCGATGGAGACACGACCGGGGCGACGACTTCAAGGCGGTTCCGCTCGATTCCTGCTGTGTCGATGAAGAAGGCGACAATGTGCGGCTCCTGGTCATGGTGCGGCGACGAGGGACGGCTGGTGGCCACGGGATCGACAGCGAGTGTGCCGGCGGTAGTTCGGTCTTGTATCGATTTCGAGAAGTGTGAGCTGGAGAAGGGGAATGGGCGAGCTAGGGTTCGACCAGGCCGCCGGGGAGGGTCTTATGCGTCTCGGGGCATCGACGGATGAACGACACGAGGAGATCGGACGCGTGGATGGCGCACGCGCGTGCCTGGCACCATGGCCTCGGTCTCCACTGTCCAGAGCTACAGGAAAGGCCGGCTCGGCTGGGCTGGGCCGCACTGCAGCCACTAGGGGCCCAGTCCAGTAGGAAGTCTTAGTCTTTCCGTTTATTCTTTTCTATAAATTCAATAGTTACTGCTTCTCATTTAACCGGAGCACCAAAAGACTTTTGTTTCGAACAAAACTTGGCACATAATTTAAACACAAATCCTTGAGATGGCACAAAAGGTTTGGGGTCAAAAGGAGTTGCCTAAGCATTTTTAGAAATTGAAAAGGCCAATTTAATTGTGGCTGGACAACCAAATAAAAGTCCAGGTGCATTTTGGGGAATTCAAAAGAGGTTGTTTTCAACATGACAAAGATCAGGTGAAATTATAGAATATCGTGAACATTTTAGTTTTGACACTTGAAAACTTTTAAAGTTTGACTTGATTTTGAATTTTGAGTTCGAACGAGATTTGAATCAACGCGAGTTTATAAAAAGTAGTAGTGGTGACGTGGCAACATTAGTGGAGGGTTACTGTAGCTTAAATATCCGGTCGTCACAGAGGAATACCCAACCCAAGCCAACTTGTTATTCTCCGGCCCACTGGGCTGCAAATATTTCCTACGAGGGATGCATTAGGCTTGCCAAGAAAATGGGCTTTAAAAATAATAAACGGGTTGTAATTATAAAAAATGTGCTATAAATATAAAAAATGCTCCAAACAGATAATTAGTTTCATATTTTTTTTTCTTTGATTTTCTTGACAGAACCTCGTCAAAGGGCGGGGAGCTCCTACATTGCATTTTTTTGGATTTTTAAATTTTAATTTCATTAATTGTTATGTGCAAATTTTCGTTGAATTTTTACCTAATATAAATTTATTTTGAAATTAAATTTAATATGGCTCAAAATTTCAGGATAAAATAATATATCGGATCCCATGAAAATGTGGAAATTTTGGTTCAAATTATAAAGCATTGTCCTGGATAGAAAAATAGGCAGTAATGTTAATAAACAGTAAATGGGCTGGAGTAAATATCGTTAGAATTAAGAAATGGGTTGTAAATTATTATAAATCACAAATGGGCTATATGCTCTCTGCCACAGATGTGATGCTCACCTATGGGCCTACTAAGTTGACGCGTATCCAGCTCTCAGAAAAAAAGTTGACGCATACGCAAGGCTTTTTCACCTTATAGTCAACACACAATTCTAGCAGCAGTGGCCGTTGTATGTTCATCCAACGGCTGTCGTGCTTCTTCAATCTCGAATATTCTTACTTCAGCCACCCAAACCACCGTCGGCAGTACCACCTGCTGCGGTCTCCCGTGGCCCGCTGTGCTGCCGCGCAGGCCTCACCGGCCTGCCCTACTCTCATCGTTGTCCAGGCCATTCCTCTACTCACCAACATCTCCTATTATTCTCTAGCGATGGCAGCCTCATACCGTAGCCGAACCAGTGAATCCTTGTACTCCCCTCCGCACGGGCATCCACAGCTGTGTCTTCACCGGCTCTCGGTTGTTCCCTTCCTAGGCCTCGACGTCGTCCACTGCGTTGGTTTTCTCGGGGCATGGTCAACTTTGTCAAAAAACGACAACCATTGGAAGAGGGATGTACGTGGAGTGGCTGACAGTAGGGACCCACATGGTCCATGGCTGAACGCAAGCAAGAGCCTCCTTATTATGCGAAAACAAATGATTTCTCCCCTTGACAGGTTTGACCAACCAGCTACATCTTTGCACACATGCAAGTGCCTCCTTATTATGCGAAAAAAAGTTTCCTCTCCCTGATAGCTAGGACCCACTAGCTACATCTTCACACGCAAGTGTCACCTTATTATGCGCGAAAAATGATTCCCCCTGCTAGCTGGGACCCACCAGATTTGGACACTGACTTGTGGGCCTACTAAGTTGACGCGTATGCAGGGCTTTGTTAACTTAGTCAACAAACGATTCTAGGTGCAGTGACCGTTGGATGTTAATCCAACCGCCGTGCTGCGTCTTCAACCTCTGGTCTTCTTGTTCCTGCCGCCCAAACCAGTGCCTGTCGTACATCTTGCTCCTGCCTCCCGTGGCATGCTATGCTGCCACCGCTGGCCATGCCATCCCTCTACTCACCCACACCTCCTGTTATTCTCCGGCGACGACAGCCTCACACCGCAGTCAAAGCAGTCAACCCTCGCACTCCCCTCCGCGTGGGCATCCACTGCCGCGTGTTCCCGGGCTCCGTGTCGTTCCCTTCCTAGGCCTCGCCGTTGTCCACCACCTTGGTGCTCTCGACGCGGCGTTGTCAACATGGTTAATGAATGACAACCATCGAAAGAGGACTTTAGGCGGTGAGGCTCACAGTCGGACCCACCACCTACATCTTTGAACACAAGGAAGTGCCTCCTTATTACTCATAAAATAAAAAAGATTCCTCCCCCTGACAGTTGGGACCCACTCGGTCGAAGCATATGTAGTGTTGTTTGTCTGGTCGCGAACATGTACGTACATACTGGTTGATTGGTCTCTCTACAATGATGAACCGTGGCCGAGCAAGCAGCGACACATGTAGTAGTACAGCCCCCGACATAGCAGTTCAGGCAGTCCAGTCTAAACCGTGTACACGTACGTACAGCCACATGCCAAAAAATACGACCACGTGTGTACATACGTGCGGGGTCTCGAACGCCTACTCGCGCATATGTACGGCCATGCCTCGTGTACATGTAGAGACAACAGACGACAGCAATAGTGTCATGTTCATCGGCGGCAAGCGGCTGGGTCGGAACGTATAAACTGTGTCATGTTCATTGGGAGGCAACAGAATGCATCGTGTTCATCAGGAGCCAACCGGCTTGGACGGAGTAGCTGAAACGAGGCATGGCATATCGCAGAATGGAGGAAACGGCCTCATGTTCGACCGCCTACAGTTGAAACGGGATCCTGTTCATCGAGAGGGGTCTGTCGTACCGCAAAACGGAGGAAACAGACTTTTGTTCGAGCGCCTACGGTCGAAACGGGATCCTATTCATCGGGAGGGGTGTGGTGTACCGCAAAATGGAGGAAACGAACTTTTGTTTGAGCACCTACCGTCGAAACGGGGTACTATTCATCGAGAGGGGTGTGGCGTACCACAAAACGGGACTCCACGGGCTACTGTTCATCCACCGTCAACTGCCTCTCGCTCCAGCCTCCACGGCATACTATTCATCCACCGTCGTCCTCCATCCTCCATCGGCTACTGTTCACAGATCCTACAAGGGGCCCTGTTCATCCACCCCCAACCGGCTGGGGTGTGGCGGCCTCCACGGGGTCCTGTTCATCCAGCGACAACGTCCTACTATCACGGGGTCCTGTTCATCCAACCCCCACCGGGAACTGTTCATCCATAGCCAACCAACCGGTTCAACTCACCACGTCTCGACTAGTTCTACGTACCGCGCGCACGGTAGCAACGGTCACTGTTCATCAGCAGGCAACCCAACACCGGCTGGCTACGTCTCACACGGGGGCTCGATCGGCTTCAGTAAGCAGCAATAGTGATCGATAGCTCGGGTTCAGTTAGCAGCAGCAGCGAAGGAATCGCTTGGGTTTAGTCAGCAGCGAATGAATCGCTCGGGTTCAGTCAGCAGCGAATGAATCGCCCAGGTTCAGTAACGTAGCTAGTGTGATCGATCGGGTTCAGTTAGCCAACGCCTCGCGCACACACGCATACATGAGAGAAATGCACAAACCACACAGTGCATCGCTCGGCCCCGAACACCCATCATAACCGGGGACTCCCCGATATTTTCCTCGCCGTCGCTTCTACCACGATTGTCATGGACGGCCCAAGGAATGTCATGCAGGTGCGTCTCCGGCCCGCTCAGGACGAAAATCCCATTTTTTGTCATAGAAGTAGGAGCCCACCACATCTATGATGATACATGTTTTTGTCACAATTATCGTCATAGAAGTGTCATAAGCATGACAGAAAAACTTTTTGTTCGGGCCAAAATGTCACGGATGTGTCTTTTTTTGTAGTGTTTGGTGGAAGATTATATGTTCAGATCCTTGATGTTATTCAATACCCCTCTGATCTTGGACATGAATATGATTTCTGAGTAGTTACTTTTGTTCTTGAGGACATGGGAGATGTCTTGTCATAAGTAATCATGTGAATTTGGTATTCGTTCCATATTTTGATGATATGTATGTTGTTGCTTCCTTTAGTGGTGTCATGTGAACGTCGACTACATGACACTTCACCATATTTGGGCCTAAGGGAAGATCTTGTGGAGTATTAATTATATGATGGTTTGCTAGAGTGATAGAAGCTTAAACCCTAGTTCATGCGCTATTTTGTAAGGGGGTGATTTGGATCCATATGTTTCATGCTATGGTTAGATTTATCTTAATTCTTCTTTCGTAGTTGCAGATGCTTGCGAGAGGGGTTAATCATAAGTGGGACACTTTTTCAAGTAAGAAAAACACACAAGCACCGGTCCACCCACATATCAAATTATCGAAGTAGCGAATGCGAACCAAACAAACATGATGAAAGTGACTAGATGAAATTCCCGTGTGCCCTCAAGAACGCTTTGCTTATTATAAGAGACCGTTCCAGCTTGTCCTTTGCTACAAAAAGGATTGGGCTACCTTGCTGCACCTTTGCTATTGTTACTACTTATTTCTTGTTACAAATTGCCTTGCTATCAAACTATCTATTACCGATAATTTCAGTGCTTGCAGACAACATCTTGCTGAAAACCGCTTGTCATTTCCTTCGGGCTCCTCGTTGGGTTCGATACTCTTACTTATCTAAAGGACTACGATTTATCCCCTATACTTGTCGGTCATCAAGACTCTTTTCTAGCGCTGTTGCCGGCGAGCAAAGCGCCTTTGGTGAGTGAAATTTGGTAAGAAAACATGTATATTACGTGCTGAAATTTCCTGTCACTTGTCACTATGGAAAACAATCCTTTGAGGGGTTTGTTCGGGGTATCTTCACCTCGGCCAGAGGCACAAAGAGTGGCCCCTCAACCTACTGCACCTACTGAAAATATTTATTATGAGATACCTTCGTGTATGATAGAGAAACTGCTAGCTATTCCTTATGCAGAGATGGAACAATACATCCTGGTATGCACGTAATCTATGTGAATGAACTTTGTGGATTATTTAAGCTTGCAAGTTAATTCTAAGATGGAGTTAAGAAGAAAGTTTTACCTTTATCTTTGTGGTGCATTGACATGGTATAGGCTATGTGATGATATTGGAACGTGGGATTGGAACCGATTGAAACTGGAATTTCATTAGAAGTTTTATCCTACGCATCTCGTTCATCGTGCAGAATTATATATATAATTTTTAGCCTCGTGAAGGAGAAAGCATCGCTCAAGTTTGGGGGAGGCTTAAGTATATGATGTACACATGCCCCAATCATGAGCTCTAGAAATTATTTATAGAATTTTTATGCTCGGCCTCAGAATGATCAAACCATGCTCGATTCTTCTTCTACTAGTTCCTTTATGAAGAAAACTATTGAATTCAGATGGGATCTTATGGAAAGAATCAAACACAACCCTGAAAATTGGGAACTCGACAAAGGTAAAGAGTCAGGTATAAAACTTGAGTTTGATTGTATTAAATCGTTTATGCATACCGATGCTTTTCATAATCTTAGCACTAAATATGGACTTGGCTCTGAGAGAGTAGCCTCCTTCTATGAATCATTTTCTACTCGTGTTGATCTCCCTAAGGAGAAGTGGTTTAAATATCAACCCTCTATTAAAGAAAATATTGAGAAACCGTTATAGTTAACGATGAAACTGTCATTTACAATGTTGATCGAGTTGTGCCTACTACTTATTTTGAGAAACCACCTTTTCCTATATGGATAAAGGAACATGCTAAAGTTTTGACTGTGGTTAACAAAAGTAATATTAGAGCACCTAGACCCTCTGAACAAATTAAAGTTGAACCTAATGTTGCTATGGTTAAACATCTCTTGATCGATAATATTGATGGCATGTTATTTACTTCTGTGATGAAGCTACTATAGGAGATATGCCCTAGAGGCAATAATAAATGATATTATTTATCTCCAAGTTCATAATTATGTTTATGTTCCATGCTATAACCGTTATGGTTCTCGAGTCTGCAATAACACGAGGCTCGGAGGAAGGCTCATATGCACGTGTGGAATAATAAACAGTAAGAAGTATTCTTAGTCTGGCCTCTAAGACTAGCTCAAGTGTTGCATGATGGTTCTGTTTTCCTGATCATGGGCATGTCTATGCCAGCAATTTTGAGGGCACAATGTTAAGAGAACATTTGTTTTGAATCGACCCGGATTGATGTTATGCTATGAGATTCATTCGTCACAAGTTAGTGGTACATAACACAGAGATGGTTAACGTTTGCATGATTCCTTAGACCATGAGAGTATCGAGTTTCTTCATGCTTGCTTCATGAACTTTGGGGTTTGTTAAACGTCATCCGTAAATGGGTGGCTATTACAGCGACTTACGGGTTCATGGAAAAGCATGTCAAGTAGCTTGATAGCTCAAGATTGGGATTTTCTCCTCTGACGATGGAGAGATATCTCTGGGCCCTCTCGGTGTTACGATGTCCATCATCGTCTGGCAACACACTTTGTGATTTGATCACGGGGATGCCGGAACACGAGAACGAGAAAAGAGAACAAAACCGGTAACGAGGTAACTTCCATGGTGGACAAATTGTTCATCCACAGGGGATGCAATAAATCTCACCTCAGGTGTTTGTGACATATCGCGAAGCAACAGGAATAGCTCACTGCAACTAGAGGTTCACTCGAATATTCATTCGTGTGGGTATACGGGTCAATATGGGTGTCCACGGCTCCGATGTTGATCATTGATCTGAAGGGGTTCCGAGTCATGTCTATACTTCACTGAACCTATAGGGTCACACGCTTAAGGGTCATCTCTCTGCTGAATACTAGATAGGGAATCTGAGAGAAATTTGCCGAAAAAGTTTCGGAGACAATGGAAGAGTTCCGGAGAGAGAATAGCGAAATAGTTTCGTAACACCGAAAAGTTGTTTCAGGATATACCATTAAGTCAAATTGGTTTTGGGACACACCTGATAATTCTTGGAGGGTGCCAGAATTATTCTGGAAACTTCTAGGAATTTTTGGGGATAAAAACCGAAAATGTTTCGGAGCTGCCGGTACCGCTTTGGTTGTTTTTTGCAGATGAAATTCACTAATCTGAAATTGTTTCAGAACGAATCCAAAATCATTTTAGTGGGTACTGGAATTATTCTAAGACCCACAGAATATTTTCGGATTTAATGGACGCGAAAAATTGTCTTCATGAATAGTGAAAACGCATTCTTGTTTGCTTTTCGCAGATGAAAATCACTAAACCAAAATTGTTTCAGAATGCGTTGAAAATTGTTTTAGTGGGTACTGGAAATGTTCTGAGCCCACATAAATATTTTCAGTTCGAACGGACGCTGAAAAATATCGTCATGAATAGTGAAAGTGCTTTTTGCTTGGCTTCTTGGAGAAGCCGCCTTGAGGGCCTTTTGGTATTATCCCCTTGGCTTCTTGGAGAAGCCACCATTGGGCTTGGCCTATAAATAGGGGTGGAGGGGGCTGCCTAAAGACACACTCTTTCTCACATACAAGTGCCATGCATGATCTAGCTTCTCTCTCCCTCCCAGCGAAATAGTTTCATAGAGCCGAAAGGCTGTCTGGGTTCCGGCAGGAACTAGTTCTGGACGGCGAAGCCCTGCCGGGTAGATGACATCGTATGTGTGCAACCCTGATGTCTACTACACAACCTTCTTGATAGAGGCGAGGGTGTCCCGCGATGAGATGATAACTATCGATTTGCTGGAGACGACTTTGACGATCCGACTACAAACGTGCACGACGTTGCGCCTTAGCAATCGCTGAACCAACTCCGAGAGGTTATTGACCACGCCGGAGCACAATCAACCTGACCACGAAGGTCTATTCCTGCAAGCAATCTAAGAACAAGCAAGAATATGATAAAGCAATCTGAATATTGCGAGTATATATGAAGTATTGATAAAGGTGGGGATCCATAAGCGGTCTTGGCGTGGTCGTTGGACACAAACGAAGTACACGAAGTTGCAATGGCTAACTTTTAACTAAACAAATCCCCCAGTCTAAACGATGCCTTAAGGGCTATATTTATAGGGAAAAGAGAGGGGATTTTGTCCACCCTTGGCAAGGTGGGACTAAAACACCTCCTAAGTCGTTTCCCCTACAATATGGACTCCAAAAACAGATTACATGGGCCTGGCCCAAAATAAGGTGGCGCAACACCAATAATAAGCTATGGACGAAATTTATGAAACTCCATCTTATATATTTCGTCCATCTTCTTGTATGTCATCATGGTGGCTTCAAAGTCCGGAAATCTCCGCTTGAACCTTCGTTCTTGTTCTCTTCGCACACACCTTCATCTCCGTCCTTGACCATGCTCCTATGTTCATCCTTCTTGTCCGTGCTAGGCCCTTCAATTGCAAGTAACACAAATGTATCTAAGTTAGGCAGCATCATATTCTCATGAACACTAGAAACATTACCAAGAAACGAAAGTACCTGATAATTTAATTGGTGTATCTGAGCTCTAGCAACTGTTCCAAGGGGTAAAACAGCGGGGGATATGGGTGTAACTGTGGTAGCCATGTCCTCATCATCCTCCCCTTCTTGAAAACAAAGCCGTCCTCGGCGTTGCTTAATCTGAAATGTGGCTAACAAAAGAGACAAGGTGTACACGTTGTATATGTATATGTCATCCATTTTTACTGATCTCAGTTGGAGCACATGTGACACAGTTATACAAGAGCACCCTTCAAAAGTCGTGAAATATAAAGCCAATATACTATCACAAGAAGTCAAATGCATGAAAATATTGCAACTCAGTTTGCACATATAAGTGAAGCTCTTATTCATATCAAAAGATTGACAATGCTTATCATTAAACCATCCCAACATTGATGAACCATCACCAAGATTAGAGGTCACATCAAAATGATTAAACATTGGCACAATTATTTTCAAACGTATTTGATCCAAATCTGATTTATTCACTGACTCACTTGTTTCTTTTTCATCGATAGATAATCCAATGGGTTCACTCAAAATTGTTTGATCACAAGGCAAGGTCAAATCATCAACGTAGTCCTCGAAAATAGCTGGTGTGATCAAAGTAGTGGGTAGCTCATCGCATGGTGCATTTAAGACCTTGTAAGACATTGATATTTGCTTTACTGTGAGCGTTTTACCACCACATCCTCGTAGTTATAGGAACATTATTTTTGGATTTTTTTTCTTGTTTCTACTAATCATGATAGGATCTAGAGTCAATTCATGGGCTTTGTCGATCGCGGGAGACGTGCCACCACCTATGCAAATTCCACAACGATCACGAGAGGAGCATAAACATCCAAATGCACACGATCAGGTTAATGTTCCTATACCATCATTTAATGGCCGTTTTAGACCTGCTTTATATATTGAATGGGAGTTCGACATAAATAATATATTTGCTTCCCATAATTTTGATGAATGTAAAAAAGTTAAGGTTGCGGTTGGTTCTTTCACTGGTTATGCTTTAGTTTGGTGGAGTGAATATTGTCGGTTACACCCTGATTATATACTTATTACTTGGGATGATTTGAAACTTGCCATGCGACATACATTTGTCCCCGCTTATTATACTCGTGACATGCTTAAAAAGTTGCAACATTTAAAACAAGGTAGTGACACTGTAACGAAATATTATGATGATTTACAAACTACATTGTTGCATTCCTCTTTAGAAGAAACTGAAGATGATTCTATGGATAGATTTTGGGGAGGTTTAAACCGTGACATTCAGGAGATACTAATTCATGAACAGTGTTATCCAATGGACCATTTGTTTCATCTTGCTTGCAAAGCTGAACAGGAGATAACAAGACGTGTTGCTCAAAAGACCAACAAGCGGAAGGTGCAAATCCCAAAAGTTGTGACGGCGGTTCCTTCCACCACTGCGCCTACTATGACAACAACATCCATTGTTGTGAGCACTGCATCACCTCCACCACGTGACCTGTCGCCACCTAGAGTGCCTACATCATCTGAGTTAACCATAGTAGGTAATGACAAAGGTATTAATCTTCCACCTCCACATGAGCATGATGAATGCCTTGTTAATTTAAAGGCACGTTTGTAGTCGGATCGTCAAAGTCGTCTCCACCAAATCGATAGTTATCATCTCATCGAAAGATCGGGACACCCTCGCCTCTATCACTTCTTCTTGTAGACGTTGTTGGGCCTCCAAGTGCAGAGGTTTGTAGGACAGTAGCAAATTTCCCTCAAGTGGGAGGCCTAGGATGAAGATGGTCTCTCTCAAACAACCCTGCAACCAAATAACAAAGAGTCTCTTGTGTCCCCAACACACCCAATACAATGGTAAATTGTATAGGTGCACTAGTTCGGCGAAGAGATGGTGATACAAGTGCAATATGGATGGTGGATATAGGTTTTTGTAAACTGAAAATATAAAAACAGCAAGGTAGCAAGTGGTAAAAGTGAGCATAAACGGTGTTGCAATGATAGGAAACAAGGCCTAGGGTTCATACTTTCACTAGTGCAAGTTCTCTCAACAATAATAACATAATTGGATCATATAACTGTCCCTCAACATGCAACAAAGAGTCACTCCAAAGTCACTAATAGCGGAGAACAAACGAAGAGATTATGGTAGGGTACGAAACCACCTCAAAGTTATTCTTTCCAATCAATCCGTTGGGCTATTCCTATAAGTGTCACAAACAGCCCTAGAGTTCGTACTAGAATAACACCTTAAGATACAAATCAACAAAACCCTAATGTCACCTAGATACTCCAATGTCACCTCAAGTATCCGTGGGTATGATTATACGATATGCATCACCCAATCTCAATTCATCTACTCAACCAACACATAGAACCTCAAAGAGTGCCCCAAAGTTTCTACCGGAGAATCACAACGAAAACGTGTGCCAACCCCTATGCATAGGTTCATGGGCGGAACCCGCGGGTTGATCACCAAAACATACATCAAAAATTTTAGATACATTGGAGACGTATCAAGCATCCCCATGCTTAATTCCTGCTCGTCCTCGAGTAGGTAAATGATAAAAAAGATAATTTTTGATGTGGAATGCTAGTTGGCATAATTTCATTGTAATTCTTCTTAATTGTGGTATGAATATTCAGATCTGAAAGATTCAAGACAAAAGTTCATATTGACATAAAAATAATAATACTTCAAGCATACTAACAAAGCAATCATGTCTTCTCAAAATAACATGGCCAAAGAAAGTTATCCCTACAAAATCATATAGTCTGGCTATGCTCTATCTTCACCACACAAAGTATTTAAATCATGCACAACCCCGATGACAAGCCAAGCAATAGTTTCATACTTTTGACATTTTCAGAACTTTTTCGATCTTCACGCAATACATGAGCATGAGCCATGGATATAGCACTATATGTGGAATAGAATGGTGGTTGTGGAAAAGACAAAAAGGGAGAAGATAGTCTCACATCAACTAGGCGTATCAACGGGCTATGGGGATGCCCATCAATAGATATCAATGTGAGTGAGTAGGGATTGCCATGCAACGGATGCACTAGAGCTATAAGTATATGAAAGCTCGACAAAAGAAACTAAGTGGGTGTGCATCCAACTCGCTTGCTCACGAAGACCTAGGGCATTTTGAGGAAGCCCATCATTGGAATATACAAGCCAAGTTCTATAATGAAAAATTCCCACTAGTATATGAAAGTGAAAAAATGAGATATTCTCTATCATGAAGATCATGGTGCTACTTTGAAGCACAAGTGTGGTAAATGGATAGTAGCATTGCCCCTTCTCTCTTTTTCTCTCATTTTTTTATTTTTTTTATTTGGGCCTTTTCCTTTTTTTGGCCTCTTTTTTTCGTCTGGAGTCTCATCCCGACTTGTGGGGGAATCATAGTCTCCATCATCCTTTCCTCACTTGGGACAATGCTCTAAAAATGATGATCATCACACTTTTATTTTTTTCTTACAACTCAACAATTACAACTCAATACTTAGAACAAGATATGACTCTATATGAATGCCTCCAGCGGTGTACCGGGATATGCAATGAGTCAAGAGTGACATGTATGAAAGAATTATGAACGGTGGCTTTGCCACAAATACGATGTCAACTACATGATCATGCTAGCAATATGACAATGATGGAGCGTGTCATAATAAACGGAACGGTGGAAAGTTGCATGGCAATATATCTCGGAATGGCTATGGAAATGCCATGATAGGTAGGTATGGTGGCTGTTTTGAGGAAGGTATATGGTGGGTGTATGATACCGGCGAAAGGTGCGCGGTATTAGAGAGGCTAGCAATGGTGGAAGGATGAGAGTGCGTATAATCCATGGACTCAACATTAGTCATAAAGAACTCACATACTTATTGCAAAAATCTAGAAGTTATCAAAGCAAAGTATTACGCGCATGCTCCTAGGGGGATAGATTGGTAGGAAAAGACCATCGCTCGTCCCCGACCGCCACTCATAAGGAAGACAATCAATAAATAAATCATGCTCCGACTTCATCACATAACGGTTCACCATACATGCATGCTACAGGAATCACAAACTTTAACACAAGTATTTCTCAAATTCACAACTACTCAACTAGCATGACTCTAATATTACTACCTCCATATCTCAAAACAATTATCAAGCATCAAACTTTTCTTAGTATTCAACGCACTCAAAAGAAAATTTTACAAATCTTGAATACCAAGCATATTATTATTTTTAAGCAAATTACCATGCTATTTAAGACTCTCAAAATAATATTAGTGAAGCATGAGAGTTCATCTATTTCTTCAAAATAAAACTACCACCATGCTCTAAAGGATATAAGTGAAGCACTAGAGCAAACAATGAACTACTCCGAAAGATATAAGTGAAGATCAATGAGTAGTCGAATAATTATACAACTATGTGAAGACTCTACCATTTAATAATTTCAGATCTTGGTACTTTATTCAAACAGCAAGCAAAGCTAAAGAAAATAAAATGATGCTCCAAGCAAAACACATATCATGTGGTGAATAAAAATATAGCTCCAAGTAAAGTTACCGATGAACGAAGACGAAAGAGGGGATGCCTTCCGGGGCATCCCCAAGCTTAGACGCTTGGTTATCCTTGAATATTACCTTGGGGTGCCTTGGGCATCCCCAAGCTTAGGCTCTTTCCACTCCTTATTCCATAGTCCATCGAATCTTTACCCAAAACTTGAAAACTTCACAACACAAAACTTAACAGAAAACTCGTGAGCTCCGTTAGCGAAAGAAAACAAAACACCACTTCAAGATACTGTAATGAACTCATTCTTTATTTATATTGGTGTTAAACCTACTGTATTCCAACTTCTCTATGGTTTATAAACTATTTTACTAGCCATAGATTCATCAAAATAAGCAAGCAACACAATGAAAACAGAATCTGTCAAAAACAGAATAGTCTGTAGTAATCTGTAACTAACACAAACTCCTGGAACTCCAAAAATTCTAAAATAAATTGGTGGACCTGATTAATTTGTCTAGTAATCATATGCAAAAATAATCAACTAAATAGCACTCTCCAGTAAAAAGTTGAAGCAATTCTCGTGAGCGCTAAAGTTTCTGTTTTTTTACAGCATGATCATAAAGACTTCACCCAAGTCTTCCCAAAGGTTCTACTTGGTACAAACACTAATTAAAACATAAAACCGCATCTAAACATAAGCTAGATGGATTATTTATTCCTAAACAGAACCAAAAATCAAGAAACTAAAATAAAATTGGGTTGCCACCCAACAAGCGCTTTCGTTTAACGCCCCTAGCTAGGCATGATGATTTCAATGATGCTCACATAAAAGATAAGAATTGAAACATAAAGAGAACATCACGAAGAATATGACTAGCACATTTAAGTCTAACCCACTTCCTATGCATAGGGATTTTGTGAGCAAACAACTTATGGGTACAATAATCAACTAGCATAGGAAGGCAAAACAAGCATAACTTCAAAACTTTAAGCACATAGAGAGGAAACTTGATATTATTGCAATTCCTACAAGCATATGTTCCTCCCTCATAATAATTTTCTAAATTCAACAATATAACCAGCACCTAAAGCATTCTTTTCATGATCTACAAGCATAGAAAATTTACTACTCTCCACATAAGCAAAATTCTTCTCATTCGGAATAGTAGTGGGAGCAAACTCAACAAAATAACTATGATGGGATTGAAAATTAAGATCAAGATGACAAGTTTCATGGTTATATTTATTCTTTATAGCATATGTGTCGTCACAATAATCATCATAGATAGGAGGTATGCTATCATCATAACAACTTTGCATATCGAAACTTGAGAGGCTAAAAATATCATCATTATTAAACATAGCATCCCCAAGCTTGGGACAAACATTAATTGCAGAAAATATATTCTCAAATATGTCATCCTCATCAAACATAGCTTCCCCAAGCTTGGGCCTTTTCATATCATAAGCATAATCACTCTCATCATTAATAGTATGGATAGCACCAATAGTATAGCAAACATTATTATCATATTCTTCCAAGCAAGTGCCAAAAAGATTTTCAAGATCGTAAGAAGTATCATTATCTTCCCAATCATAATCATAACAACAATCAATAGGCATAACGAGATCATCATAAAATGTATCATCTTCATTTTCATGAGGCATAGCAATAATAGGAGCAACTTTATTTGGGAGAGATACCTTTTTACCTCTCTTCCTTTTCTTTTCTTCTTATTCACCACGTCATGTGTGGGTTCAATCCTCTTTTTGGAGCTCCTTATTAATGAGATTGGTTGAATAGAAGGCTCCTCCTCGTTACCTGATTCATCATAAGAAATAATAGGAGAATATTGGGAAGTCTCTTCCCTTTAATTATTATTCTCTTCATCCTCTATTTGTTTTCTTTTCTTTATGTATTTGGCAATATAAGGATTTTCAATGCAATTCACCGCACAATACATATAAATTTCTTCTAGATCAAAGCCAAGAAGTTTGTAACAGGCAAATTCTGGAAGATCATTAGTTAACCGTTTCATTTCCTCATAACCCATAAGCAAGCTAAGTTCATTATAATTTGCAAGGGAAATCAACTAATCACAATTTTTGGACACGATTAGATCGTGAAACAATTTGAATCGGATAGCTAAATGACCACTTTCATTGCAAAGCCCACAAGTACGGCCAAGGAAATTTAAATTTTCAGCACAATCATCAAGACTTTCTTGCAACAATTTAGTTTCTAAGTACTTATGCCTCTTGCAATATCTATCTTCCCTATTTGGTGTGTACTTGCAAACCCAATGCACTCCACAAAAATTGACATGATTATAGGAGACATTTTCATCATAACTAGTGCAATCATCATTAGTACTATGGATATTCAAGGAGTTCATACTAACAACATTGCAATCATGCTCATCATTCAAACATTTAGTGCCAAACATTTTAATGCATTATTCTTCTAACACTTTGGCACAATTTTCCTTTCCATCATACTCACGAAAGATATTATAAAGATGAAGCGTATGAGGTAAACTCAATTCCATTTTTTATAGTTTTCTTTTATAAACTAACTAGTGCTAAAACAAGAAACAAAAAGATTCGATTGCAAGATCTAAAGATATACCTTCAAGCACTAACCTCCCCGGCAACGGCGCCAGAAAAGAGCTTGATGTCTACTACACAACCTTCTTCTTGTAGACGTTGTTGGGCCTCCAAGTGCAGAGCTTTGTAGGACAGTAGCAAATTTCCCTCAAGTGGATGACCTAAGGTTTATCAATCCGTGGGAGGTGTAGGATGAAGATGGTCTCTTCGAAACAACCCTGCAACCAAATAATAAAGAGTCTCTTGTGTCCCCAACACACCCAATACAATGGTAAATTGTATAGGTGCACTAGTTTGGCGAAGAGATGGTGATACAAGTGCAATATGGATGGTAGATATAGGTTTCTGTAAACTGAAAATATAAAAACATCAAGGTAGCAAGCGGTAAACGTGAGCATAAACGGTGTTGCAATGATAGGAAACAAGGCATAGGGTTCATACTTTCACTAGTGCAAGTTCTCTCAACAATAATAACATAATTGGATCATATAACTATCCCTCAACATGCAACAAAGAGTCACTCCAAAGTCACTAATAGCGGAGAACAAACGAAGAGATTATGGTAGGGTACAAAACCACCTCAAAGTTATTCTTTCCAATCAATCCGTTGGGCTATTCCTATAAGTGTCACAAACAACCCTAGAGTTCGTACTAGAATAACACCTTAAGATATAAATCAACCAAAACCCTAATGTCACCTAGATACTCCAATGTCACCTCAAGTATCCGTGGGTATGATTATACGATATGCATCACACAATCTCAATTCATCTACTCAACCAACACGTAGAACCTCAAAGAGTGCCCCAAAGTTTCTACCAGAGAATCACGACGAGAATGTGTGCCAACCCCTATGCATAGGTTCATGGGCGGAACCCGCAAGTTGATCACCAAAACATACATCAAGTGAATCACGTGATATCCCATTGTCACCACAGATACGCACGGCAAAACATACATCAAGTGTTCTCAAATCTTTAAAGACACAATTCGATAAGATTACTTCAAGGGGAAAACTCAATCCATTACAAGAGAGAAGAGGGGGAGAAGAAACATAAGATCCAACTATAATAGCAAAGCTCGCGATACATCAAGATCGTGCCAAATCAAGAACACGAGAGAGAGAGAGAGAGAGAGAGAGATCAAACACATAGCTACTGGTACATACCCTCAGCCCCGAGGGTGAACTACTCCCTCCTCGTCATGGAGAGCGCCGGGATGATGAAGCTGCCACCGGTGAGGGATCCCCCCTTCGGCAGGGTGCCGGAACAGGGTCCCGAGAGGTTTTTGGTGGCTACACAGGCTTGCGGCGGCGGAACTCCTGATCTAATCTCTGTTCTGGAAGTATTAGGCACGTGGAGTTATATAGGCGGAAGAAATGCGTCGGGGAGCCACGAGGGCCCCATGAGGCGGCGCGCCCCACCCTCATGGCTTCCTCGTTCCTTCCTTGACGTGGGGTCCAAGTCCATCGGGTGGCTTCGTGCCAAAAATAACTTCTCTAGTTGATTTCGTTCCGTTTCGACTCCATCGATATTCCTTTTCTTCAAAATCTTTGAAATAGGCAAAAACAACAAATCTGGCTGGGCCTCCGGTTAATAGGTTAGTCCCAAAAGTAATATAAAAGTGGATAATAAAGCCCAATATTGCCCAGAAAAGTAGATAATATAGCATGGAGCAATCAAAAATTATAGATACGGTGGAGACGTATCAAACCCCGTAGAGAGGTCGTAGTTTCGATCCTTTTGCCCGAGGGGCTGTTTTGAGAGTGCCTCCCGAAGGGCTGTCCAAGTGATGGTCCGAGTTCTGTGAGTCCTCCCGAAGGGCTGTCCGAGTAACCGTCCGAGTTTTGAGGGTCCTCCCGAAGGGCTGTCTGCGACACCGTCCGAGGGACCTCGACCGCCTCCCGGAGGGCTGTCCGTGGGGCGGATGAGGGTATACATCCTCGCGGTTGGGAGGTTGTAAATCCTAGTTGCGGGGATCTGCACCACCGTTCGTCATCGGCTCTACTACCGCTGCGCTACGAGTCAGTAATGAAAAATATCAAACCTTGTATGCAGTCTCCATAGTGGTCCTGGGCTGGTGCGTAAGTCAGAAATTTTTTGTTTTCTGCTACGTTTCCCTACAAAGGCATCAAGAGCCGTGCTATGCGTAGATGCAGGTTACGATCTAGAATACATGGAGATGTATGGGAATTGCATAATATAATTTTGGAGTAGATGAGATCTATTGCTGAAAATTATTTATGCGGGTGATAGATGAAATCTGTTACCCGACGTTCTTGTTGCTTCCCTAGAATTTGCGTTTGCCCAATTCGAGAAAGCATAGTGGAATTTGACAAAGTTCTGGCAATCCGTGATCCTGATTGATCATGGAAGTGCTATCAGTTCTTTGGGTTCTGCCGTAGTCAAAAGAAAGATGAAGTTCATAGATGAAAGGGCATTGCAGATATGATCTGTACGGGGGTCATGCGTATGACGAAGTTTAGTATGGGGCTCTAGATTTAATTATCTCGTGTTTCATACACCCTGAGATGTTAATCTAGCAACTTGAATAATCATACTTGATGATAAAACGTTGGTAGCTGCGATTTAAGTCAAAACCTTAGAAGCCACGAAAAACAAGTTTTTGCATGAACCGATTAGAAACGTCTAACTTGGTTTTGTAGGAGAGTTTGCATGTGCATGTGATGTGGTATAGCAATGCTCATATTCAATTTGATTATGTATGAGATGACTATATGATGTAATTAACATGACCTGCGTGTCATGATTCGGCATGATGGCTGGAGCCATATGATTGCACTTTAATGACCTGCGTGTCAACCTTAAGTAATGCATTTATTTTATCCGCTATGGAGATAGCGATATTATCTGGTGCATCGACAACGTGGTGGCAATCTTCGCGAAGGTGAACACCGACGCGAATGCTGAAGACGAAGAAATACTTGACTTCTCCGTCAGAAGAGGCTATACCATATCATGCTATTATGAATTGCCTGAGATGTTTATCCCTCTTGATGCACCCTTCTTGATTGCACGGTAGTCGCTTTTATTAGGGTGATCTCTCAAAGAAAAAATATCAAATAGTTAGTGTTCTCCCAAGTGTAGCACCGTCACGGCACCTAACTTTTCGGGGTAACGCAGGATCTCCCTGGGTACGAACGATTAGGGAAGTGTGAGGCGGGTGAGTTGAGACCTCGCAGCAAGATCACTTGGTTGTCTTGACATTCTGGAAGGATCTCCCTGAGCTTGGAACACACCCATCGAAAGATGAACAAGAGTCACATAGAGATGTGATCGGCAAGTTTGCCTAACGATTGAATTTCGCGCCATCAGTGTTCATCTCGTTCAATGGCGTTGAGTGGATATGCGGGTCTTGTGTCACTCATAATCAGTTTTGAGAGATATTGATTTGAGTGGGAGCGCACTGTTGAATTAACATGTTTAATTCTCAGTGCAATTAATTATGAACATTGTCGCGTTTCGACCTTCCCTGATAAAATTGAATAGCTGTTAAATATCTGGTTAAAACTTTACGATTGGTAACATAATGTGAGGATTGTCCTCAAGAGTGCCGAGAAGGACTTTGTCCTATCGCATTCTTTCAGTATCCTCCCACAAATGCTATGGATGATGTGACTCTCGTCCTTCGATCCAAAATCTAGAATTCCGTTACGGTCAAGTGCAATATGTTTGCTTCCATGGAACCCAAACTTCGAAAGTTTTGGGATAGTTATGTGATATTCATGGAACTGAAAATTAATTTTCAGATACAAACAATGGCTGAAAGATATGAAATATCCAAAGCAATGTTTGTTTGCAAATTATTAGTAAAGTGTTTACTATGCATTAAACTGATAAGAGAGGGATCCAGAAGAACGCATGTCATATGATGAAAGGTGAATAAAACAACAACTTAAAGAGAAAGGAAGTGTCCAAAGGGTGTTAGTATGACTTACATGCCTAGGAAGTCCGGGGCTAATGCCACTCTTAAGTTGGGTGCTTCTTTTGCAAGTAGGAGAAATACTAAAAGTTAAACTATTAGAAGTATAAAGGCAGAAAGAAAGAGGACTGGAATATCCAGCTCATGTATGAATGTCATACAAGTTTTTGATGTATAGTTCTTGGGTATTATGGTTAAACATGTTAATCACTAATTCTTGGGTATTGTGAGTTAATCACAAAGATACCCGCTCGATTGCACTCTGTTGCGAATCAATGTAAGAGCTACTATGGCCTAAAAAAGACTAGCCAGGAATGAGGTTTTAATACGTGTTGGGAACATAGTAAAAGTTACTATACCTTCCATCGGTGTATTACCTATGTATTTTCTTTCATAATTCATTTTAGAGTTTCTCACACTCTAGCCCTTTGCATAAGGTATCTTGCAAGAAGGTTGTTCATAAGAGAACTTTTGATGTTCAGTATTATGAATAAACATTAAGGGCCATACTTTCATTATGAATGAGATGTATGTTATGAATAATGATATTAAAATATTACCTCTGTGTTTACTTTCATAATTCATTTTAGAGTTTCTTACACTCTAGCCCATTGCATAATGTTTATTGCAAAAGGGTTGTTCATAAAAGAACAATTGTTGTTCAGTATTATGAATAACATGAAGGGCCATGCTTCCATCCAAGATGGGATGTATGTTATGAATATTGATGGTAGAATGATACATCCATAACACTTACGCTAAATGTCGCAAGACTATGAGAATACCACACATGTGTGGCACTGCGTTTGGTCACATTGGAGAAACCCGCATGGAAAAATTCCATTATGATGGATTTTGAAGTCGTTTGATTTTGAATCATCTGACACTTGCAACTTTCTCCAAAAAGTGAAGTGACTGAAATACCGTTCACGGGCCATAAGGAACGAGCAACGAACTTATTGGTGATTATACATTTTGATGTGTGTAGTTCAATAAATGTTGTTGCAAGTAGTGGATTTATATATCTTCAGAAATGACTCAAGCAGATATATGGATATTTGCTTGATGAGACTTAAGTCTGGATCTTTTGAAATCATTCGAAAGGTTTTCAAAAATGAAGTAGAAGTTATTGCAACAAGGAAATTATGTTTCTACAATTTGATTGTAGAAAGGAATATCTGAGTTACAAGTTTAGCGAATGTCTGATGAGTTGTGAAAAGAGTTCCATAACTTACACCTCCCGGAACACCACTATGAGTGGAATGTCTGTGAAGATGTAATCAAACTATTGATGACATGGTAAGATCAAACATGACATAAATAAATTTGCCATTGTTAGTTTTAAAGAGTAATACTTTAGAGACTGCGGCTTTTACACTGAAAAGAGCTCCATCAGGTCTATTGAAATGAAGCATGGTATGGTACGCCCAACCATGCTACTTCTTTTCTTAACATTTGGAATATGGGGCTTGTGTAAAAGGTTACAAACCTATTCCAAATCAGACAAGTGCTACTTTGTATGTTATCCCAAGTCATTGGGTATTCCCCCACCACTATACCGAGGCAAAGGATTTTTGCCACAAATCGGTATGCTTTTAAAGAGAATAGTTCTTGCAAAAGGGTAAATGGGAGGACAGTGCAACTCGACGAGATAACAAGTATCTTCATCATCAGGTCAAAGGAAAGGAACCTTGGAAGTGATTTTAGAGTTTCCTACTGCGACTGATACGGAAGCCTCTACATGAGATGTATGGACTTCAGTCGAACTTGCAGCTGAACAACGTAGGCAAAGCTCGTGCAAACCTCTCGGTCATAAGCGAGATAATGTTGTTGACAACAAGATACCTATGATACACAAGGAAGCGTTGATGGGCCCTGACTCCGGAATTGGCTAAATGCCAATATAATCCGAGATGGTTTCCATAAATGATTCAAGATTTAAATCTTGATAAACCCTCCGAAAGACTTGGAGTCTAACAAATTGTAATGGGACTATAAACTAATAAGGATAAAAATGTTTTATCCATTAAGCTCGACTTGTTGCAATAACAAGTTCAAGGAGTTGACTACCATGAGATTGTCTCATAGTAGCAATGCTTAACGTCGGTTCGGGTTAAACTAGCAATTAATACATATTTCAAAACATGAGATATGAAACGTGGATGACAAAAGAATTTCCATGAAATGGAAATACAACCTAGGACTTGTATGTGATACAATACAAAGTATTTTGTCGGTCCAGAGGATGCTAGTAAGTATGCTAGCTTCAGAGTTCCAGCAATGGACAGAAGAGAGCAAAATGGAGTTGGAATCTTCGTTTTTGATGGAATGGTCAAAGGGGTTTGACTTCATCAATGGGTAACGAGGATGCTTGTGGTTTCAAGAAAGTAATTGGGAGCATAATTATATTTCTGAAAACCTTGTGTGCTTGACACATTGTTAATTAGAAATAAATTTCTTGACACGAATTAGGACTTCATTTGAAAATAGTTTTTCGATGAAGTGCTTAGGATAAATAGCCTTGATATTAGGCATAATGATCTATGGAGATAGATTTACCTAATAGGGCTGAGCAAAAATACATATTGACAAGATGCTAAAACCGTTTAGCACTAAGAACGACAAGGAGTGATTCTTGCCGAAGCCACATGGAAAGAGTTTTTTGCAAGAATCAGTGTCCCAAAACACTGATGAGCAAAATACATGATGGAGATTCCACACACTCCTGTATTTGGATTAATCATGTATTCCATGGTATGTAAAACAACCAGATATGTCCAATACTCCCAAGCTGTTGCGAGTATAGATACCAAAGTGATCAAAAGTACTGATCATGGGACAACAGTGAAAAGGATCATTGAGTACTAAAGTAGCACTTATGACATGTTTTCTCGCAAGTGGAGATCATGAAGAGTTCGTTGTAAAAGGTTACATCAATACAATCTTCACCATTTCTCCATGCGATTTTTGATTTAAATTGAGGGTTTTGTGTAACACACAATATGGTGGTGCAGTTAGTTGGAAATTGTTCCAAACAAGTTACTGTGGCGAATTCTATAACAGAGGCGAAGTATGTTGCCGCTTTAGAAGCGACAAAGACAAATATGTTGAATCATATAATTCATTCATGAACTTAGTATGGTTCCAAGAAGGCTTTGGTCAATGGGACACTATTGCAGATAGTTGCTCCATAACTCAGTCTGAGGAATCAGGTTTCGACCAATGATTCACATATATACAAAGCCAAGTCCGCACAAAATATGAATTTTGTGAAAGCATGAAAACGCGAGGATATGCAGAGATACACACGGAGCTGAAGTTGTCAGATCCGATAGACATCAGGCCATACCACATGCGAAGCATTTTTTACACCAGTATGCCATAGGTGTAAAGTGCATTAGCATTAACTAGATTATTGACTCTAGTGCAAGTGGGAGTCTGTAGGAGATATGCCCTAGAGGCAATAATAAATGATATTATTTATCTCCAAGTTTAGAATTATGTTTATGTTCCATGCTATAACTGCTATGGTTCTCGAGTCTGCAATAACACGAGGCTCGGAGGAAGGCTCATATGCACGTGTGGAATAATAAACGGTAAGAAGTATTCTTAGTCTGGCCTCTAATACTAGCTCAAGTGTTGCATGATGGTTCTGTTTTCCTGATCATGGGCATGTCTATGCCAGCAATTTTGAGGGCATAATGTTAAGAGAACATTTGTGTTGAATCGACCCGGATTGATGTTATGCTATGAGATTCATTCATCACAAGTTAATGGTACATAACACAGAGATGGTTGACGTTTGCACGATTCCTTAGACCATGAGAGTATCGAGTTTCTTCATGCTTGCTTCATGAACTTTGCGGTTTGTTAAACGTCATCCGTAAATGGGTGGCTATTACGACGACTTACGGGTTCATGGAAAAGTATGTCAAGTAACTTGATAGCTCAAGACTGGGATTTGCTCCTCCGACGATGGAGAGATATCTCTGGGCCCTCTCGGCATTACAATATCCATCATCGTCTGGCCAGACACTTTGTGATTTGATCACGGGGATGCCGGAACATGGGAACGAGAAAAGAGAACAAAACCGGTAACGAGGTAACTTGCATGGTGGACAAATTGTTCGTCCACGGGGATGGAATAAATCTCACCTCGGGTGTTTGTGACATATCGCGAAGCAACAGGAATAGCTCACTGCAACTGGAGGTTCACTCGAATATTCATTCGTGTGGGTATAGGGGTCAATATGGGTGTCCATGGCTCTGATGTTGATCATTGATCGGAAGGGGTTCTGGGTCATGTCTATACTTCACCGAACCTATAGGGTCACACGCTTAAGGGTCATCTATCTGCTGAATACTAGATAGGGAGTCTGGGAGAAATTTGCCGAAAAAGTTTCGGAGACAATGGAAGAGTTCCGGAGAGAGAATAGCGAAATAGTTTTGTAACACCGAAAAGTTGTTTCGGGATATACCATTAAGTCAAATTGGTTTTGGGACACGCCTGATAATTCTTGGAGGGTGCCAGAATTATTCTGGAAACTTCTGGGAATTTTTGGGGATAAAAACCGAAAATCTTTCGGAGCTGCCGGTACCGCTTTGGTTGTTTTTCGCAGATGAAACTCACCAATCTAAAATTGTTTCAGAACAAATCCAAAATCGTTTTATTGGGTACTGGAATTATTCTAAGACCCACATAAATATTTTCGGATTTAATGGACGCGAAAAATTGTCTTCATGAATAGTGAAAACGCATTCTTGTTTGCTTTTCGCAGATGAAAATCACTAAACCGAAATTGTTTCGGAACACGTTGAAAATTGTTTTAGTGGGTACTGGAAATGTTCTGAGCCCACATAAATATGTTCAGTTCGAACGGATGCTGAAAATTGTCGTCATGGATAGTGAAAGTGCTTTTTTCTTGGCTTCTTGGAGAAGCCACCTTGACACTACTAGGGAAAAGCCTAGCAGCAGCGCGGGTTTTAGGCCTATCAGTAGCGCGGGCAGGAGCGCTACTGATAAGGCGCTACAGCTAAAGCTTAGCAGCAGCGCGCCTGGACCCGCGCTGCTGCTAAAATGATCTAGTAGTAGCGCTTCTCCAGAGCAGCGCTGCTGGTAATTAGTAGTAGCGCTCCTCCTTGCCCGTGCTACTACTATTATTTAGTATTTTATTTATTTTTATTTCATGTTGTATTTCATACACCTTTACACATTTTTTCATACAACAGGAATTTAGAGATGTTTTTACATCATAATGAGTAGGTGAAACAACCGTGGACTAGTTTCAAGTGGATGGACATCCACTTGAAACTAATCATGATTCTTTCACCAATGATATAATAAATATCATATCATATCATTAACAACTTATCATCATAATACATCATTGTCATATAACACCTCCTCAAGATCATCGTTTTCATCAATGAGACATCACATAGCAAATTGGTCACTAGTTGTAATCACAAGTACTCCTCATCATCAACTCTAACACATTGTATCACATAATAAACATATTGTACCTCATAGGACCTACTACATTCTCTTAGGACCTACTATATTCTCTAAGGTAAAATAGCAAAAAACAAGATAGCCCCGACTCTCCATTATGGAGAATGGAGATTATCTGTCTCCAATTCTTGCCTTTAAGCAATGTTACTTCCAAGAACCTCCTTGCGAATGTCCAAACATTTTTACATTCTTTGATTAGCATGTGTTCACCCGTTTTAGAAATCCGGTATGCACAGTGAGATCCGTAGGATGACACGGCTGTATGTTCGAACTTCAAGGCGACCATTGTAATACATCGGATGAGGCACACAATCCATCGGGATTTTCTGTTGAAAAACATAGTAATAACCGTAGTTAGCAATGATGTACTAGTTTAGGAAGTATGCAAAAGATGCACGGATGTCGTAATAGTAAAAAATCTTACGGGGTATCTCCATAGAAGTTATCGTGGTTCAACACGTGCACTAGTGGCACGTATTCACCATAATTTGGAGGAGTTCGATAATAGGTATTGAAATTCTCAAAGAAAGTACAATAAGCAATCGGATGACTTTTCTCCTTATAAGTTAATTCGAGACCATCGATGTAGTGGGTTTTGTCTACCATCTTACGCACATTCTTTGAAGATTCAAAATAAGCATCAATGGAAATAAGCTGTCAACTATTTTGAAATAAACAATATAAATTAGTTAATAACTATGTTTGAGAAACTCACATTGTGGTAGAATCGGAAGCGTATCAACAAGGACCCAAATGTCCATATTGTCTTGCTCGATGTCAGGATCACCAAGATCCATGGTGACAATCATACCCTCATAAAAACCATACATTTTGCAAAGTGCTTCCCAATTTTGGCAACCAAAATGGGTTACGCTCTGAGCATTGTACAGATTTACTTCAAAATCCATATCATGCCTTAGGTGTATTTTCTTTGTTTCAAAATTTTCATGGTCTTCAAAACCCATCCTCTCCAAGACATAGCGTCTTGCATGGCATGGGATAAGCTAGTCGAATTGTAAAAGATGAAAATTAGATGTTGAAATAGTTGAAGTCATGCTTAATTACGAAAAAAAACTCTTGTCGTTGTTGCGTACCGTTTCAACATCGAAGGTCTCCTCGAGCTTAATGCTGAAGCGCCGATCTTCGTCCAGCTCAACGAACATTTCACACATACCTCGTTAAATCGTGGCACCAGTTGCACTCCCGGGAGGCTGTAAATCGTCGAAATACGACATTTCCTCGTTCATTATTCAAAGATTAAACTTGTACAATTAAATATATGTACTAAAAAAACCTAAATTAGATCATTATTTTTCGAGAAAATCCAGGCCTCTCGATATTTCCTACATATTCTAGCACAAGTCGTGCGAATTCACGGAAAAATCCGGCATGACCTTTGCTAAAAAGGACATATCGGCGCTGAAATTTGCCGGAACAGAAATTAATCAACACTCCGGCAAAACATAGGCCACTCGGAGGTGTAAACTGAACATGAACGGCCACTTGGGCAACCACATATTCTATTTGAACAACAAAAGATATACATGGATATTTGGCTGGTCTCACCTCGATGTCGGAGGGGGTCGATGACGGGGACGACGGCGGGGATGATGGAGGGGCTCCTTGATTTCTGCAAAAGCAAAAACCGTATAAGTTATCACTAATACATCCCGAATAATTGCTTAAACTAAAAAATAACAGCGAATATGACATGTTCAACTAGTTTTATTAATTCAACTAGTTCTTACTAAATGTAAACTTACTATAAATAGAATATGTGGTTCAACTAGTTATATTAATTATCTTACTAAAAACTAGTTCTTTCTAAAAATAAAGTAGTTCAACTAGTTATATTAATTATCTTACTAAAAATAAATTAGTTCTATTAATTCAACAAGTTCAACTAGTTTATTAGTTTACTTACTAAACTAGTTCAACTACAACTAAAGTAGTTCAACTACAACTACTATTAATCATACGGCCCTAGTTAGCGATACCATCACTACTAGTAATATGAAAAAAACATTTGAAAATATCTTATATATAATCCTAACACTAAATAAACTAGTTTTATTAACTACTTATTGAATAAACTAGTGCTATTAAGCACTTACTATAAATAAACTAGTTCTATTAAGCACTTACCAAATAAACTAGTTCTATTAAGTACCTAATATAAATAAAATAGTTATATTAATCACTTACTAAATACACTTTTTTCTATTAAACACTTGCTAAAAATTCTACTACCCTAGTTCTACCCTAAATTTTCTTACTTCTATTTTATTCAAAACACCTACGATTTGCAAGAACAGAGACAAGGGAGGGAGGGAGGAGAGAGGAGGGAGCGGGCGGCGGAGGAGGAGGAGGAGGCGGTGGGAGGAGGCTGCCGCGAAGGAGGGAGGAGGCGGCCTCGAGGCGGAGGAGGAGGGCAAGGTGGGAGGAGGAGGAGGAGGGCACGGTGGGAGGAGGAGGCACGGAAGGAGGAGTACCTCGGTGGCGGATGGAGGATGGCGGCGGCGTCGGACGATGGTGAGGTCGAGGCGGCGCGGTGAGGTCGAGGCGGAGGGTGGGGGGCGGCGGCGGACGGTGAGGTCGAGGCGGCGGGCGGCGGCAGCGGTGAGGTTGAGGCGGCCTCGGGCGGCGGTGGTGAGGCAGGCTCGGGCTCGGGCGGCGCGATAGAGGAGTAGGGGAACGGGGAGGAGGACTTAGTGAAATTTTGAGCGGGGTTAAGTCGAACTATCGATGGCGCACTTCAGGAACCGCGCTATAGCTAAATTAGCTTCTAGCGCATTTCTGGAAAAAACACTACTGCTAAGTCTAAGCACGCATCAAAAATACATTGGCCATCAATGATCTTTTGTGTACAATCTGAATTGTCAATATGAGTCCACTCCGGTAGGAACTGGAGAGGACTCATATTGCTCCTAAATTCTACACATAGAGTTCGGTGAAGACCAACTGGTTGTGATAGTTTGAAGTAACATATTTAAGGTGGTAAACACCTGTTCATGGAGCGAGGTGTAGCGACCGACCGAATGGATCAAGTCTCGTGCTCGGTGTCATCCTGGATCGATAATCTTGACACCACACATGCTTGAAGGATTTATAACGAGTAGCAATCACACACTTATTACATCGTTGCCCAAAGAGGACTTATTACAATAAATATGGCTTAAGGCCATCTAGTAACGATAACAGCGGAAGACTTGGAAGATAAGTGAGTCCATCAACTCCAGTGACATCACTTGAGTATAGAACCACGACCTAAAAGCACCTTACTGTAAATGCGAAAAGTCGCAACATGAAAGTTGCAGCCAGCAATTCAGCACATGGAATATCTTGGCAATGTAACACATAGAGAATAATGAATGATAAGCCTGTACTACATGCATATGTGGCTGGTGGAAAGCTCTCTGATTCTGATTTGCATAAAGCCAGTTTTCCCTCTTGCAAAGGAATAAATTTGTTTAACTATCATGGTGGTTGTTAAACATTGAGAATGGTTGACAGCATCCTCAATCCCAATTAAAAGTACTCATTAAAAACCCAACAATATTAATTAGAGTAACATGTTGAGATTCACATGATATTCAAGTACTAGATACTCAAGATGTCCATAACAGGGACACGGCTAATCATGATTAGTTTATACACTCTGCAGAGGTTTAGCACTTTTCCCCACAAGACTCGATCGCCTCCGTTTGGTTTCTCGCACTACATGGTGTTTGAGAGCGGATGGCCGAGACATAGTCTTTCGAAGCGTTTGCACCTTACGATGGGTAGACCGTACCACCTACAACCCCTACATCAGCTAGTCTACCACTGTAAGAGTTCACACGACTTAATCAACTATGCGAGCCCATAATGGCTTGTGGCTGCACACGGAAGTTACTAGCATGAATGATCTTATGATCCCTTTGAGCCTGGGTGAAGGTCCGAAGAAAAACAGGCAAGTCCTGATAGAAACCAGGTGCCTGAATCCACCCAGATGTGTGTTTAAGTTTCCACCTTAAATAAACCATTAATTTAACAATCTCACATCTGTCATGGATATCGCTCACCCAATCCACGTCTACTAGCATAGCATGGCATAATAAGCAAACGTAGGAGTAACTCCCAAGGTTTCATAAGTAAAACAGGTAATAGGTACTACCTCATCTACTTCCCATCCCACAATTTAATTAGATCCTAATCATGCAATGTTTGAGGATTGATCTAATGCATAAAAACTAGGTATGAGAAAGTATGATCAAAGTGTTACTTGCCTTGCTGACGATCCGCGAAACCTAGAGACTCGAAGTAACAAGCGGCGCACTCCGGGTGATCTATCGTAGACAAGCAACAAGCATACAATAAGTACTCATCTAATGCACAGGTAAATCTCGAATAAAAGATCTAACCAGAAAGTTCAACTTAAGAACCCTGGTTGCAAAAAGAATCGAATCAAATAAAGCAACGAAAGTCAAACGACGAAAGAAAACAACTCGGTTCTAGCAAGTTGAAACTAAGTCAAATTTTATAGTAGCAAAACTTTGTTTAAGTTTATTAGTCGGAACGGCGGTTTGAGATGAAACTCCAGCGCTTGAATCACCTGATTCCGATAAGCGGCGAGAAGATAGACTAGAAAGAAAATCGGATCTGAAATCGCTATCGGAAAAATAGCGGAATAAATCCGATGAGAAAGAAAACGACGAGCGGTTGAGCGAGCGGACGTTCATTAACGAAGCAAACTGGTGATCACGTTCGTTAGGGCGAGCGGTCCGTGAACGCTATAAACAAAACCGGAAAGAAAAACCGGCGAGAAAAACCAATCTAGGGTTTGGAAAGAAAACCAAACGAAAAACCGATCTAGAAAACGGAACGGAAATCGGAACGAAATCGGAACGATTCTGAAAAACCGAACCGAGGAAAAGAAAAGGTGGCGGCTGAGGCTAGTACCTCGAGAGGCGAGGGGCTCAAGCGGCGGCGTTAGTGGCGGCGGGCGGCGTAGGGCGGCGGGCGGGTGAGGGGGCGCTGGGGGGGCGGCTGGTGAGGGGGGCGGTGTGGGGAGGAGAGGAGAGATGTTGATTTGATGTGTTAGAGGAGGGTGCTTGGGTATTTATATTGGGGAGGGGAGGGTTTTTCTTGGGGTAGGGGAGAAGAAATAGACTAGGATTAGGAAACAAAAGGGAAAAGATCTAATAAGAAATACGGAATAAACGGAAATAGGACAAGAGTCCTACTAGGATTGGAAAAGAAGCGGCGGCTCCCTCCTGGCTCCCTGGCGCGCGCGATGGAGTTGGCCTCCTGGCCGGCCGGCTCCTTGGTGGCTTGGTCCTTTGGCCCAAGGCGCTACGGGTTTTTTTTTTAAATCGGTTTCGCGCGCAGAAAAATACAGAAAAAAAATCTAAACGAACTCCAAAATTAATAAAGTAAACTTTCCCCGACTCCTAAAAATGAGTCGAACAAAATGAACTTTAACACGGGCCAAAATGCAATTTTTTTAAAACACGCATTTTTCCCTAAGGCAAATAAACTCCGAGAAAAATCCAAAAGTTGATTTATTTATTAAATCTTCATTTTTCCTAAATTTTGGGAAAGTCATATTATTCCCTCTCTTATTTTTGATATTGGAAAAATATTTGAAGATAAAATAAATAAATCCAATGATCCTCTTTTCATAGTTTTGAGAGAACTCAAATACGAAAATTTCGAAATCTCCAACTCTCTCCGAGGGTCCTTGAGTTGCGTGAAATTTCTAGGATCAACAAAATGCAAGAAAATATGATATGTATGATGATCTAATGTATAACATTCCAAATTGAAAATTTGGGATGTTACAAACCTACCCCTTAAGATGAATCTAGCCCTCGAGATTGGGTTAACTAGAAAATAGGTGAGGTGGTCCTTGAGCAAATCTTCTTCTCTTTCCCGGTGGCTTCATCCTCGGTGTGGTGGCTCCACTGAACCTTGCAAAACTTGATAACCTTGCTGCGAGTAACTCTGCTGGCATATTCGAGAATCTGTGGTTTCTCCTCATATGTTAAATCATCCTTCAATGAATTGCTTCAAGTGGCACTGTATCCCTTAGCGGTACTTCCGCCATCTCGGCGTGACATTTCTTCAGCTGAGAAACATGGAATACATCATGAACTCCTGACAGTCCTTCTGGTAATTCCAGCTTATAAGCAACTTCTCCCATGCGTTGCAAAATCCTATATGGTCCAACGAAACGTGGTGCTAACTTTCATTTAACTCCAAATCGCTTAACTCCTCGAAGTGGGTATACTCTAAGATAAATTCTGTCTCCAACTTCATATTCTATCGCTTTGCGCTTTGAATCCGCATAGCTTTTCTGTCTGGACTGGGCTACCTTGAGCCTATCGCGAATCAACTTAACTTTCTGTTCAGACTCCTTAATCAAATCTGGTCCAAACAACTGACGGTCTCCAACTTCGTCCCATGATAACGGTGTCCTGCACCTCCTTCCGTACAAAGCCTCGAAAGGTGCCATCTTTAAGCTGGTTTGGTAACTGTTGTTATAAGAAAATTCAGCATACGGCAAGTTATCGTCCCAACTGGATCCATAGTCTAGTGCACAAGCTCTCAGCATATCCTCCAAAAATCTGATTGACTCTCTCAGTCTGTCCATCGGTCAGTGGGTGGAAAGCTGTACTGAATTCCAGCCTGGTTCCTAACGTTTCATGCAACCGATTCCAAAATTTTGAGGTAAATTGGGTTCCTCTATCGTCGATACTCCTCGGAACTCCGTGCAAACACACAATTCTGGTCATGTATATCTTTGCCAACTTAAGCGCTGCTATAGGTAGTCTTGATTGGAGTGAAATGAGCTACCTTCGTCAAGCGGTCGACTATAACCCAAATCGAGTCATAGCTTTGAGCGAGTCTTTGGCAAACCTGTGATGAAATCCATGCCTAGTTTATCCCACTTCCATTCGGTATTGGCAATGGTTGCAACAATCCTGCCGGCTTCGATGTTCGCCTTCACTCTTTGACATACATCGCAAATCTGCTACATACTCGCGATATCCTTCTTCATTCCGGTCCACCGAGCGTTTCCTTCAAATCCAAATACATCTTGGTATTTCTGGGTGAATCGAATAGGGTGAATCATGTGCCTCTTGCAGAATCAACTTCACGATCTCCGGGTCATTTAGCACGTCAATCTGTCCTCAAACCATAGGGTATCGTGCTCATCCTCACGAAATCCTTAGCTTTTCCTTCGCTCATTTTCTCCTTTATATCCGCAATCTCTTTGTCCTTTTTACGAGCTTCCTGATTTTATCCATCAACGTGACTGAATCTCCAATGCTGCTCGTAGCCTCTTGGAACTATTTCCAAACATAGCTCACGAAGATCTTACGCTAGCTCCTATGGTATTTCTCCCGTCAATAGCGTATTGACATGGCTCTTCTGACTCAATGCATCAGCTACAACATTAGCCTTCCCGGGGTGATAATGCAATCTCATATCATAATCCTTGATGAGTTCCAACCATCTCCTTTGTCTAAGGTTTAACTCATACTGCGTGAAAATGTACTTCAAACTCTTGTGATCCGTGTACACCTCACAATGATTTCCAATGAGAAAATGTCTCCATGTCTTCAATGCATGCACTGCGGCTGCTAACTCCAAATCATGTGTGGCATAATTCAACTCATGAGGCTTAAGCTGTCGTGAAGCATACGAAACAACTCTTCCTTCCTGCATAAGCACTGCTCCAAGTCCTCGACGTGAAGCGTCGCAATACACCTCATAATCCTTGGTCTGATCTGACAAAACTAACACTTGTGAGGTAACCAATCTTTTCTTCAACTCCTGAAAACTTGCCTCACAATCCTCAGTCCATATGAACTTGGTATCCTTCTTCAACAATTTCCGTCATAGGCTTTGCAATCCTTGAGAAATTCTCAATGAATCTCGGTAGTATCCTGCGAGTCCAAGAAAACTCGGATCTCTCAAGCTGTCGTTGGTGCTTCCCATTTAGTTCTGGTCTCAACTTTTGTGGGGTCAACTGCTATCCCTTCTCCGGATGTAACATGTCCAAGAAATCCAACTTCCTTTAGCCAAAACTCACATTTGTTGAACTTGGCATATAAGCGATGTTCCCTCGGTTTCTTCAAAACCAATCGCAAATGTTCCTTATGTTCTTCTTCATTCTTGAGAAAACCAAAATATCATCTATGAACACCACGACGAACTTATCCAAAAACTCCATAAACACTTTGTTCATCAGGTTCATGAAATAGGCTGGCGCGTTAGTCAGTCCAAATGACATAACGGTGTACTCATACAGTCCATATCTTGTGGTGAACGTTGTCTTAGGTATGTCCTGCTCTCGAATCTTCAGTTGATGGTACCCTGATCGCAAATCGATCTTGGAAAACACTTTAGCTCCTGGCAAACGATCAAACAGATCATTTATCATAGGTAGTGGGTACTTGTTCTTGATCGTTACTTGATTTAAACCACGATAGTCTACAACCATCCTTAATGATCCGTCCTTCTTCTCTACTAAAAGTACGAGTGATCCCCATGGCGAAGAACTTGGGCGTATATAACCTTTATCCATTAGCTCCTTAATCTGCTTCTTGATTTCCGCCAAATCACATGCGGGCATTACGTATGGTCGCTTTGATATTGGGCACATGCACAGCAAAAGCTCTATCAAAAACTCAATGTCTCTATCCGGTGGCATTCACGGCAACTCTTAGGAAATACATCGGAAATCCCTTACCACTGGTACTTCTTCTGCACAACTCGATAAGGAATTTATTAAGTGCTCTCCTCGGCTCATGCCGTGATACATACTTGATTCTCCTCCCTTACGGGGTGGTCGAGCAAAATTGACTTAGTGGCGCAATCTATGTTTCCTCCATACTTGATAACCAATCCATGCCTAATATCACATCCAATCCTTGGGATTCCGAACTATTAGGTCCGAGGGAAAACATAGTGTCCAATCCTTAATGGCGATCGATCACACCATATACTAGCCATGTATTCTGCTCGGGTGAGGTTACTAGCATGGGTGACCTAAGGGCTTGGGTTGGTAATTTGTACTTATCCACAAATCCCTTGATATGTATGAATGTGATGCACCATGATCGAAAAGAACTAGTGCGATAAATGACTTAACCAAAAACTTACCGATTCTTGCATCGGGCTGATCTTCAACCTCCTCCACATAGCGTGGTTCACTTATCCTTTATTGAAAGGGTTTGGCTTCTTTCGAGCTTCCATTTCCACCTTGGCCTTGGGACATTCATTTGCATAATGTCCGTTCTTGGAACACTTATAACGGTGACATGGCTCAAGTCTTTCTTGGTTGGGGTTGTTGGTGTGGTCGGTTACGGCCGTTGCTTCCTCCATTCCCATTACCATTCTTGTGGCCATTATGGTTGTGCGAACTACCTCCTCCATGGGTATCTTTGGCCGAACTCCACGCTTAGGGGTATAACGGGCTTCTGCTGGGCTCCAGAGTTATACTTCCCCTGCCCATACTTCCTCTTGCGGTTCTCAATTTCTCTTTGCTTTCCTTCAATCATGAGGCACGGTCTACCAACTCTGGTAGTTATTGAAACTTGCTACCATCAATCTGCATGCTTAATTCATCATTCAGTCCTTCCAGAAACTTCTCCTGCTTAGCAGCATCTGTAGCAACGTCATCTGGGGCATAACGTGCTAACTTACTAAAATCATCCACATACTGACCAACAGTCCTTCCTCCTTGGCGTAAATTGCGAAACTCACGCTTCTTCATGGCCATAGCTCCTGCTGAGACATGGGCGGTGCGGAAAGCTTGCTGAAACTGATCCCATGTGACAGTGTCTACATGGTAAGTGGCTGTGAAATTCTCCCACCATCTTTGTTGCGGGTCCTTCAAGCTGGTGTGCAGCAAACTTCACCTTTTCTCCCTCAGACATCCTGCGGTGGTCAACTCCTCCCTACCTTACGGAGCCAATCATACTGCTACTATCGGCTCGGTGCTCTTTGGAAAACACCGGCGGGTTCAGCCTTAAGAAAGCGAGTCAAGTGATCTGCGGTGGTGGTGGCGGTGGGTTGTTGTTGTTGTTGCCTTGGTTACTGTACCAATGTTTGGATCAAAGTGTTCTGCTGCTGAATCAAGCTGGGTGATCTCTGGCGGAAAAACAAACCGAGGTCGCGTCTCGGAGGCATCGATGGGTTTAGAAAAGATGAGAAATTAAGAAATAGAGTGAGGTCTAAGGAGAAACACTACCCAAATGTATATGAGCAAATGCACACAAAATCACTTCATTCAATTCAAACAAAGGGCTTACAACGATCTAACTATCGCAAAAGTGCGTGTACTATGATGTTTACAAGGAGGTAATACTACTAATATGTGGGGTCATCTATTAATTTGAACGGTGGAAGACTCCATGATGTACGCTCGACCGTCTTCAAAGTCGGGTTCACTTGGATCCGAATCGGTGTCGTCGATGATGATGTAGTTGCTCGGACAGCCGACGTACTTGTCTTCATTCTTGGCGCCAATTTCTTCTTGAGTTCTTCAATCTCACTCTTAAGATCGTTATTGTGTCTTGCTACAGCTCGATCTCGTCCATGTAGTCCTTGCGTGTAGACTTGAGTTCTCCTTCAGTTCGATGATCCTTCCTTTGCATTCTTCAACTCTATCATATCATTGCACATCTGGTTCTCTCTGGCGTCAAATGTCTTTGGTTTAACTCTGGATGAAAGCTGCAATGGATCTGTCCTTCTTGGTGCTGACTATCTCCCATTGCTCATTCGGCGTCCGCAAATCTGGTAGATAGTGTCCTTGAGGTCTTCTTGATAAACTTCTCCAATCGTCCCATGGTGATATGAGCTGCCATGCTCTTTCCCGGACTCGAGTTGGTGCAATCGAAAACACTATCTATAGGCTTGGTGATTGGGGCGAATGTCCTTCCGGAACGTGAGCTTGAATCTTCCAGCGCTCCTCTTGAGCAGAGTGGCGTTGAAAGTCCGGTGAAACTTGGTAGTCAATGTTCGGTGCTTGGTGACTTCCTTCAAGTGAAATCCAAAGGTGTGCCTTCATCGGTTGGGCGTACTTGATCTTGGCGTCCTTCATCCTAAAAGAGTAGAAAAGATGAGGAGTTAGAAAATGAGAAGAGAGTAGTGATCTATGGCTTTAACTTAGTGGTGGTGTCCTACGGTCGGCGTGTGCTCTCATACCATCTCTGTAGCGACCCGACCGAATGGATCAAGTCTCGTGCTCGGTGTCATCCTGGATCGAATGTCTTGACACCACACAAGATGCTTGAAGGATTTATAACAGAGTAGCAATCACACACTTATTACATCGTTGCCCAAAGAGGACTTATTACAATAAATATGGCTTAAGGCCATCTAATAACGATAACAACGGAAGACTTGGAAGATAAATGAGTCCATCAACTCCAGTGACATCACCGAGTATAGAACCACGACCTAAAAGCACCTTACTAAGTCGTGCGAAAAGTCTCGCAACATGAAAGTTGCAGCCAAACAATTCACACATGGAATATCTTGGCAATGTAACACATAGAGAATAATGAATGATAAGCACGTACTACATGCATATGTGGCTGGTGGAAAGCTCTCTGATTCTGATTTGCATAAAGCCAGTTTTTCCCTCTGCAAAGGAATAAATTTGTTTAACTATCATGGTGGTTGTTAAACATTGAGAATGGTTGATAGCATCCTCAATCCCAATTAAAAGTACTCATTAAAACCCAACAATATTAATTAGAGTAACATGTTGAGATTCACATGATATTCAAGTACTAGATACTCAAGATGTCCATAACAGGGGACACGGCTAATCATGATTAGTTTATACACTCTGCAGAGGTTTATGCACTTTTCCCCACAAGACTCGATCGCCTCCGTTTGGTTTCTCGCACTACATGGTGTTTGAGAGGCGGATGGCCGAGACATAGTCTTTCGAAGCGTTTGCACCTTACGATGGGTAGACCGTACCACCTACAACCCCTACATCAGCTAGTCTACCACTGTAAGAGTTCACACGACTTAATCAACTATGCGAGCCCATAATGGCTTGTGGCTGCACACGGAAGTTACTAGCATGAATGATCTTATGATCCCTTTGAGCACAGGTGGCGGTCCGAAGAAAAACAGGCAAGTCTGATAGAAACCAGGTGCTCAATCCACCCAGGATGTGTGTTTAAGTTGCCACCTTAAATAAACCATTAATTTAACAATCTCACATCTGTCATGGATATCACTCACCCAATCCACGTCTACTAGCATAGCATGGCATAATAAGCAAACGTAGAAGTAACTCCCAAGGTTTCATAAGTAAAACAGGTAATAGGTACTACCTCATCTACTTCCCATCCCACAATTTAATTAGATCCTAATCATGCAATGTTTGAGGATTGATCTAATGCATAAAAACTGGGTATGAGAAAGTATGATCAAAGTGTTACTTGCCTTGCTGACGATCCGCGAAACCTAGAGACTCGAAGTAACAAGCGGCGCACTCCGGGTGATCTATCGCAGACAAGCAACAAGCATACAATAAGTACTCATCTAATGCACAGGTAAATCTCGAATAAAAGATCTAACCAGAAAGTTCAACTTAAGAACCCTGGTTGCAAAAGAATCGAATCAAATAAAGCAGCGAAAGTCAAGCGACGAAAGAAAACAACTCGGTTCTAGCAAGTTGAAACTAAGTCAAATTTTACAGTAGCAAAACTTTGTTTAAGTTTATTAGTCGGAACGGCGGTTTGAGATGAAACTCCAGCGCTTGAATCACCTGATTCCGATAAGCGAGCGAGAAGATAGACTAGAAAGAAAATCGGATCTGAAATCGCTATCGAAAAAATAGCGGAATAAATCCGATGAGAAAGAAAACGACGAACGGTTGAACAAGCGGACGTTCACTAACGAAGCAAACTGGTGATCACGTTCGTTAGGGACGAGCGGTCCGTGACGCTTGCTAAACAAAACCGGAAAGAAAAACTAGCGAGAAAAACCGATCTAGGGTTTGGAAAAGAAAAGCGAAACGAAAACCGATCTAGAAAACCGGAACGAAATCGAACGAAATCGGAACGATTCTGAAAAACCGAACCGAGGAAAAGAAAAAGGTGGCCTTGCTGGGCTAGTACCTCGAGAGGCGAGGGCTCGGCGGCGGCGTTAGGTGGCGCGGCGCGGCGGCGGCGGCGGCGTAGGGGGCGGGTGGGCGGCGGCGGCTGGTGGTGTGGGGAGGAGAGGAGAGGTGTTGATTTGATGTGTTAGAGGGGGGGTGCTTGGGTATTTATATTGGGGAGGGGAGGGTTTTGCTTGGGGTAGGGGACAAGAAATAGACTAGGATTAGGAAACAAAAGGGAAAAGATCTAGAAAGAAATACGGAATAAACGGAAATAGGACAAGAGTCCTACTAGGATTGGAAAAGAAGCGGCGGCTCCCTCCTGGCTCCCTGGCGCGCGCGATGGAGTTGGCCTCCTGGCCGGCCGGCTCCTTAGCGGCTTGGGCCTTTGGCCCAAGGCGCTCTGAGTTTTTTAATCGGTTTCACATGAGAAAAATACAGAAAAAAAATCTAAACGAACTCCAAAATTAATAAAGTAAACTTTCCCGACTCCTAAAATGAGTCGAACAAAATGAACTTTAACACGGGCCAAAATGTAATTTTTTAAAACACGCATTTTCCCTAAGGCAAATAAACTCCGAGAAAAATCCAAAAGTTGATTTATTTATTAAATCTTCATTTTCCTAAATTTTGGGAAAGTCATATTATTCCCTCTCTTATTTTGATATTGGAAAAATATTTGAAGATAAAATAAATAAATCCAATGATCCTCTTTTCATAGTTTTGAGAGAACTCAAATCGAAAATTTGAAATCTCCAACTCTCTCGAGGGTCCTTGAGTTGCGTGAAATTTCTAGGATCAACAAAATGCAAGAAAATATGATATGTATGATGATCTAATGTATAACATTCCAAATTGAAAATTTGGGATGTTACAGTGGGACTAAACTTGTGGGCTGATCATAGCGATGGCGATTTTCTTATAAGCGCTTGCTGCTAACTTCTATAGCGATGGCGCGTTCAATATAGGGTGCTACTGCTATAACTAGCTGGGTTGCGAGGTCATGGCAATTAGATCGAGTAGTGCGGTTTGGCGTGGGCGCTACTGCTATTTTCCTTTCAAGGTAGCGTTTGCTATCACGCTTTTGCTGCTAAATAGCGATAGCGTTGTATTTTGAGGCCTGCTGGTTGGTAAGATTCGGTGTATAGGCTTTTCCCTAGTAGTGTGAGGGCCTTTTGGTATTATCCCATTGGCTTCTTGGAGAAGCCACCCTTGGGCTTGGCCTATAAATAGGGGTGGAGGGGGCTGCCTAAAGACACACTCTTTCTCACATACAAGTGCCATGCATGATTTGGCTTCTCTCTAGCTCCGTGAAATAGTTTAAATGAGCCGAAGGCTGTCTGGTTACGGGCGGCGAAGCCTGCGGATAGATGACATCGTATGTGCAACCACAGAGAGGTCGTAGTTTGATCATTTTGCCCGAGGGGCTGTTTTGAGAGTGCCTCGAAGAACTGTCCAAGTGATGATCTGAGTTACGTGAGTCCTCGAAGGGCTATACGAGTGACCATCCAAGTTTTGAGGTTCTCGAAGGGCTGTCCGCGACACCGTCCGAGGATTGTCCATTGCCTCCCGAGGGCTGTCCGTGGGGCGGATGAGGGTATACATCCTCGCGGTTGGGAGGTTGTAAATCCTAGCCGCTGAGGATCTGCACCGCCGTTAAGTCATCGACTCTACTTCCGCTCGCTTCTGAGTCGATGTGAAAAAGATCAAACCTTGTATGCAGTCTCCATAGTGGTCCTGGGCTGGTGCGTAAGTCAGACATTTTTTGTTTTCTGCTACGTTTCCCTGCAGCTACTAGAATCGCTAAGCCCGATACTAAAGATAAGAATAAGCTTGTGGTTGGCATGCCTGTTGTTTGTGTTAAAATAGGTGATCATTGTTACCATGGTTTATGTGATTTGGGTTCTAGTGTGAATGCTATTCCTTTTACCTTATATCAAGAGATTATGAATGATATTGCACCTGCTGAGCTAGAGGAGATTGATGTTACTATTAAGCTTGTGAATAGAGATTCTATTTCACCGCTTGGGATTGTTAGAGATGCTGAAGTCTTGTGTTAAAATACCCTACTATTTTTCTAGTTCTTGGTTCTCTACAAGATGATTTTTGTCCCATTATATTTGGTAGACCCATCTTGAATACAGTTAATGCTAAGATTGATTGCAATAAAGAAACTGCCAGTGTTAACTTTGGTGATGTACCTCATGAGTTTAATTTCTCTAAATTCCATAGACAACCTCATGATAAAGAATTGCCTAGTCAAGATGAAATTATTGGTCTTTCTTCTATTGTCGTACCTCCTACTGATCCGTTAGAACAATATTTGCTATACCATGAGAATGATATGCATATGAATGAAAGAAATTAAATAGATAAGATATTCTTTGGTCAAGAACCTGTCCTTAAACATAATTTTCCTATTGAAACTCTAGGAGGTCCACCTCCTCCTAAGGGTGTTCCTGTGTTTGAATTGAAGCAATTACCTGATACGTTGAAATATGCTTATCTTGATGAAAAGAAGATATATCTTGTTATTATCAATGCTAACCTTCCAGAGCATGAAGAAACGAGATTACTTAAAACTCTGAGGAGGCACCGTGCTGCTGTTGGATATACTCTTAATGATCTGAAGGTCATTAGTCCCACTCTATGTCAGCACAAAATTAATATGGAGCCTAATGCTAAGCCGGTTGTTGATAACCAACAACGGTTGAATCCTAAGATGAAGGATGTGATAAGAACTGAAATATTAAAGCTTCTGGAAGAAGGTATAATTTATCCCATAGCTGATAGCAGATGTGAAAGTGCGTTATATCGACTAGAGGGGGGGTGAATAGGCGATTTTTATGAATTCTTCAATGAGGAATTTGCCGGTGAGGAAATTCCTAAGTGAAGAACTACTTGCAGCGGAATAAGTACTCAGAAGTAAGCATACGAGAATGCGGACATGGTCATCATGATGGAATGAAGACAATCAAAGAGTACAGAAAGCTGAACACAAGATAGCACAAGATGAAGACAAATAGACTGAAGAAATTGAACTGGGGAAATTGAGAAAGTCTTCAGTCAAAGTCTTCAAACACAGATATGAATGAACGCTCAACACAGTAATGAGGAAATGAAAGGGTTGAGGAAATAGAACCAGATTAGGTTGATGAAGACAATGATTTGGTAGACCAGTTCAAGCTGCTGTCTCGGTTATGCGTCTGTTGGAGCGGTGAGTATTTAAACTCGAGGACACACGATCCGGACACCCGGTCGCTGAGCACGCAGCTCGGGACACCAAGTCCTCACCGTATTCTCCTTGAACTAAGGTCACACAGACCTCGTCCAATCACTCGTGGTAAGTCTTGAGCGACTTCCAAACCTTCACAGACTTGGTCACTCGGCGATCCACAATTCCTCTTGGATGCTCTAGACCATGGCGCCTAACCGTCTGGAAGAAGCACAGTCTTCAAAGGTAACAAGCGTCGGATCCACGCAGATCAATCTCTTGATGATGCTCAATCACTTTGGGTTTGTAGGGTTTGGTTTTGGGTTTTCCTCACTTTCGATGATTTTCGCTCAAAGTCCTCGGAGGATGGGTTGCTCTTAAATGACAAGTGTCAAGTTCTCTCGGAGCAGCCAACCAGCTAGTGGTTGTAGGAGGCGGCTATTTATAGCCTAGGGAGCAACCCGATATGATAAGACATAAATGCCCTTCAATGATATGACCGTTAGGTGGATAAGATATTTTGGGACAGGTGGCGCGCCTTTAAACAACGGTCGGAAATTTGATTCTCAAATTCCTCGGGGCTATCATGTTCCTCCTTGTGTAGGCAATCCATGGCGAATTCCTAACTCCTCGGTCGAACAAATTCCTCGTGACGGAAGAAATTCGTCTCATCCTTTGAAGAAATTGGTGAACTGTATGAGATTTCAAAGGCTTCACTCGAAGGGATTGGTAGGTGTAGGATTTTGAGTTGAGCATCACATGGAAATTTTTCCTTAGTATTTCCTCGACCCCTTTAACGATGCGGTGTTTCCTATGACTCAAGAAATAGAAAACGAAACTACGAAAACAAAAGTCTTCATGCTTCATGTTCCTCAAATGAATACCAAGTCTTCAAGGTCACACCAATTTCTTCACTTTGAAAGTCTTGAAAAGTCTTGAATATCAAAGTCTTGATCGAAGAACTTCATTTTTAGGGTCGACTTTCTCTGTAAATATCAAACTCCTCATAGACTTATAGACCTGTGTACACTCATAAACACATTAGTCCCTTAACCTATAAGTCTTCAATACACCAAAATCACTAAGGGGCACTAGATGCACTTACAATCTCCCCCTTTTTGGTGATTGATGACAATATAGGTTAAGTTTTCAACGGGGATGAATATATGAAGTGTAACTACTGATATTGAGGAATTTGATTGCAAGATATAGAAAACTCCCCCTGAAGATGTGCATAGTGAGGAATTTGCTTTTGAGGCAATGCACATTTGAAGAGTTGAATCATGGAGATCTCCCCCTATATCTTGTAATTCATACACGCATTTGACATATAATATGAAGAATTTGAAATGCATGATGAAATATGGTGCTTGATGAAATTCAGCATGCGTGCAGTAACATTAATGAGGAACAAGCATGCAAAATAACGCATCAAGAGTATCAGAGCACCATCGGGTTTAAGATTACAACTCGATCCAATAAAAGTTTCAGAAGAACGAGAGTTGTAACTTAACAAAAAATTGCCCATATAATAGAGCCGCTTGAAGACTAACTCAAATTTCTCCCCTTTGTCATCGAATGACCAAAAGGATCGGCGAGGACTAACGCCTCAAGAATTTCAAGTTGTTGAAGGAGCGCCCGGCGTTGTTAGGCGGTTGTCGTAGTAGGGCTGCCGCAGATGTCGTCAAGTCTTCATTTTCATCAATGTCTCGCGATGAAGAATAGGAGCTGGCCACCAAGGAAGGAACTTTGACCTTCTTGTATTTCTTGGTGGAGGTGCAGACCAGTCAAAGTCTTCCTTGAGACCCATTATCTTCAGTTCTTCGCGTTGTAGACATTTGAAAGAACAGCCAGTGCGTTTGAAGGTTTCATGGAGGTAGTAGTGGTTTTCTTCACCGCATTGTGTGTAGAGGTCATGTTGTGAAGAATTGAACCAAGCGGCGCTTGACCCATTTATGATTGCGATCAACCTTCGATGAAGAATGAGGAGTAACTCACGATCGGTCATCACCACAGGTGATGTGGCTTGAGACTTTGCTTGGTGAGGTATTGGCGGCGAGTCATGTGTGGCGAGTCATCATTGGTGGAGTAGGATGCAGCTTTACTAAGCGGACCATCCAATGGGCGAGTGCCTTCATCGATCCAGCAGTTGCCTTGCCCTTGTCATCGGTGAGGAAAAAGTCCATTTGAGGACTTCAATCGGGGCAAGTAGGCTGCGGTGGTTGATATCGACCTTGTAATTGGTGAAGACCTTGTCTGATGAATCTCATAATCCAAGGTGCATAAGGCTTCACTCAAAAGGTGACATAGCAATGTTTGCGAGTCCTCATGAAGAAATCATGGAAGTTGATGGGAGCGCCATGAATGATATTGAAAAGCATATTCTTCATGATGCCAGCGACTTCTTCATCATTTGAGTCGTGGTCTTTGATAGGACTCATTGTCTTTGTCGAATCCGATAGGCGATCGAGGCACATACAATAATTCCTTGACGAGGAATTTGGTTCTTGGGGCCTGCCCTGGCTTCAAAGGCTTCACCGGCACTTGCATATAGTGATTTGAAAGCTCAGGTTCGTTGTAGATACAACGAGCACCATCAAGTGGAGGACTGAGTGGTAGGGCTCGAAGCAATTTAATTGTTGGTGCCTTGTAGTGAGTGTTTTCAGACATCCAGTCTAACACCCATGAGTTCACATCTTCAGCGTCTCCGGTGATGTGCAGCGTTGCATAGAATTGAAGAATGAGTTCTTCATTCCAATCACAGATATTAGTGCAGAAATTCAAAAGTCCTGCATCGTGAAGAACACTGAGGACTGGCTCGAAGCCTGGCAGAGATTCCATGTCCACATGAGGAATATGTGCATGATCGAAGACTTTGTCTTTGTTGAACAAAGACGAGGAATAGAAATTGGCTTGGTGGCGGTCGAAGCGCCTCTTCCTTATGTGAGCAGAATCATATGGATTATGTCGATGAAGAATACGTGCTTTCGCCAAGAAATCTTGACCTTAAAATTTTGCTTCGTTGAGAATGGATTCTTTGGCTTTGGCGATGGAGTGTCGATGAGCTGCATCATGACCTCTGGAATCGCAATCTCGGGTTCTTTAGGTGAGGAATTTCTGGTTCCTCTACATGTGCGATCGAGGATCAGCGACGGAGGTTCATCGGCGCTAGTGGCTGGAATTTCTTCATGTCTGAGATGAAGTGGGATGAGTTTCTTGAGCCCATTTGAACTGTTGGAGCGGGGGTGAGGAATCTGTTGGATTGGGGTGAAGAGTGGAGAATTTGGATCTTGACTTTCCCAAAGTCATCGGTCATCAACGGCGTTGTGCTTCCAATGTCCACATCTTCTTCAATTTCCTCAACGCCGCCTCTTCACCGTGTGGCCGAGGCATAGGCGAGAAATGATTGGGGTTGAAGGATTGCTTCCACTTCAATTTCTTCATCAATCTGCTCTGACGAAGCGGCGAGTGATTTTCTTCATCGAGATCCGCTTGGGATCTCATAATCTTCACCAAAAGGAACAAGGTCCTTTGATGGCATGGAGAAATTGGAACAGCATCAATGGGATTGTCAAATGAGCTGGTCATTGTCTTCATCTTCTTGGTCTTGAAGAATTTGAAGCAGCGGATGTTTTCCTTTTCTTCACTGCGGCTCGTTCTGCAGCCTTGGTCTTCTTCACATCGGATGCGAGATGGAAGGATTGGAGTTGGTGTAGGCGTGGGAGGAGCTGAGGAATCTGGTTGAATTTCCTCGGCGCATGGCGATGCAGCTTGCCTGACTTCTTCGATTTCTTCAGCGCACCACTAGTGGATGCCACGGCAATTTCTTCGGTGGCTGGAATGGGATCATCAGCCAGGGCTGCATTGTCTTGACTGAACTTCATCGGTGTCTTGGCATTGTCTTCAGCTGAACTTCATCGGTGGTCTTGGCATGTTCTTCGATCGGTGGTGAGGCTCCGGCTGAGGAATTTCTTGTTGCATTGGGGCTGCAACATTGGTGAACTTCTTCGTCGGGTTGTGAATCGACTTTGGCTCCTTGCCAATCAGCATAATAGGAGTCAAATTTGTCGCCGAGGGCTTTGATGTCGGCTGCATCTTGATAAGTTCTTGATTGTCATTTTGACAACGTTTTCTTCAATGTTTCTCCTTTACATCTGCGATTTCTTGATCACTCTGGCCGTATCAAATTTCCATTTCTCCTCTTGGATTAAATGAGTCAACATGTGACTTTGGCGGTGTCAACTTGAAGTCGAGCATAGGAGTGTTTGGGTCCTTGTGCGAGATCAATGTAGTCTAGGATCGCTCTTGGATCCAACAAAGGTAACACAGTATGCCTTTGGCTCTAGCGGCCCTTTCTTGGCGGTCTCGATGATTTCCATAAGTTCATCATCATCGACCTCATCATCTTCAATTGGCTCTTGGGCGACCTGTTTCTTCTTAGGACTTGGCCGAGGACCTCGTCCATTGTGGCCTTAGTCTTGAAAGCAGAGTCGGGCGGATGAAGAATTTGGTGCGGTGAGGAACTTGCTAAGACACGAAGCAATGGAGATGCTGCAGTCCTTTGGCACGTGGCGGATGCCACAGTCTTGAGGACTTTGTCGGAACTGCTTGAGGACTTTGTAGGAGCCGAGGATTTGGGAGGAGCAGGAGCAGCATGAGGAATTTGCCGTGAGGGCATTGTTGAGGAACTTGGCCGTGAGGGCCTTTGTTGGTGAAGCACTTGGCTTGTGTGCGGGCTTCTTTACCATAGATTTTCTTGGCTTGCAGAGGCCTCGATGGCAGCAGCGATGTGAGTCCTCATTAAATCTCCTCACTTTGCCTCGTTGGCTTGTCTTGCCAATTTTGCTTGGCGCTTGGCCCATTCTTGAGAAAGTCCTCACCACGCTTGATCTTTGGTGGGGTCGACTTCTTGACCAGTGCCAATGGAGCTCTTGGGCATGGAGGATTGAGGCGAATTTCTTCATGTACTTTGGAGTTACATATCTGTACTCCTCCATTCCCTTGCCCATCTCCGTTCAATCCTTTGAATCGCACCTTGCGCTGATTTTTATTCTCTTTGCGAACTCGGCTTCATCAGTGTGCAATAGTCAAGATATATTTCCTCAAGAATCTCAAGCGCATCATGACCTCGGGCCTCTTTCCTCCTTTACGTGGCTTCTTTCATACGCCATATTCTTGGTGAGGAATTTGAACAATCGAATTCTCTGAAGAAGTATGCAACTTTTCTTCGAGGCAGCTGCAAATGAGTTAAGTTGATGAGAACCTAGTGATTCAGCGGCGGACATGAGTACTGTGAGCAGAGTATAGTTGCGAGGAATTTGGAGAGGTCATATCGTTCTCGGAAGGTTTTCAAAAGAACTAGTTTGAGGAATTTGACGAGATGAGACTTGAAGAATTTCACTAGCGATCTTTGTCTTAGGTTCGAGTTGTATAGACCGAGGATCCACACAATTGAGGAATCTTGAAGAAAATCATTGCTTAGAAAGCGAATCAAGAGCATGTTTTGTTTGAGGTGTTCAGTATGAGTGAAGATTTGAAGAATAAACACCTTTGAAGATTTTCGGGAAGGTTTGAGAATCAAAGCGAGTAATAAAAGTAACTTTTAATTACCTAAGTGAAGAACACGACGAACCGAGAAGAACAGATGGGAAGTTAAATCGGGTTAGATCTTCCACGCCCTAACTTGGCGGAGGAAGACAGCTACGGTGGCGGCGGAGTGAAGATTTCATGATCGGTAGCGAGTCGTCGGCGACGAGGTTGAAGCGATGAAGCTCTTCCTCACCGGCGACGATGGAGTAGGCGGCGCTAGGGTTTGAGATGCTCGAGAGAGAGAGCGGTCGATCGGAGTAAAGGAAGTGAGGAAGGGGAGAGGGGGTATATATATAGCCACGGTGAAAAACTGTTCGCCCGAAGATTTGGGACGAACGTGCCCCTGACCCTTCTCATTAGCTTGACATGTGTCACCCATGTACTGACAAGTGGAGATTGTGTTAGATCATGGGTGAATAAATAAATCTATCGTGGGATGCGGAACGGTTTGAGCGGCAAAAACGAAAGTTTGGATAAGATCAGTTTTAAAGTTCCGTTCGCAATTTCTTCAATGACAAGGACACGGTGAAGATTTTGAGCGAGTTTCAAATAGAACGCACATGAAGAATTTGTGAATAGATTGGGTTGAGTATAGCATAGAGGAAAGGGTCCGATCACATTCACTTAGCGAAAAAAACGACTTGAAGAAATAGCCATAAGTGAATCTTGTAGAGGACATATATATATATATATATATATATATATATATATATATATATATATAGCCAATGAAGAAAAACGCAGCGAAACAGTGAAGATTTTGCAAAGTTGAAGAATTTGAAAAACTGAAGAATTTCAAAAGCGAGGAAAAACTCAAATTGAAGATTTTCAACTTTGGTGGTGGCGTGACCCACCATATAAGAATGATGATTTCAGACACAGCGTACAATTGTCATAGGGTTACGAGAATCAAATTCTTCATTAATTTCTTCACACTTAGAGTGTTATTCTTCATTGATTGAAGAAAAACGTTTCTTCATGTGTTGCACATCTAAGTCATCAATTTTGCATAGGTGTCAGGATGTGTGTCCTTTTCAAAGAACATTCGAAGATTGTAAGATATTTAGCTCACACCGCAACTTTCTAAATCTCTTCTCATCCAAGGGCTTTGTGAAGATATCGGCTAGTTGTTCTTCAGTCTTCACATGCTCGATGGAGATGTCGCCCTTCAACACATGATCACGAAGAAAATGATGACGAATCTGAATGTGCTTTGTCTTGAGTCTTGAACTGGGTTGTGAGCAATTTTGATGGCACTCTCATTGTCACAGTAGAGAGGCACATTCTTCACGTTGATGCCGTAGTCCTTGAGAGTTTGCTTCATCACAGCAATTGAGCACAACAAGAGCCAGCAGCAATGTATTCAGCTTCCGCAGATGAAGCGGTGATCGTAGTTCTGTTTCTTCGAGGACCAACGGACCAAAGATCGTCAGGAAATGACAAGTACCAGATGTTGATTTGCGGTCCACACGATCACCAAAGATAGTCGAGTCGAAATATCCAATGAGATCAAAAGTAGAGCCCTTGGGGTACCATAATCCTAGTGTTGGTGTGTGAGCTAGATATCAAAGAATATGCTTCATAGCCTTATGGTGTGATTCCTTGGTGTAGCTTGAAATCGGGCACACATGCAAACACTAAGCATTATATCTGGCCTAGATGCACATAAGTACAATAAAGAACCAATCATGGGCGGTATACCTTGTGATCAAGTCAATACCATTTTCATCGGTGCATAGATGGCCATTTGTGGGCATATGAATTTTAGCGCCTTTGCAATCTTGCATGCGAATTTCTTGAGGACATCTTTGAGGTATTTCTCACGAGATATGAATATGCCATTGTGTTGTTGATTTAATTTGAAGACCTAAGAAGAATTTCAACTCTCCCATCATAGACATTTGATATTCTTCACTCATCATGTAGGCAAATTCATCACTATAACGTTGGTCAGTACAGCCAAAGATAATATCATCAACATATATTTGACACACAAACAGTTCACCATCATATGATTTAGTAAAGAGAGTAGGGTCGAGTGAACCGGGTGTGAAGCCATTCTTCACGAAGAATTCCTTCAATGTATCATACTGTAACGCCCCGGATCCGATGCGCCAGGTGTCTGCTAGTTATTTGCCGTCTTTGCCATGTCATTTGCTTGTGTGTTGCACTTTGCCATGTCATCATATGCATTTCATATCATGTCATCATGTGCATCGCATTTGCATACGTGTTCGTCTCATGCATCCGAGCATTTTCCCCGTTGTCCGTTTTCCAATCCGGCACTCCTATGTCTCCCGGCGCCCCCTTTGTGCAGCCCAACACCCCCCTAAAAGTGGCCCAAAACCCATCTAACTCCCCTCCATGCTCTCGGTCGTTCGATCACGATCGCGTGGCCGAAAACCGCTCCTCATTTGGACACTCCTAGCTCCCTCTACCTATAAAACTAGACCTCCCCCGAAATTCGCGGATCAAAACGCCCCTAACCCTAGCTTCTTCTTCCTCCACCTTGCGACGGAGCGTCCGTCGCGCGCCCGGACACGTCCGCCGCCTCCTCCTCGGCCTCTCTCCCTCGCGCCTTGCCCTTGAGAACCCGCCAAGCCCATCGCAGAGCCCTGCAAGCCCATCTGAGCCACGCCGCCCCAGGCCTTCGCTCCCGCCGCCTCGCGTCTCCTCGTCGGGATCGGGCGGGCCCGTCTCCCTCGCCCCCCATGTTGGCCGGCAGGCCACCGAGCCCGCCACGGCGAGATCCTCCGCCAGCCAGGTGCCCGTCACCCTCCTCCTCTCCTCTGTCCTCTTCTCCTCCCTTCTCCGTGCTTCTCCCTCTTCCTCACGATCTCTCTCTCTCTCTCTGTGCGCTGAAGCCATGGATGGCGCCCCAAGCTCCACCGCAACAGCCGCCCGAGCTCCGTCCCGCCGCTCTTGCCGGATCCGTAGCCCATGCCCGATCTACCCATTCCGGCTATCCCAAGCCCGCTTGAGTCCCACGCCCTTCCTCGTCGCCGTTGACTTCCGCCGGAACCGTCCGTACGAGAGAAGGAGACGACCCCGACCTGCCAGTTTTTGTCCGCGAGGTGAATTTTCTGCTAAGTCCCGAAATACCTGATATTTTGGGGCTCTGTTCATGATGTCATAACTTGTTGCTTACTGCTCCGTTTCGTGTGTATAATATGTCAAATTGTTCGTCTCGACGAGTACATCATTTCATTCCATTGCATCATGTTCATTTGAGTCCATCTTGATGCCTGAATCTTCGTTGCAGAAGTGCTATGTGATGTTAATCTGTTGAAACTGGTATAACTTGGTGATTTGTCATTTTTGCCATGATTGATGTGTGCATCCTATGAACTTGAGTCCTACATGTGTTTTGTAATATGCCATGCCATATTTACAGGGGTGTATGCCATGTATTTTTGTGATCTCTGTGGTGACTAGCACAAGCATGCAAACTAGGCTTCATGATGTTGCTGATTTCAGCCCCTGTTCTGCTGATATTTTTATGCCATGTTAACTTGATGCTACCGAGAGATCCATGCATATTTTGAGTTACTTCAGTAAGGATGTTTTGAACATATGGTTATTCTCTATCCATCCATGCCCTTGTTTGCAATTATGGAGTGCCATAGCTTGAGCCAATCGAGCTCTACTTTTGCTATAAAATGTTTCCTGGCAGGTTGTTTACATGTTATTCAATTTTGCCAAGGTTGTTGTAGCTGATCCGTGTATGCTATGATGTTTTTCTTGCCATGTATAGCCTCTATGCCATGTATTCTTACTGTGAGTTGCCTTGCCATGCCATGTATTGCTCTGTGGTGAGTGGTTCAAGCTCACCAACATGCCTACTTATTGTTGTTCCTTCCTTGTATGAATCTGTCATATAACTTGCCATGTTTACATGGGTGCCATCATATCTTCTGATCCCTTTTGGCTCATGGTCAGTAAGGGACATTTGTTATATGCAATTAGTATATTCATGTAATGCCTTTGTTTGCCATGTTAAGTTCCTGTAACATGTTGTTTGATAGCTCTAAACATTGCAACCTGATGTTATTTCTGCTAAGTCTGAAACTGTTATTATTTGCAATCTTGCCATGTGTTTTTGAGCATGTTCTAGTGATTTCTGGAGATAGCTCAGTGATCATGTTTTGTCATGCTTTACCTGTACATCATGCCCATGCCTTTTGTTTTCTCGTTGGGATTCTGTAGCTTGTTGTTTTGATGCTTGCAATATGCCTAGTTGCTGTTTTGGACAGATTGTTGCTATAACTTGTTTCATGTGTATGTGTTGAACCGTTGCTCCGTTTTGAGTGTGCTCTATATGAAACTTGCTTGATTTTGCATGTAGTTTCATATTATCATGTTGCATCCTTGTTTTGAGGCGTTTGCTTGATGTTTGTATGCATTTTGCATCAATGCCATGTTTAACTTGTTTTGCTCGTATCTTCTAGGCCGTAGCTCCGAATCTAATGAACTTTATATGTAACTTGACTAGAATTTCGTGTAGATCATCGTGGTGCATCTTAACTTGCTGTTTAACAACTTGAACATAAGGTTTATTTAGATCTGGACCAATTTCGAAATTTGCAGATGAGGACTTACCGGTATTGTTATATGTTGTTCCCGGCCTCATTTAAACTTGCTTTGACGTGTTGTTCTTGTTTGCATCATCTCTTGCCATGAGTAGCTTCATGTAGCTTTGTCATGCATCATGCTTGGTTGAGCATCATGTCTTGTTCATGCGTGGTGTGTTTACTATGTTGTGTGCTTCTTCTTATTAGTTCCTGTTTCGTTGCGATCGTGAGGATTCGTTCGTCTACGCTCGGTTCAGCTTCATCCGTTCGTCTTCTTCATGGATTCGTTCTTCTTCCTTGCGGGATTTCAGGCAAGCTGACCGCTACCCTGGATCTCACTACTATCATTGCTATGCTAGTTGTTTCGTTCTATCGCTATGCTGCGCTACCTATCACTTGTTCCTCAAGCCTCCCAAATTGCCATGTCAGCCTCTAACCTTTTGCACCCTTCCTAGCAAACTGTTGTTTGGCTATGTTACCGCTTTGCTCAGCCCCTCTTATAGCGTTGTTAGTTGCGGTGAAGATGAAGTTTGTTCCTTGGTGGAACATGGACATGTTGTTCCTTGTTGGAACATGTTTACTTGTTGGGATATCACAATATATCTTATTTAATTAATGCATCTATATACTTGGTAAAGGGTGGAAGGCTCGGCCTTATGCAGGTGTTTTGTTCCACTCTTGCCGCCCTAGTTTCCGTCATATCGGTATTATGTTCCCGGATTTTGCGTCCCTAACGCGGTCGGGTGATTTATGGGACCCCTTGACAGTTCGCTTTGAATAAGACTCCTCCAAAGAAGGCCCAACCTTGGTTTTACATTTGCCTCACCTAGCCCTTTTTCCCTTGGGAGTCGCGCTCTCAAGGGTCATCTTTATTTTACCCCGGGCAGTGCTTCTCCAAGTCTTGGCCCAAACCGAAGGATGTCCGGCGCCCCCACTGGCAATCGGGTCTATGCCAACCCGACGTCTGGCTCATCTGGTGTGCCTGAGACGAGATATGTGCAGCTCCTATCAAGATTTGTCGGCACATCCAGGCGGCTTTGCTGGTCTTGTTTTATTCTTTGTCGAAATGTCTTGTAGCCGGATTCCGAGACTGATCGGGTCTTCCAGGGGAGAAGGAATATCCTTCGTTGATCGCGAGAGCTTATCATGGGCTAAGTTGGGACACCCCTGCAGGGTATATACTTTCGAGAGCCGTGCCCGCGGTTATGTGGTAGATGGGAATTTGTTAATATCCGGTTATAGTAAACTTGAAGCAAACTCTTCTAAAATACACCAACCGTGTGCGTAACCGTGAGTGTCTCTTTTCGGGGTTGATCGAGAGGAGAACACGGTTTCTGGGTTATGTCTAACGTAAGTGGGAGTTCAGGATCACTTCTTGATCATTACTAGTTGACGACCGTTCCTTTGTTTCTCTTCTCGCTCTCATTTGCGTATGTTAGCCACCATATATGCTTAGTCGCTGCTGCAACCTCACCACTTTACCTCTTCCTTACCCATTAAGCTTTGCTAGTCTTGATACCCATGGTAATGGGATTCTTTGAGTCCTCGTGGCTCACTGATTACTACAACAACAGTTGCGAGTACAGGTTATGCGATGTTCATGGCGCGAGAGCGATGTTTACTTGTTTTGGAGTTCTTCTTACGCTTCTTCTTGATCGGGGAAAGGTTCGGTCGGCAGCCTGGGCTAGCGAGGTGGATATTGTTTGAGTTTCTATTTATGTTCCATCCGTAGTCGGATGTTGATCTTGTATATGATGTTGATGTATTCTTGTGGCATTTGTGCCTTATGTATGTATCCTATCTATTATGTAATGTTGATGTAATGATATCCACCTTGCAAAAGCGTTTCAATATCGGGTCTATCCTTGGTGGGACCGTCGAGTTCCTTTGGATAGGGTCGCATATTAGGCGTGACAAGTTGGTATCGAGCCTCGACCGACCTTAGGAGCCCCTTGATTGATCGTGTAGTTTGGCGATGTCGAGTCTAGAAAAACTTTTGAGTCTAGTTATATCGAGAGTAGGAATTCTTTTTACTCCTCAGCCCTTAAATCGCTCTGGTGAGGAATCTTGACGTAGGTGTTTTGGAATTACTCCTCTTCCCCTTCAAATTTTTCTTTAGGATCACGTGGTTAGTTTTCCGTTCGTTGTTCCTCAGCTCTTTTCATCCGGTGCATTTCTCGTCAAGTCGATTCGAACCCCTTCATCTTTGCAAATTCAATCCTCAGTTGTCTTATTTTCCCACCCACCCTCCCTTCTTCTTCTCGGAACCGGAGTCCGTAATTGAGTATCCATCCTACTCGTGCGAAGTCTTTGCTTTCTTTCCTCAATGATTTCAACCGTTGTTTTCTCTTCAAGATATTCGTTGGTTTCCCCTTCCAAGTTGTCTTTGTTTTCCCGCCCTCCCACCCTATTATTCCCGTAGTTCGAGTTTCTTCCGACCATCAATTCCATTCGTGTGGAGCCTCTTCAGTCTTCCCTCAATTATTTCAACCGGTGAATTCTCGTCTCGTTCGTCATTCATCATCCCTTTTTCTTATCCGGTGGATTCAATTCTAATTTTGGTAGTGATTATATTCTTTCCTCGGCTCAAGTGTTTTCCTTGCTCATTCGTCTCTCGCCAGTTTATCCTCCCGGAGTGCTCAAGACATCTCGGAGATTAAATCGTGTTCTAATTAATTCGAGGTTGTCACCTCACCAAATATTTCAGTTCTTCCGTGCATCATCTATCATTCAACATCCCTTTCCAGCGGTGTTTTCTTTTAGTGGGCCCTAACCCACGGTCTTTTCCGTGATCTTACGACTCTTCTAATTTCCCGAGTTATTCTCAATTCTTTTGGAGTTTGGCGTAGAATGAATTTCATCGATCGAGATGCCTTTCCAAGATCGATTTCAAATCATTTCATTGTTGGCTCAACCTCTTCGCTTTTCATTCTCCCGGAGTATCCCAGTAATTTTGGTGGTGTTTCTCGTCATCATTTGAAGATTGAAGAAGAGTTTTTCCTCTAAATCTTGCCCGTTCTCTCGAAGATTCGTGGCTCTAGCTTCTTGTTATCCTCTCGAATTTATTCCATTTGTCAGATATTATTTCTTACTCATCCGGGGTATTTCAGGAGTTATTCTCCCGTTCTTTTTCACCGGAGGCCATCATTCTAGAAGAATTCTTCGCCTCATCATTTCAGCTATCGTTCTCTATTTATCCCGGTGCTTCGCTCAAGTGTTCTTAATCAGCTCATGATCTCTTTGTTCTTTTGCATCTAAATCCCCTCGAGCATATTTGTTCTTCTAAGTCTTCCCGGTGATTCATTCTCTTTCATCAGTTATTTCCAAATTCTTACGGTGTTCGTTCAAGATTCTTTTCTTTGATGATCATTTTAATCCATTCGTTCTTTTTAATCCTACCGGTGGTTCATGAAGACCTTCTCAAGTTTGCGATATGTCACTTCTCAATCCTTTTCATCAAGAATAAGTAGTATGCAAATCCATTGCTTCTCATCAATTTAATTGGTGGAGGATAAGCATAACATAATTCTTATTCTCATTTCATCGTGGTCAAGTTGATTAATTCTTTCTTTGGAGATTGTTCGTGATGAGTGATTTTCTCGGATCTAAGTCGTTCGTCTTTTCTTTTCCGGAATTCAATTTCCTCAGCCATCTCGTCGGAACCTCCATCTAAATCATCGCAAGGCTCATCTTATTCTTTCTTCCTTCATTCTATCTCACCATCCTTTTGTTACCGAAGTTCTTCACGGTGGTTCGTCATGATTTAATTCATTCTTCAAGAGTTCATCTATGTTCTTGTGAAGGAGCTCAAGTATCTTTCTTCTTGCATATCAAAGTGTAATTAAATCTCCGTATTCTTTTGAACTGGAGTTTTGCATTTCTTCGTCCTTCTCAGCTATCTAATCATTTCCATTTGTGGCCGGTTATCACCTTATGATTTTGAGAGGTTATTCATAAGTCCACAACAGGCAATTCTTTGTTGTTGATTTTCTCAACAACTTCGTTCAATCTTTTCTTCGCAAGGATGCTTGGCAAATTCATTCGTCGAAGAAGTTGTCATTTTCTTCTCCGATCTTTTCATTCAACTCTTTCAATTCTTTCCGGAGGTTTTGTGTCATGTCTTCAAGTATCATTCCATCCTCTGAAGTTCGTGTTCTATTCTGTCCTTGTTCAACCGGAGTGCTGCCTAAATCCTTTCAATCTTATCCGTTTCTTATCTTGTTCTAACCGGAGTGCTTTCAGAGTCTATCTTGATTCCGTGAGCTTTCGATTCTCGTCATTCTCGTCGTTCCTCTCTTCTTCTCGAGTGCTCTCTTGAGTTCTTGCTTCACCTCTTCCTCTTTCTCTTCCGCCTCGGTCCTAAGATCTCGGGACGAGATCTCTTGTTAGTGGAGGAGTGTTGTAACGCCCCGGATCCGATGCGCCAGGTGTCTGCTAGTTATTTGCCGTCTTTGCCATGTCATTTGCTTGCGTGTTGCACTTTGCCATGTCATCATATGCATTTCATATCATGTCATCATGTGCATCGCATTTGCATACGTGTTAAGTCTCATGCATCGAGCATTTTCCCGTTGTCCGTTTTCAATCCGGCACTCCTATGTCTCCGGCGCCCCTTTTGCCTCTTTTAGGTATGCGGGTGTTAAGCGGTCTCGGAATGACCGAGGTTTGCCAGCGGCCTTGGTATAGCACCGTAGACCGCTGTCAAGTTTCGTGCCATTTGGAGTTCGTTTGGTACTCAACGGTTAACCGAGGTAACAAGTAAAGCCTCTTTGTGCAGCCCAACACCCCTTCAAAGTGGCCCAAAACCCATCTAACTCCCTCCATGCTCTCGGTCGTTCGATCACGATCGCGTGGCAGCTCCGCTCCTCATTTGGACACTCCTAGCTCCCTCTACCTATAAACTAGACCTCCCCGAAATTCGCGGATCAAAACGCCCTAACCCTAACTTCTTCTTCCTCCACACATACGGACGCGTCCGTGCTTGCGCCGGACACGCCGCCGCCTCCTCAGCCTCTCCCCTCGCGCCGCCGCCAGGCCCGCCAAGCCCATCACAGGCCCTGCAAACCCATCTGAGCCCCGCCGCCCATGGCCTTCGCTCCCGCCGCCTCGCGTGTCCCTCGTCGGGATCGGGCGGGGCCGATCTCCCTCGCCCTTGTTGCCGGCGGCGAGCCACCGGAGCCCGCCGCGGCCGAGATCCTCCGCCAGGCCCGTGCCCGTCACCTCCTCCTCTCCTCTGTCCTCTTCTCCTCCCTTCTCCCGTGCTTCTCCCTCTTCCTCACGATCTCTCTCTCTCTCTGTGCCGGAAGCCATGGATGGCCGCCCCAAGCTCCACTGCAACAGCAGCCGCCCGAGCTCCGTCCGCGCCGCTCTTGCCGGATCCGTAGCCCATGCCCGATCTACCCATTCCGGCTATCCCAAGCCCGCGAGTCCCACGCCCCTTCCTCGTCGCCGTTGACTTCCATGGAACCGTCCGTCTGAGAGAGAGGAGACGACCCGACCTGCCAGTTTTGTCCGCGAGGTGAATTTTACGCTAAGTCCCGAAATACGATATTTTGGGGCTCTGTTCATGATGTCATAACTTGTTGCTTACTGCTCCGTTTCGTGTGTATAATATGTCAAATTGTTCGTCTCGACGAGTACACCATTTCATTCCATTGCATCATGTTCATTTGAGTCCATCTTGATGCCTGAATCTTCGTTGCAAAAGTGCTATGTGATGTTAATCTGTTGAAACTGGTATAACTTGGTGATTTGTCATTTTTGCCATGATTGATGTGTGCATCCTATGAACTTGAGTCCTACATGTGTTTTGTAATATGCCATGCCATATTTACAGGGGTGTATGCCATGTATTTTTGTGATCTCTGTGGTGACTAGCACAAGCATGCAAACTAGGCTTCATGATGTTGCTGATTTCAGCCCCTGTTCTGCTGATATTTTTATGCCATGTTAACTTGATGCTACCGAGAGATCCATGCATATTTTGAGTTACTTCAGTAAGGATGTTTTGAACATATGGTTATTCTCTATCCATCCATGCCCTTGTTTGCAATTATGGAGTGCCATAGCTTGAGCCAATCGAGCTCTACTTTTGCTATAAAATGTTTCCTGGCAGGTTGTTTACATGTTATTCAATTTTGCCAAGGTTGTTGTAGCTGATCCGTGTATGCTATGATGTTTTTCTTGCCATGTATAGCCTCTATGCCATGTATTCTTACTGTGAGTTGCCTTGCCATGCCATGTATTGCTCTGTGGTGAGTGGTTCAAGCTCACCAACATGCCTACTTATTGTTGTTCCTGCCTTGTATGAATCTGTCATATAACTTGCCATGTTTACATGGGTGCCATCATATCTTCTGATCCCTTTTGGCTCATGGTCAGTAAGGGACATTTGTTCTATGCAATTAGTAGATTCATGCCATGCCTTTTTTTGCCATGTTAAGTTCCTGTAACATGTTGTTTGATAGCTCTAAACATTGCAACTTGATGTTATTTCTGCTAAGTCTGAAACTGTTATTATTTGCAATCTTGCCATGTGTTTTTGAGCATGTTCTAGTGATTTCTGGAGATAGCTCAGTGTTCATGTTTTGTCATGCTTTACCTGTACATCATGCCCATGCCTTTTGTTTTCTCGTTGGGATTTTGTAGCTTGTTGTTTTGATGCTTGCAATATGCCTAGTTGCTGTTTTGGACAGATTGTTGCTATAACTTGTTTCATGTGTATGTGTTGAACCGTTGCTCCGTTTTGAGTGTGCTCTATATGAAACTTGCTTGATTTTGCATGTAGTTTCATATTATCATGTTGCATCCTTGTTTTGAGGTGTTTGCTTGATGTTTGTATGCATTTTGCATCAATGCCATGTTTAACTTGTTTTGCTCATATCTTCTAGGCCGTAGCTCCGAATCTAATGAACTTTATATGTAACTTGACTAGAATTTCATGTAGATCATCGTGGTGCATCTTAACTTGCTGTTTAACAACTTGAAAATAAGGTTTATTCAGATCTGGACCAATTTCAAAATTTGCAGATGAGGACTTACCGGTATTGTTATATGTTGTTCCCGGCCTCATTTAAACTTGCTTTGACGTGTTGTTCTTGTTTGCATCATCTCTTGCGATGAGTAGCTTCATGTAGCTTTGTCATGCATCATGCTTGGTTGAGCATCATGTATTGTTCATGCGTAGTGTGTTTACTATGTTGTGTGCTTCTTCTTATTAGTTCCTGTTTCGTTGCGATCGTGAGGATTCGTTCGTCTACGCTCGGTTCGGCTTCATCCGTCCGTCTTCTTCATGGATTCGTTCTTCTTCCTTGCGGGATTTCAGGCAAGATGACCGCTACCCTGGATCTCACTACTATCATTGCTATGCTAGTTGTTTCGTTCTATCGCTATGCTTTCGCTACCTATCACTTGTTCCTCAAGCCTCCCAAATTGCCATGTCAGCCTCTAACCTTTTGCACCCTTCCTAGCAAACCGTTGTTTGGCTATGTTACCGCTTTGCTCAGCCCTCTTATAGCGTTGTCGATTGCAGGTGAAGATGAAGTTTGTTCCTTGGTGGAACATGGAGATGTTGTTCCTTGTTGGAACATGTTTACTTGTTGGGATATCACAATATATCTTATTTAATTAATGCATATATATACTTGGTAAAGGGTGGAAGGCTCGGCCTTATGCCTGTGTTTTGTTCCACTCTTGCCGCTCTAGTTTCCGTCATATCGGTATTATGTTCCCGGATTTTGCGTCCCTAACGCGGTGCGGTGATTTATGAGACCCCTTGACAGTTTGCTTTGAATAAGACTCCTCCAAAGAAGGCCCAACCTTGGTTTTACATTTGCCTCACCTAGCCCTTTTTCCCTTGGGAGTCGCGCTCTCAAGGGTCATCTTTATTTACCCCGGACCGGTGCTTCTCCAAGTCTTGGCCCAAACCAGCGATGTCCGGCGCCCACAGGCAATCGGGGTCTATGCCAACCCGACGTCTGGCTCATCCGGTGTGCCACGAGACCGAGATATGTGCAGCTCCTATCGAGATTTGTCGGCACATCCGGACGGCTTTGCTGGTCTTGTTTTATTCTTTGTCGAAATGTCTTGTAGCAGGATTCCGAGACCGATCGGGTCTTCCCGGGAGAAGAATATCCTTCGTTGATCGCGAGAGCTTATCATGGGCTAAGTTGGGACACCCTGCGGTATAAACTTTCGAGAGCCGTGCCCGCGGTTATGTGGCGATGGGAATTTGTTAATATCCGGTTGTAGTAAACTTGAAGCAAACTCTTCTAAAATACACCAATGGTAATGCGTAACGCCTGGATAATCATGCTACAAGATCTCACGTTGATGGTGCCACGTCACCTCATCACTTGTAGTTAATCACGGGTTAAATCAAAACTATTTGAAATTCAATTCAAATTTATGATGACAATAAAAGTTTTCAAAATTAAAACTAAAAAGTTAAATGGTTGTCAAATATTACAAAGTTAATTATGGTGCAACAAACCCATTTTATAAAATGCCTAAATATGTTTAAATGAATTAAAACAGAAAAGTAAATAAATAAAAGAAAAGAAAATAAAAAGAAAAAAACTAAACTAGCATAAAAAAAAGAGAAGCCCTCCCCCCCCCTTCCCCTGCTGGACCTTGGCCCATTAGCCGAACGACCACAGGCCCAAGCTGGCCAAGCCCACCTAACCCACTCCCTTAACCCCCAGGCGGCAAAACCCTAACCCCTCCCCCACTCGCCCCCTCCTCTCTCCTCCCCGACCCCAAGCCCTCTTCCTTCCCGATCCAGATCGGGATCGGAAACGAACCCCCCCACCGACGCCGACCCCCGGATCCCGACCACGCCGCTCATCCTCACCCCCCCCTCCTCGGGCCGCCGTGGGCCTTGCGCCCGCCCTTGCTGCCGTCGCCAGACCTCGCCGTCCCGTCTTCCACCTCGCGGGACCACGTCGCGGGACGGCCGCCCGCCTCGACCTCCTCCTCGCGGTCCTCCCGGCCGTCCCGAGCCAGCTGCCATTCCCCCTCGGCCTCAATGAGCCCGCCTCGCTCCCTCCCTCTCCCTCGCGCTCGCGCTTAGTCGTCGCCAGTCCCTCCCGGGCGGTGCCGTCAAGCCGTCGGCCTCGTTCACTGCGGCGCGCGCGCGCGTGCCCCTCCTCGCGCCTCCTCCGCTCGGCCGGGCCTCTTCCCCACCGCGTCGGGCCGTCCGCCCGGCCCCTCCCGCTTCCCGTCGGCTCCCTACTATGCATGCCGCGCCTTCCCCAGTCGCCTCGGCCCGTGCACGGCACCACCGACCGCGCCACAGGCCTCGCCTTCCCCCTCGGTTGCTGCTGCTGGCGGCCCTCTCGGCAACACCGCTTGGTGCTTGGGTCGCGCCCTCTCTGCCTCCTCGCTCTCGCGTCGTGGCGAGCCCTTCTTCTTGCCTTGCTCCGGGCGACCTTGACTGGCCGTCCCTGCGTCACTTTGCCGTGGCGGCCGGGCGAGCCTAACTGGCCACGGCCTCGTCCCGCGTCTGGCGGCGGCGCCTCACCATGAGGGCCATCGCCCGTTCGGGTGCGCCCGTAACCTGGCGCCCGTTATGCCCCTAGGGCCACTGACTAGGGGGCCCCGCCCCAAAACATTTTTAGAAAAAAAAGGAATTAAAAAAATAAAATAAAATAAATATAATTAATAAAAATAAAAATGATTTAATAAAATTAATTATTAATTAATTAATTAATTAAGTAATTAATTAAGTTAATTAATCTGGTTTAATTAATTTAATTAACTAGTTAAGTTTAATTAAGCTGTAATTAGATTAACCTAAACCCTAATTAACCTAATTAGAGGATGGCAGGTGGGTCCCCTGGACCCACATGTCGTTGACAGTCAGCAGTCAGCGTTGATTCTTGACCGCCTAGACTACGAGACCGACGCTGCTGCTGCCCGGTTCGACTACGGAGTTGGCGACCCTCTCTCTTGCCCGAGCAACCAGGCAAGCCCCCTTGATCACGAGATATCGCCTATTCTACTCTATCTTGCTTGCATTAGAGTAGTGTAGCATCTCTTGCTACATTATACCTATCCCGATGCATAGCTTTGTCCTTGTTACTCTTTGTTGTTACCTTACACCGCAATCCTATATGCTTAGTATAGGATGCTAGTATTTTCATCTGTGGCCCTACATTCTTGTCCGTCTACCGTGCTATACTATCGGGCCGTGATCACTCGGGAGGTGATCACGGTATATACTATATACTTTATACATGATACATGTGGAGACTAAAGTCGGGTTCGGTGGCGGAGCACCAGAGTGGATCTTTGTGGCGGAGGCGGCAGGCGAGTTGAGACCGCCTAGGAGAGAGGTGGGCTGGCCTGCTCGGCGTTCGCGGATACTTAACACGCTTAACGAGATATTGGTATTTGATCTGAGTTGGCTATGAGCCTATCGCACTAACCATCTACGCGGGAGTAGTTATGGGTATCCGGCGTCGTGGTATCGGTAAAACGCCGTGACACCGGCGGCCGGCGGCGCGCGGATTGGATTGGGCGCCACTAGGCTGGGTCTGCTTCGGCACAGTCACATAGCGTCTGGTATGCTCGAGGCGATGGGCCCGGACCCTGCGGCGCTTAGGTTTAGACCGGCGTCTTGGCCTCTCTGTTGAGCCTAGGTGGGGCTGCGGCGTGTTGATCTTCCGCGGCGGGCATGACCGAGAAAGTGTATCCGGCCAAATGGGATCAAGCGTCTTTGGGTAAGTTGGTGCACCCTGCGGTGAGTTAATCTATTGAATAGCCATGATCTTGATAACAGGGCGACTTGGAGTTGTACCTTGACCTTATGACAACTAGAACCGGATACTTAATAAAACACACCCTTCCAAGTGCGGATACAACGGTGGTCGCTCTCTCTCGAAGCAACGAGGAGGATCGCGAGTAGGATTATTGCTATGTGATGTTACTTGGAGGACTTGGTCGCCCTCTTCTACTGTTGCAAGACGGTGACGAGCGTAGTCTTCGATAAGACTAGCTATCCCCTCTTATTACGGCATTCTGATTCAGTCCACCGATATGGCCTTTACATATATCCATGCATATTTAGTGTAGCTCCTTGCTTGCAGTACTTTGGATGAGTACTCACGGTTGCCTTGTTCCCCTTTTCCCCTACCTCTACTCGATTGCTGCCACGGACGATGGAGCCCAGGAGCGACGCCATACGTCGATGGCGACTACTACTGGAGGTGCCTACTACTACGTGCAGCCCACGACAACGACCGGGAGTAGTTAGGAGGATCCCGCGGGAGGCTGCGCCTCTTCGTCTGTATCCCGGTTTGTGCTAGCCTTCTTAAGGCAAACTTGTTTAACTTATGTCGTACTCGGATATTGTTGCTTCGGCGACTCGTCTATGATCGAGCACTTGTATTCGAGCCCTCGAGGCCCCCGGCTTGTATTATGATGCTTGTATGACTTATTTATGTTTTAGAGTTGTGTTGTGGTATCTTCCGTGAGTCCACGATCTTGATCGTACACATTTGCGTGCATGGTTAGTGTATGATTGAATCGGGGCGTCCGATCTTGTCTTAGTGAGTGTCTCTTTTGGGGTTGATCGAGAGGAGAACACGGTTTCGGGTTATGTCTAACGTAAGTAGGAGTTCGGGATCACTTCTTGATCATTACTAGTTGACGACCGTTCCTTTGTTTCTCTTCTCGCTCTCATTTGCGTATGTTAGCCACCATATATGCTTAGTCGCTGCTGCAACCTCACCACTTTACCTCTTCCTTACCCATTAAGCTTTGCTAGTCTTGATACCCATGGTAATGGGATTCTTTGAGTCCTCGTGGCTCTGATTACTACAACAACGATTCTGAGTACAGGTTATCGATGTTCATGGCGAGAGCGATGTTTACTTGTTTTGGAGTTCTTCTTACGCTTCTTCTTGATCGGGGATAGGTTCGGTCGGCAGCACTGGCTAGCGAGGTGGATATTGTTTGAGTTTCTATTTATGTTCCATCCGTAGTCGGATGTTGATCTTGTATATGATGTTGATGTATTCTTGTGGCATTTGTGCCTTATGTATGTATCCCCATCTATTATGTAATGTTGATGTAATGATATCCACCTTGCAAAAAGCGTTTCAATATGCGGGTCTATCCTTGGTGGGACCGTCGAGTTCCTTTTGGATAGGGTCGCATATTGGGCGTGACACATACCACGCCCGTGGGGCCTGTTTGAGACCATAGAGAGCCTTGTTGAATCTGAAGACTTTGTCGGGATTCTTTGAATTTTCAAAACCTGGGGGTTGAGCAACATATACTTCTTCCTCATGCTTACCATTGCGGAATGCACTTTTCACATCCATTTGATATAAAATGATATTATGATGGTTAGCATAAGCAAGTAATATGCGAATAGCCTCAAGTCTAGCCACAGGTGCAAAAGTTTCATCAAAATCAATTCCTTCAACCTGTGTGTAGCCTTGAGCTACAAGTCGTGCCTTATTCCTTACCACAAGGCCATTTTCATCTTGCTTGTTGCGGTAGATCCACTTTGTGCCAATGATATTATGCTTGCGAGGATCTGGGCGTTTGACCAGTTCCTGACATTGTTGAGCTTGAGCGATGTAATTCTTCTTGCATGGCCTGAATCCACTCGGGCTCGAAATGCTTCATCTACCTTAGTGGGCTCTGAGATAGAGACAAAAGCATAGTGCCCATAAAAGTTAGATAAATGTGAAGCTTTTGGCGTGTGAGAGGACCGGCGCTTCAATGTCATCGATGATCTTGTCAACTTGCACTTCTTTTGCAGCGAGGATGAGCTGGTTGTCGTCGAGGAATTTGATCAGCATTTTCTTGACACCATTGTCTTGACATTATCTTGAGTGCATCATTTCGGCGTTCTTCAGCGTCTGAGAATGAATTCTTGATTCTTGATGGGAATGACATCCTCGGTTGCCTTGAATTTGATAGATTCCTCGGGAGCTGGTTCATCTAACACAAAAGGTAGGTGCTCTCTTTGCGAGCCATTAGTTTCATCAAACCGCACATCTACATATCAACAATCTTGTGAAGAGCGATGTTGAAGACTCTATAGGTGTCGAGTCCTTTCCGTAACCAAGCATAAAACCTTCATGTGCTTCGGTGCAAATTTAGAATTGTGATGAGGATCTCTAATCCAGCATTTAGCACCAATACTTTGAAATAACTCACATTGGGTTTCTTGTCGTTGAGGAGTTCATAGGCGGTCTTCTTGAAGAATTTACGAAGATATACTACTGATGATGATGTGGCACAGCGGTATCAATTGCATCAATCCAAAAAGCGACTAGGTGTTTTGTATTCATCAAGCATAGTGCAAGCCATCTCAACAAGAGTTCTGTTCTTGCGCTCCACGACGCCATTTCTTTGAGGAGTATAGGGAGCAGATAACACATGAGTAATACCAAGTTCATCAAGATAGGCATCAAGACCGAATTCTTGAACTCGTTCCATTGTCACTCTGATGTGTCGATCTTCACACCAAAGTTAGTTGAAGCCCTCGAGGAAAATCGTTTGAAGACTTCCTGCACTTCATTTTTGTAAGTAACAATGTGTACCCATGTGTAACGAGAGTAATCATCAACAATAACAAAGCCATATAAATATGCATCATTAGTGATTTGCTGAGTAATGATTAGGACCAAAGAGGTCCATGTGAAGCAATTGAATGGGCGTGTGGTGGTCATGATAGTCTTATTTGGATGCTTGGCCTTGGTCATTTTCCAGCTTCACGGGCTCCACACAAGTGATCCTTGAGGAATTTGACATTTTCAATGCCAATGTCATGCTTCTTCTTCCATAGCGTGTGCAAATTCCTCATGCCTGCGTGACCAAGTCGCCGATGCCATAGCCAGCCTTCGAAGCTTTTGCAAGTAGACACACGGCTGGTTGTGGTCACTAGAGAAATCAACAATATACAAGTCTCCTCTCCTAAAGCCTTGAAGACTTTGGAATTGTCGACTTCCATGATCACAACACAACGATACTTGCCAAAGACAACGACCATATCAAGATCACAAAGCATTGAGGCGACATGAGGTTGTATCCTAAGGACTCAACAAGCATGACTTTGTCCATGTGTATGTCCTTAGAGATCGCAACCTTACCAAGACCCAATACGACTTTTGCCTTTGTCAAAAAGATGATATGCTTGAGATGTGGCGGTGATAAGGGAGTATCCATCAATAGATTCTTGTCACCGGTCATGTGATTTGTACATCCACTATCGAGGACCCACTCATTGGCTTTGGGTTGATCATCCGTAGATGAATTAGTGCAACTTACGATCTCATATACTTCATCGGTGAAGAATATGATATCAAGTTCATCGATGAATTTCATCGAGCGAGATAATAGATAAGAAGTATGAGGGCGTGTGAAATGAAAGTTCATTTCTTCATGATTAGCCTGCGTCCTTTCAGGAACTTTTGTCAGGCCCCCAGCAAATTCTTCAGACGTTTAAGGCACGTCTGGAGACATGACCCTGCAAAAGAGATTAGTTCCTTTTCTTCACCACCCACATCTGAAGGGGTGGCAAAGAGTTCATCACTCTGCGAGCTCCATATGAGAATGGTGGCATAGAGGCCAATCCATTTCGTTTCACATAAGAGGGGTTAGGGTAAGCATATGAATAAGCAGAGAAATTCTTTGAGGACTTATGAACATATTGGTTTGAAGAATAATGCACATATTCATAGCCCTTAGCTCTACCTGCGAAATGAGTTGTTAGCACGATGATAATCATATGAGGACTTTGATCCTTTTGAGGAATTTGATCCACGTGAGGAATTTGGTCCGTATGAGGACTTGGATCCATATGAAGAATTTGGTCCATATGAAGAGTTTGATCTGGAGTTCCTATTCTTCACGGTGGTGTCATGAGGACATTCACTGAAGACTTTCAAGGCACTTCTTGGGAACCCAGATTTTCTTCATAGGGATCCGTTCTGCGATTAGTGCCAACATATCTAGCAAACACTTCACCATTCTGATTTTTGAACAGTTTATAGTTGAGTCAAATAACTCATCGGAAGAATGAGGAGATTCGCATGTAAAGCGGATAAGTTAGATGGATCAATCGGAGGTCCCTTTGCAGCAACCCATGAGGTTTTGGGATCTTTTCGGGCTTCAATATGTTCCATCGAGATTGAGTTTCCTCTCAAAGGCAATACCCTCTTTCCTAGGGTTCCTATTGAGGATCTGCTTTTTAAGCACATCACAAAGAGTCTAATGCCCTTTGAGGCTTTTGTACATGCCTGTCATGTACAATTCCTTCAGCCCTGCATCGTTAGTGATACTAGCAATGTCCTCAGATGAGGAATTAGTGATAGCAGAGGCAGGTGAAGAATTTGTAACAGTTGAAGTATTTGAGCATTCAGGTGAGAATTAGAAGATTCACGTTCAATGCACTTTAAGAATGGAGGAACAAATTCTTCCTGAGAAGCGCTGATTTGTTGAGCAAGTAATGAATCACGCTCCTTCTGAAGATCTTCATAACTCACTCTTAGCTTCTCAAGATCTTGCTTTTTTGAAGAAATTCATAAGAAAGTTTCTCATGATCAGACAAGAGAGTGTTATGATGACCTTGAAGGCTGTCAAACCTAGACTGAAGTCTCTGAAGATTATCAGTCAGGGCTTTAGTGCGATCCATTTCTTCACCTAACATATCATCACTTTTGTCTAGCATGTTTTGAACCTTTTCAAAAGCCCTTTGTTGTTTTACAGCAATCTTAGCAAGTTGGGTATAACTAGGTTCAATATCATCATCAGATCCATCATCATCAGATTCATAGTCACTAAACTCAGATGAGGAACATTCGGTTACCTCGTCACCCTTTGCCATGAGACATGATGCAGAAGATGATGAATCTGGTTCGAAAGTCATCGTTTTGAGAGATTCCTTGAAGTCCTCAAACCAAGGATCATGACGGGTTCGATGACCTTCATAGACGTCGGAGATTCAGTCCCAGATAAGCTTCGCATTGCAAAGATGCATAATGCGCTTGAATTCATCTCTAGATAGGCGAGAGCAGATGATATCCTTCGCCATGATATCAAGACGAGTGTATTTGCGAATATCATCTCCGTTCGTTGTCTGCATAAATCGATAAGACCAATTTCATTGACGGTCCACATTTCATTGTCCATTGCCATGAGGCGCTTCCTCATCATGGCCTTCCACTTGGGATAATCATGACCGTCAAAGATAGGGCATGTCACTTTCTTCATACTGCGGTGGACATAACTAAAACTCCGGTGGTTAAACCAAAATCACACGAACAAGGGAGTACCTTGCTCGATACCAATTGAAAGTCGTTATATCAACTAGAGGGGGGTGAATAGGCGATTTTATGAATTCTTCAATGAGGAATTTGCGGTGAGGAAATTCCTAAGTGAAGAACTACTTGCAGCGGAATAAGTACTCGAAGTAAGCATACGAGAATGCGGACATGGTCATCATGATGAAATGAAGACAATCAAAGAGTCTGAAAAGCGTGAACACGAGGATAGCACAAGATGAAGACAAACGGTGAAGAAATTGAACTGAGGAAATTGAGAAAGTCTTGATCAAAGTCTTCAAACACAGATATGAATGAGCGCTCAACACAATAATGAGGAAATGAAAGGGTTGAGGAAATAGAACCGATTAAGTTGATGAAGACAATGATTTGGTAGACCAGTTCAAGCTGCTGTCTCGATTGTATGTCCGGTTGGAGCGGTTGAGTATTTAAACTCGAGGACACACGATCCGGACACCCGATCGGCTGAGCACGCAGCTCGGGACACCAAGTCCTCACCGTATTCTCCTTGAACTAAGGTCACACAGGACCTCGTCCAATCACTCGTGGTAAGTCTTGAGCGACTTCCAAACCTTCACAGACTTGGTCACTCGGCGATCCGCAATTCCTCTTGGATGCTCTAGACCATGACGCCTAACCGTCTGGAAGAAGCACAGTCTTCAAAGGTAACAAGCGTCGGATCCACGCAGATCAATCTCTTGATGATGCTCAATCACTTTGGGTTTATAGGGTTTGGTTTTGGGTTTTTCCTCACTCGATGATTTTCGCTCAAAGTCCTCGGAGGATGGGTTGCTCTTAAATGACAAGTGTCAAGTTCTCTCGGGCAGCCAACCAGCTAGTGGTTGTAGAGGCGGCTATTTATAGCCTAGGGAGCAGCCCGACATGATAAGACATAAATGCCCTTCAATGATATGACCGTTAGGTGGATAAGATATTTTGGGACAGGTGGCGCGAAGACCTGACAGAACGATCGGAAATTTGATTCTCAAATTCCTCGGGGCTATCATGTTCCTCATTGTAGGAAATCCAGACTGGCGAATTCCTAACTCCTCGGTCGAACAAATTCTCGTGACGGAAGAACTTCGTCTCATCCTTTGAAGAAATTGACTGAATCGTATGAGATTTCAAAGGCTTCACTCGAAGGGATTGGTAGGTGTAGGATTTTGAGTTGAGCATCACGGAAATTTTTCCTTAGTATTTCCTCGACCCCTTTAACGATCACGGTGTTTCCTATGACTCAAGAAATAGAAAGCGAAACTACGAAAACAAAAGTCTTCATGCTTCATGTTCCTCAAATGAATACCAAGTCTTCAAGGTCACACCAATTTCTTCACTTTGAAAGTCTTGAAAAGTCTTGAAATATCAAAGTCTTGATCGAAGAACTTCATTTTAGGGGTCGACTTTCTCTGTAAATATCAAACTCCTCATAGACTTATAGACCTGTGTACACTCATAAACACATTAGTCCCTTAACCTATAAGTCTTCAATACACCAAAATCACTAAGGGGCACTAGATGCACTTACAAGATGGGTAAGCCCTGTTCATTGTGTTCCTAATAAAGGAGGCATAACTTTTGTTCCTAATGATAAAAATGAACTCATCGCACAAAGAATTGTAACTGGTTATAGGATGGTAATTGATTTTAGGAAATTAAACAAAGCTACTTGAAAAGATCACTACCCCTAGCCTTTTATAGATCCAATGTTAGAAAGATTGTCTAAGCATACACACTTTTGTTTCCTTGATGGACATTCTAGTTTCTCTCAAATACCTGTGTCAAGAGAAGATCAAGAGAAAACTACTTTTACTTGCCCTTTTGGAAGTTATGCTTATAGACGTATGCCTTTTGGTTTATGCAATGCACCTACTACCTTTCAAAGATGCATGACTGCTATATTGTCTAACCTTTGTGAAAAGATTGTTGAGGTTTTCATGGATGATTTTTCCGTTTACGGGACTTCTTTTGATGATTGCTTACGCAACCTTGATCGAGTTTTGCAGACATGTGAAGAAACTAATCTTGTCTTGAATTGGGAGAAGTGCCACTTTATGGTGAACGAAGGTATAGTACTTGGGCATAAAATTTCTGAATGAGGTATTGAAGTAGATAAATGTAAAGTTGTTGCAATTGAGAAAATGCCAAGTCCATAAGATATTAAAGTTATAAGAAGTTTCCTTGGTCATGCTGATTTTTATATGAGATTTATTAAAGACTTCTCTAAAATTTCTAGGCCTATTACTAATCTCTTGCAAAAAGATGTTCCATTTGTTTTTGATGATGATTGTGTAGAAGCCTTTGAAATACTTACGAAAGCCTTAATCTCTGCACCCATTGTTCAACCACCTGATTGGAACTTAACATTTGAAATTATGTGTGATGCTAGTGATTATGTTGTTGGTGTTGTTCTATGACAAGAGTTGACAAGAAATTAAATGTTATCCATTATGCTAGTAAAACTCTAGACATCGCCCAAAGAAATTATGCTACTACTGAGAAAGAATTTTTAGCAGTTGTGTTTGCATGTGATAAATTTAGATAATATATTATTGATTCTAAAGTAATTGTTCACACCGATCATGCTGCTATTAAATACCTTATGGAAAAGAAAGATGCTAAACCTAGGTTGATTAGGTGGGTTCTTTTGCTACAATAATTTGACTTGCGTATTATTGATAGAAAGGGAGCTGAGAACCCCGTAGCTGATAATTTGTCTTGAATGGAAAATGTTCTTGATGACCCACTGCCTATTGATGATCGTTTTCCTGATGAACAATTAGCTGTAATAAATGCTTCTCGTAATACTCCTTGGTATGCAGACTGTGCTAATTACATTGTTGCTAAATATATATCACCTAGTTTTTTTACTATGTACTGCAAGGCAAAAGCCTCATAGTTCTTTTATTCAAAAGAAAGGGGATCAAAAAGTCCTGTACAAGTCAAGATATACAAAAAAAGTGAAAGAAGAAAATACTTACAACCCAAAAGGGGGAAACAAAAAGAACTAACTAAGGTAAGTTAGAAAACCCACTCAGGAGACTATCCTTAAATTTACATTTGATCCTATGAGTGAGCAAAGTCATGTCATGGATAAAGTTGTGCCTCCATGACCTGAAGGAAGGCCTTTCATTCCTAAAGACCTTGCCATTCCTGAGAATCCATATATTCCAGGCAGCTGTGAACACCACTTCAGTGAAGAAATTATGCCCAAAATCCTTCCTAGCCTTTACTGCCATTTGGTAAGTAGTCATTCCAGGTTGAGGGTCCCAGTTTATCTGCAAGTAATTCCACACTCTGTGGCTGAAGTTGCATGATAAAAATAAGTGGATGACATCCTCATGGATGAGATGAGGACATAACACACATGAATGATCTTCAACATGCCAGTGCCTCCTCTGAAGCATATCTCTGGTATTTAGACAGTCTCTCAGCAGTAACCATCCAAACATTTTAATTTTAAGGGTGCATGAACATTTCCAAATCCATTGGAAAATAGGATCAACAACAATATCTTGATGCACATGCATATAAAAGGATTTAGGTCTGTAGCAACCCTTATTGAAAGGCCAGATCCAGGTATCAAGCTCCCTAGAGCAGGCATATCCATCCATCATATGTTGTAGGGCTGGCCAGCTCTTGGAAAGCTTGGGTAGACAAAGGGAGATGCAAGCCGGAGAGTAGCTCCTGGGAAAGAACTTCTGAGGTTGATAACTGTCCATCAATAACAAAGGAGAAAAGCCGGGGAAATTTGTGGCTGATGGAGGAACCATTAAGCTCTGCAACCCAACTGTCAGTCCAAAACATAATAGACCTGCCATCCCCCAGCTTTGGAGAGGCAGTTGACAGTATTTGTGTGCTAGTTTAAAAACATAACACCACCAAAAGGAGCCACATAGAATGATAGTGTGAGGAACAGAGCCATGATAATATGAATCCCAGATAAGACCAACACAAGGGATCTCATGGTGATTATAGAGTTTGTGCAAAAATTTCATAAGCAGAGTCTCATTTTGCACTCTTAGATTAAGAACACCAAGACCTCCCTTGTTTTTAGGTAAACATACCAAATCCCAAGCAGCAAGAGATTGCCTTGGTATTTCAGAGTTCCCTCTCCAAAGACATTGCCTCTGAATCCTTTCAAGTTGCTTGATGCCGCTGCTGGCCTCGCCTCCCTCGCTTCATCTGACCTCACCTATGCCCTGTCCGACAAAGGCAAGCCCCACGCCCCCCGCAAGACCGCCGCGCCGCCCAAGAAGAAGCAGCTGACGCCCTAGGAGCGGGCCGTGTAGTCGGCCAAGAGGAAGGGCCGGAGGCACGCGACGGACTCAAGGGACGAAGCAGCGGCCGTCGCCGTCCTCACTGCCGCCGCACAACATGAGAAAACCAACGTCTGAGTCGCGGCGGCAACGTGGGAGGCCCTGATCTACCTAGGGTTGGACCCTGGCTAGCACGGGCTCGTCAGCGCCGCCATGGCCACGGCCAACACGGGCTCGTTAGCACCGCCATGGCCGCAGCCAACACGGGCTCGTTCGCGTTTCCTCGGATGGTGCTACCAGAGTTGTCGCGTGCGTCTGCCACGCACCCGATTCCCGGCTTTCACGTCTATCCCAAGTCTCCCGACTCTCTAGGGAGTACTCGCTGGAGGTGAGCGTGGTGGCGCCTTCCACGCCCCGCGCTTGTGTCCATCGACCTCAGCGCCGCGCCGGTAGGCGGCGCATCATCATCCGGAGGGGCGAGGAAACGCCCGCGGGAGATGCCAGCCGACGTGCTCCCCGACACCCACAACCCGTTCGACAGAATGCCGTCGGCCGGCAACGAGGAAACGGCCAATCGTTTCATCATGGAGAACATCATCTTCAAAGATGGTGCGGCGGCCACTGGCTCCGCTGACGATGCCGCCGCGGCTGCCTACGATCCCGATGAGACCCAAAGTCAAGACGACCGAGCGCCAGCGACCTATGATCAAGCTGTCATGCACGACGTCTTCATGTAAGATCAGGTCGGTCGCCCGCTCGACGTCCGCCCTAACATCTAACACCGGGTACACCAGACCGCCGCCGCCGCGCCGCCCCACGGTCATTATTAACGTCTAACGTCGGTTGCACTCCACCGCGCGGGCGTCCTCGTCTCCTTTGGCACGCCGTGCATCCGTGAGGCGCGGCCTGCTTTAGGTGCACCTGGAAAAAAATGCGACAGGTAATTGGCGCCTCTCTAGTCCCATCGCCCGCGCCGCGCCGCTCAAGAAAAGAAGGGAAAAGGATCCATCCCCGCTCCGAGTCCGATCCATCCGATCCAACCACCGCCTTCCCATCCCGGCCGTGCAACGCCACGCCAGTACGCCACGCAGGGAGGTGGAGGAGCAGGGCAGGAGGGATCCCCACAAAAACAGCGGCACCAGCGGCAGCGAGCCGGGTTAGACAGAGGAGTCACGCGACGAGCGAGCGAGCGAGCGAGAAAAACGAGGCGAGAGCTCCGACCCAGCCAAGCCCGAATCTGAATGGCCTCCGCCACCCCGGCGGTGCCCGACCCCGCCCTCGGCCTCCGCCACCCCGGCGCTCTCGCCCGCCGCATCGCCATGGCGCGCGGCGCCGCCGTCGCGCCAGCGCTCCGTCCCTGGCTCCTCTTCGACGCCGTGCCCCTCGTCGTCGTCGTCCTCATCGCCGCGCACGTCCTCGCCCTCGTACGCCCCCTCCTCTGCCCTCAACTCAAACAAGCCCCACTTTGACCGGGGACACTCCTCCGGGTGAGCGCTGGCCGGATTGGGGCTAAACCTGGGTGTTTTGTGTGCTGTGGCAGGGCTACTGGATCTACAGGCTCGCAACCGACGGGTCCAAGCACCCTGCGCGGAGCAAGAAACACTAGACAGCAGCCGCAGGCCCGCAGTGGCTGCCTGGATGTAAGGCCCTTCTTCCTTGCTCTTTCATCTCCCTCCTTTTACTCATCACTAGCAAACATGCCCGTGCGTTGCAACGGGAGAAAAACACATCCCAAACCTAACAATACACAAAATCAGATGATGCATATAGTTGGTTCTCTTCTAGACGTGAAGGATGTGTTAAGAAAAAGAAGCAATTTATATAGTAAGAAGAAAATCATAATATGGTCATTTAATCATGTAATCAGTCTTCTTTTCTATATGTCTTCTTCATGTTGTTCCTCTGCCGCAACTAATATATAATTAAATAGATTCGAAGGTTGTAGTTACCTAAATTAGTGGGTTGCAAATATAACAATAAGTTTTAAACCTTCCATCCCGAATTTGGTGGTTAAACTCTACTGCGGTGACGATACTGTAGGGGAGGTCCTGCGGCAAAATAGCTCGATGCCAGAATGATAAAAAGCTTAACACCTCTTATTTGACTTTTTCACTATTTTGAAATAAGAAAAAGATCCAAATCTAAAATGCAAAGGTCGTCTTATTCAAAACCTCAATCATCACATCCCCTCTCTCCCACTTCACACCTCGGAACGCAATGTTCTTATAGAGAGAAAGGCGCTTTCCCATCTTCTTAACCTGAAATGAATACTTTCATCCGTGCTGACAACTTTGATAATGCTAGTCTGATTGATAGCCCACTAATTAGCTAAGTCCACTGACACTGAAAAATCGGGGCCGAACACACATAGTATTTAGCTTATGGAATGTTCGTATCAATTATAGTGGTAAAAAAAGTTATGAAATTATTCTTTAAGCAAAACAATAATTGAAAACAATAAACAATGCCTAAGTTAGTAGGTTGTTGAATAAACCGAACCAAGTATAATCAAGAATTGTGCATTTAATAATTAGTGTTAAACCTTGCTTTTCATCCATGCTCACAAAATATCATAATGCTTCTGCTATGTATAGCACAAACTTTGGTCAGCCACTGAGACAACAAAATTGGGACTGAAACACGTACTCTCTACGTAACATAATATGAGACGTTTTTTTACACTATGACAAGTGTCAAAAAGGTCTTACATTGAGATACAGAGGGATTATTATTTAGTAGATCAACATATTCATGGTGGTGGTGGAAAGAAATAAAAAGTTCTTCCAAAAAAAAAGAACTACATAGTTCACACATTAGCTCTATTCTATCCATGAAATTAAAAAACTATGATTCAGTGGAATCATACTGAATACAATATGGATTTTATCACAGCACCGAGTATTTAACTTTGTGTTAGCTATTTGATTGATCCTAACTCGCATGCACACATGGCCGCAACTTGAGCAAATCAACAAACATCAATCATGCATTGTGAGCAGCTAAATGAAAGAAGAAAGAAGTCACGAATCCATTTAGCTTTTCCTGCTTCAACATGCACCTCACGCGCCTCGCGCTCGATCTAGCGCTGCTGCGTTTGCTCCTTCTAAGTCTGCGCGGATGGAACGGCCACGGCAGGGCAGAGCGCCTCGCTTCCATCACCTGGATCTCTCTCCTTCCGAAGTTCTGGTGGATGGAACCGCCGGCCACCGGATGCTCCTCACCAGGACCCAGAGCCAGAGCACCGAATGAGGCACTCATGGTTCATGAGGAGCGGAGGTACTCCAGGGCAGGCTTGCATGGTCATCGCCCGCAGTGGAGCCACCAGTCGCCGGCAACGGCAGCCGCCGAGCCATTACCCTGTCTTGTTCGGCGCGAAGAAGAAGCAGACAAGAGGAAGAGAAGGAGACCGAACGGGTATCGGGGGTGGTGCGGAAGGACAAAAATAAAAGGCCTCGCCAGCCTTGACGCCATGCCCGTCACCGGGGAGTCCGACATCGCCGAAAGGCCAAAGATGGACACGCCGGCGCTAGGAGCTTGCTCCCACTGCTGCGTTGCAGTACTGCATCTTCTGATTCCTGTGGAAGGCCGTGTCATAGCGAACGGGGCCACCGCCCACCGACGGCTTGGAATAAAATCGGATCAGAGGAGGGGTCTGTAATCTGTATATCTCTCGCCGCAACGCCACCCATGGTCCCTTCCGCGGACAGTGCTGGCCAGGTCAAGCAGGGATGCGAGGAGGTTGATGAAGGCACAACAGACCTCGTAGAAGGTGCGTGCGGCGGCAGCCTGGGACGTGAGGCTGGGGTGGCGGCCCTCACCTGGCAGGGTATGGGGGAATGACGAGAGCTAGGAGGTAACGGCGGAGATACCAGGCCGACGACACAGGGGTCGTGGTACCCCTCGGCGGCTACCACGCTGGCCCTTGGAACAGTTTATTCCTTCCTTTGATCCCATCCGCGGCGGCTGCATCGCGCTCCTCCATGGTGGCGAACAGATCCATGGCGAGATCCCAATCGGATCATGGTTGCGCCTCCCCGAGCCACTCTGTTACCACCCACGTGGGTCGGTGCAGGACTCAGGCGCCATTGCCATGTACGGGGAAAGAGGAGGAGGCACCATCTCCGTGGTCAGCAATGCGAGGTGAGGGCGGGAGAGAAGTGGTCGAGCCGAGGAGAACATGCGTACGCATGTTTGAAACTGGTCGGTTTTTGCCCTAGGTAGTGCCTTTTTTGCGATTGCGTTGCTCGAGCCAGGGTGGACCGATGGACGGAAAATTCCCTGTCAAAAGCCCACGCGGACGCGGTTAAGTTTGGGTGGTACTTTTAATCTTAGCCGTCGATCTTTATGATTTACATATAAAATCAACGGATATAAAAAGATGACATATGGAGAACTATGAAAGCTTCCGTCCTTTATTATTAGGTAAAGATAAAGAAAAGATTGGCTGCAATTGTTATGATGGATTGTGGTTTCAAGGATTGCTTGTTTGGCTGCGTCACAGAGTCTTTCTGAATGCCTAGTTACGGGGGTGATTTGTGGGATATCTGCAGGATTGTGGCTACTAGCGAGCTGGCTGAAATGTTGGAATTACCATTGTCATAGTGTCGACATCTAGTTCAGTATGTTTTTTTTTTGAAAAGGAGGATGCATCAAGCGATGCACACAGCCATCTTATTATATTAATTGACAAAGCCTTACAAAATAAATACATGAATACCCAAAGCGATCTTCCTGGCGGAACCTGTCGACCTACCTACAAGGTTAATGATGTGTCCCTACTTCTCGCCAACACACACCATGAAAAAAGATGGCCTCACCAAACCGCCCGTCGGCTAGCCGGGAGCACCAACCGATGTAACAGACCCTCAGCGGACACCGCATGTGCGCGCTCTAGAATCCGCCACCGCCATCTTCCGCCGTCCCGTCTTCAGGCGTGATCAATGCATTGATCTTGCCAGACCCTTCTGCTGTCGATGCCACCAGGTTGCCAGACAACGCCACCCTCCTACGCACGCCCATCAAACGGTGTCTAGTGTTCAGACCCCATTGTACCATGCCGCCCAGATGAAAGATCGTGGATGTCGCCTAGAGGGGGGGGGGGGTGAATAGGCGCTTTAAAATAATTACGGTTTAGGCTAGAACAAATGCGGAATAAACCTAGCGGTTAATTTGACAAGCACAAAACCTACAACAACTAGGCTCACCTATGCGCACCAACAACTTATGCTAAGCAAGGTAAACAACTAAGTGATAGCAAGATATATGACAAGAAACAATATGGCTATCACAAAGTAAAGTGCATAAGTAAAGGGCTCGGGTAAGAGATAACCGAGGCACGCGGAGACGACGATGTATCGAAGTTCACACCCTTGCGGATGCTAATCTCCGTTTGGGCGGTGTGGAGCACAATGCTCCCCAAGAAGCCACTAGGGCCACCGTAATCTCCTCATGCCCTCGCGACAATGCAAGATGCCGTGATTCCGCTAAAGGGACCCTTAAGGCGGTCACCGGCCGTACAAATGGCAACCCTTGAGGCGGTCACGAACCGTACACTTTGGCAACCCTTGGGGCGGTCACGTGCAGACAAATCGCTCAGGCGATCTCCACAACCTAATTGGAGACCCGGCGCTTGCGGAGCTTTGCACCACAATGATTGAGCTCGAACACCACCAACCGTCTAGGCGCCCAAGCACCCAAGAGGAACAAGCTCAAGGGCACCAAGCACCCAAGAGTAATAAGCTTCTCAACTTGTAACTTCCACATATCACCGTGGAGAACTCAAACCGATGCACCAAATGCAATGGCAAGGGCACAGGAGTGCCCAAGTCCTTCTCTCTCAAATCCCACGAAGCAACTAATGCTAGGGTGGAAAAAGAGAGGAAGAACAAGGAGAACACCAAGAACTCCAAGATCTAGATCCAAGGGGTTCCCCTCACATAGAGGAGAAAGTGATTGGTGGAAACGTGGATCTAGATCTCCTCTCTCTTTTCCCTCAAGAACTAGCAAGAATCATTGGAGGGATTGAGAGTTAGCAAGCTCGAAGAAGGTCAACAATGGGGGAAGAACACGAGCTCAAAGGATAAGGTCCATTGGAGAAGAAGACCCCCTTTTATAGGTGGGGGAAAATCCAACCGTTATCCCCTCACTCAGCCCGCACGATGCGGTACTATCGCACGGAGCCGCGGTACTACCGTGGTTGGCTGCAGTACTACCGCATGTGCAACATTGGCGGATGAAGGCTGTTGCAGCGAGCGACACGATGCGTAGAACCGCGGGCGGTACTACTGTCGCCCCTCTGACGGTACTACCGTAAAGGCGACGACACTAGGCGTGAGAAAGCACGGAGTAAAAATTACTTCGTACCTACTTCCGCAGAGGAGGACTGCGCAAAAATCCGACGCAGTACTACCGCACACGAAGGCGGTACTATCGCGTAGGTGCGGATGTAAAAATTACATCCGCCCTACTTCCGCTCATCTTTGCTAAGCTGGCGAGCCGCAGTACTACCGCTCTCATAGGCGGTACTACTCGAGCACTGCTGATACTACCGCGGGGGCTGCGGTACTACCTAAGGACCTGCGGTACTACTGCTCCGGAGAGCGATACTACCGCATGTCCCGAATAGCAACACTAGGAGTCCTTCATTTTGCAGAGAAGACAACAGAGGATACAATAAAACCGAAATGCCATAACTTCTACAAATGAGCTCGAATTGAGCAAACTCAAGCTTGTTGGAAACAAGACAGCGAGTAGCATCAAAGCGAGTGGTTATAGTAAGAAGAGGCGGGGAGGTATGCCTAACAAAGGAGGAGAGAAACCTCCAACAGAGAAGAACCGCATACCCTCCAACAACGAAAACATCATAGAAGATGCAAGTGAACTCCGTTTTGAAGAACTCGAGCTTGTCATAAAATGACCATAAGCTCCAAATGTCACAAGGAGAAGAACCAAACAAGAACCAATAAAAGATGATGCAAGGATGCAATGGTTTGAGCTCTCTCTGAGCGATACGATGAAGCAACTCATCGAGAGCCCCCTTGATAGTACGGCAATCGATCCTATAACCCGGTCTCCCACAACTACCATGAGACCGGTAAAGCGAAAAACCTATCAAGGGCAAACCTTTGCCTTGCACAAAGTCCACTTGAGCTAGATGATGGCGATCTTGACTCCTCAAGTTGGACCACCTTTCTTGATTGCGTTGGCTCGATGAAGACTAGATGATTGCTCCCCATAGTCCACTATGGGTGAGCCACTCTTTAGCTCATCTTCACAAGTCCATTGTCACCACAATGGACGGCAAGCTTCAAGCACTTGATCTCTTCGTGATGCATCACTTGAACTTGCACTGCTGCATCCTAACCCCACAAAGAACTCTCACGAAGACCATGGGTTAGTACACAAAGCATAATTGACAATGCTTACCATACCATGGGATCACTTGATCCCTCTCGGTACATCTTCTACGCTTTGTGTGTTGATCAACTTGATTCACTCTTTGACTTAGTCTTGATCCACCTCTCACAAGACCAATCTTTTAGGTAATTCCTTGAATAGCACCTTGGTCGACACAAACTCTCCTTGAAACCAACACATGTACTCCAAGAAAAGCCTATGGACAAAACCTTCAAATATAACTCAAGGCAACCATTAGTCCATAGAGATTGTCATCAATTACCAAAACCAAACATGGGGGCACCGCATGTTCTTTCACCAGACTCGTTGCTGCCGAGACCGTAGATGCCACACCGCTCCACCTTGCTCACCGCACGAGAAGCATGTGGAGACCCGCGCCCAGCCATCGAAGCCAAACACTTGTCCCTCCAGCTGATGAATGGCTCCAAAGATAATGCCCCTATGGGGGTAATGACGCCGGGACATCGCCATCTCCGATCTAGAAAGCCCAAATCCGCGGTTTCCCCGAGAGCTCACAGGGACCGAGAATTGCCCCACAATGCCTCCAACGGGGTAACGACACCTACGGGTGCCGCCGTTGAGGGTTCCGGCCGAGGCCAAAAGAAGCTTTCACTGGCACACTCGCATCCAATACCGGTTGGACCATCGGATCCATCTCCACTGTCTTCCGCCACACCCCAAGGAAATGTCCCTGCCGTCAGTAGACATCCGCAGCACACGGCCAGAGCCGCAGCCGTGCCACCACCGCCAGGAAACGCCGTACTGCCGGGGTGGGCTGTCGACCGCAGAAGAAGGCCCATCGCTGTGCGGCCGACGCCGGACCGTGCACACGCCGGACGAGGACACCCGCTTGAAGATCCACCGCGTCCGCTCCCCGGAACCACGACAGAGGAAGGCCCTGCCGCTCCCGTCCTCGGCAGCCACATGGCTTAGCCGCGGCGACGAGAGGGTGGGTGGGAGTGGAGGGGCTGTGGATGAGAAATCCCACCAGCGGCTGATGATCTAGTACAGTATGTAGGACGCTCTTTAGCGATCCACACTAATTCAGTGGCTAGTGGGCTTTGGGGCTTCAACCAGATTAACGATGGAGAGCTTGCCTGAATACCGGTTCCACATATTGCTGGAGTTAGACTTTTACTATTTTATATAGGATAGCGGATGATAATGAATCTGTGCTGGAAAATTTTGGGGATTCGTTTTTTTTTCAGTAGACCAGTACTACTTTAATATGTAATTGTTGATTATGACTCTGTGTTTGCTGTTTTGTTTGGGCCCTTTGCTTTATGAAAACACTCTTCTAAACATTGTCATGAAATCAACTGCTAAACCTCGTATTAATTAAGCACTTCTGTGTGGCACTCATGTTTTGAGGAAACCCATTTGGGCTTACAAGAATAAGCTATCTCACTCGTTGTTATTCTTAGTATTCATATTGTTCTGTTGCGACAGCAGCTTAAAAGTTTTCCAATTAGGTACCTTGATGCTTACCGAACCATGGGCTACAGTAACTAGCAAACAACTATTTAACGTGTCTTCATGCTTAATTTTTCAGCCCTTCACTTTTGTGCTTGCTCTCCTGTATTGCCACTGTAGTAATTTTCAAGTCTTGTGATTTTGATTCGGTAAAATTTAGGCTATTTTGCCTGAAGTCCTGAAGCTAAATATTTGACATTGAAGTAATTTCAACAAAATCAAGTTTTTATATCAGTTTCTTATGTGGTATGCATCTCAAATGTAAAATCTTGTTTTGCTCCTGATTCTTAGAATATAAATGGTTTTAGGGGTTCCAAAATAAAATGATTGTCTAGAAAATGATATTGATTATTTCTTTAGCTAATAATTTGCACAAAGAAAATAAATAGTTAAACATTGCTTAGTGTGTACATTATGTGAGATTGCGAATGGCCCTTGCCTTTGATAGGGAAAAGGATGGTGTGACTCATATGATGTAAACAACTTGATTTTGTCCTCTGCAAAGCTTGACTTTTCGAAGGCTTGTAATTTATGAGTAAAATCTTACCGTGAACAAGCATGGAGGAATTCTATCTTTTCTTTCAAATACAAAAGAACGTTCTTCATGAATAAATGCTGCGCTAGTATTATGTATCAACTTATTTATTCTGCTTGGATAGATTTTATATCCCATCTGTAAGAGATTCTGGAAGAAAATGGATATAATGATTGAGTCTGTTGCCTCCTTATGTTAACCAAGCATGATCAACCTCTTTAAATTGTATTTTTTCTCTTTGGTGATCAGCTAACAAAAATATTTTGTTACCCCTGCTCCCATGCTCCCAATTCCTCAAGTCTGTCCGCCCATGTAGGAACACAAATTATAGCGCACAATTGTTCCTTGAAATAATTTATATGTGCTATGAATTCTTTGATTGTTTGTTTATGGTTATGCTTACCTCTACAGCACCACCTACCTGGCTACCTTCATTCTGTTCATTTTCGTTTGTTGTACAAAATGATGTCTAACAAAGAGATAAACGACACACAAGGATTTTGCTCAGCTCCAGTATTAACACAATTCTTTACTCTCGAGTTTCAGATGCATAGAAGAAAAACATTCATATGTTAATAGTAACCTCCGTAATGCTTCAAACATTCTCCAATTAATCATATTCGTTCTCTTTGTTGCAGGCTTGTAGCTTGTTAGCCGTCTAGGTTTTTGCATCTCTGCTTGTCAATCTCCAAGGTTTCCCGTGTAAAGTGATGGCGTGGCGAAACTCATGAAGGAAGTGGAGGTAGGAAACCTGTCACTCGGAGTGATCTGTTCAGATGTTGGTTTCGAATCGTGGCGTGAGCTGGTGCGTGGAAAGGGCCTTCTATGGCCATACATAGCATATTGAGTTGTTGAAAAGATTTGTCTACTCATAGATGATGTTTCTGTGTAAAAGACCATTAGATAGATAAGTGCTCCCATTTTCAGCTGATGTGGGCTTGTATAATCTTTACGAGAGCATCTTTTTCTTTGCCCCTGACCATGTAAGGTTGGCATGGAAGTTTCTACCCTGTCTGAACAAGTTGGTCATGGCACTGCAACTGCTTGCTCATGTGCGCACCTCCATGACAATTATCCCTCCTGATTATGTTTGGATGTCTGAACAAGATTGTCCAGCATATAAGACTAGTGTACATCCCTACAAAACCAGCTCACTTGTCTTGCCCTTCCTAGACTCGTAGTGACAAAGCTCCGGCCCCGATGGCTTTACGGGGAAATTATTCTTCAAAGAGTTGCTGGCATATTATTAAGGATCACATCATGCTTGTGATTAATAGGCTCTTGAACCTCCACGCGACGAAGTTGCGTTGGCTCAACTCGACAAATATCGCCCTCGTTCCTAAGGACAGCATCGAGGAAATCTCTGACTTCAGACCAGCTAGTCTTATCCATGTTTTTGGCCAAGCTCATAGCCAAGATCCTTGCCACTAGGCTGACCCCCACATGAATGATATCGTGTTCATCGCACATAGTGTTTTCGTCAAGAAGAGAAGCATACATGACAACTTCATGTATGTGTGAAATTTGGCTAGAAGATTCCATCGCACTAAGAAACCCATGCTCCTCTTCAAGCTTGACACAAGAAGGCCTTTGACTTAGTTAGATGGGACTACTTGATGTAGATATTGAGTCACCATGACTTCCCTACCCGCTTCCGTGATTGGATCTCGGTGAAGGAAATATGCCCTAGAGGCAATAATAAAGTTGTTATTTTATATTTTTTATTCATGATAAATGTTTATTTTTCATGCTAAAATTGTATCGATCGGAAACCTAAATACATGTGTGAATACATAGACAAACATTATGTCCCTAGTGAGCCTCTACTTGACTAGCTCGTTGATCAAAGATGGTTAAGGTTTTCTAACCATGTACATGAGTTGCCATTTGATAACGGGATGACATCATTAGGAGAATGATGTGATGGACAAGACCCATCCGTTAGCTTAGCATATTGATCGTTCAGTTTTATTGCTATTGCTTTTTCATGTCAAATACATATTCCTTCGACTATGAGATTATGCAACTCCCGGATACCGGAGGAATGCCTTGTGTGCTATCAAAAGTCACAACGTAGCTGGATGATTATAAAGATGCTCTACAGGTATCTCCGAAGGTGTTTGTTGAGTTGACATAGATCGAGACTAGGATTTGTCACTCCGAGTATCGGAGAGGTATCTCTGGGCTCGTCCCTCCCCCCGGCCGATCCTGCTCCCACGGCCCAGCTCTTCCTCACCAGTGTCTTTGGGCGGGTCCGCCGCCATCTCCTCCGGCATCTCACAGGGGTGGGGCGGCCGGATCATCACCCATTGGCGGCCCAGCCCCCCTCCTCGGTCCGCCGCCTACTCCCGTCGCGGTCGGTCGACCTCCTCCCGGTGGTGGCCTCCGCGGAGTGCTCGGCCGGATCGGCCCATCCCGAGGGCAGCCAGCGTGCCCATCCCGAAGGGCGGAGTCTGTCTTGCCGCCCGTAACTGGAGCCAGTCGCCCTCCATTCCCCCTGCTTGCCGTCTTGTTCTTTCTGCTGCTTGAGTCTGCTCCCTGGTCACCTAGCCAAAGTGGCCTCAGACTCATGATCATTTTCAGGGAAGTTGGCCCCTCTTGCCAGATCGCAGCCATCGGGGCCGTGAGGTCCTCGATGGGAAGCTCATGGAGGCAGGCGGCCCTCCTAGTTCCCCACCCGCCTCTACGGTGGGGACCTCCCTCTCCACCTTTGCCAATCGACGGCCCCCCTCCCTTGGTGGCGTGCAGGGGATTCGAGTCGCACCCGCTCCGTCTGGCGGCCCTTCGTGCGTTAGCGCTTCCAGGATTCGGGGTCAAGCAGCCCCCAATGGCCCCTTAATGCGGGCCCTTTTCGGAACATCCGCGCTTCGGTCATGATGGCGCTTGCTGCGATTAGTGGAATATATGCGTGATGAGCACATCGACATCGTGGCGGTGCAAGAGACCATGCGTCGCGAGTTTGCTCTCCCGAGCTTGATCGGTGAGCTCTCACCTATTTGCGTGGCATTGGCTCCCTTCTAGTGGGGCGCGGGCCACTCGGGTGGCATCCTTTTAGGTGTGAAGGATGCCACCTTTGAGGTGGGTAGCATGGATCGGGCGAATTCTTCGTCGAAGATGGAGCTGTTGAGAGGTCGCTCAACTTCGGTGGGAGATCATCATTGTCTATGGGCGGCGGATCATAGTAGATCGGCCTCCTTCTTGGAGGAGCTCCACCGAAAAATCTCGGCGCTTCCCTCCCGTGGTGCGTCGGGGCGACTTCAACCTGCTGCGCGTTCGGAGGACAAGAACAATGGCAATGTCTGCTTTGCGGGATGGACATGTTTAACGACTTCATTGCCGACCTCGCCCTCCGGAGATCGATCGGGTTGGGGCCCGATTTACTTGGACCAACCGTCGGGCCTCCCGACCCTCCGTCTGGGCAGGGTCCTAATTTCCGAATGGGACCTCCGGTGCCCTCTAGCTTCCTCCGCGCCATCACCCGGATTGGCTCGGATCACGTCCTGCTCCTTTCCTCCGCGGACGGCGTCCGCCGACCCCACCTCGGTTTCGCTTTGAGACCTTCGCTCTCCCAGCTGGGTTTACCGACGCCGTATGTCTTGATGGATCGCGGCTCGGGCACCCCACCCTCGTCCCCCTTCGCTATTAACACGTGGCACTACGTGCGGCGTGGCGGCAATTTATGAAGGGGCCGGGGCCAACTCGGGCCGTGGCGCCATAGGCGTAGAAGGCGCTACTCACCGCGATCCAGCGCTTGACTTAAGGGTGACACGGTGGGCCTCTCCCGGAGTGGCTTTCCGCTATGATCTCGAAGACCAGCTCTGTGATTTACACCGATGAGGAAGCCTTTTGGCGCCTTGGGCGTAGCAGCGTTAGGTCTGAAGGTGATGCGAATATGGCTTACTTCGGCGATGCCAACGGCGGCAGAGACGCAACACCATCCCCGCACGTGGGATGGGGCAGCCCTCCTTTAGGACCCCCGCGACATTCGCTCCCATGTCGACGGTTTCTATCGGTCCCTCTTCTCTCCCGCTACTCGGAGCTGCATCTCCCTCGCTCCGGATTGTTGGGCCGGCGCCCAACTAGTCTCTGACGCAGAGAACGCATTCCTGACGGCTCCCTTCTCTGAGCAGGAGGTCTGGGAGGCCATCAAGGGGATGAACTCCTCCTCTGCTCCGGGACCGGACGGTCTCCCGGTCATTTTCTTCCAGACCTTCTGGAACGTGATTAAACCAGAGGTCATGGCCATCTTTGATGATTTCTTTGTGGGTTCTATTGACCTTAGTCGCCTCAACTACGGGACCATCTCCTCATCCCCAAGGTCCACAGGGCGATGACATTCGCCAGATTCGCCCGATCACGGTCATTAACGTGATCTTCCGGATCTTGGCCAAGGGGCGCCAATAGGGTGACCTTGCTTGCGGATCGGATTACCCACCTAACGATCGGCCTTCATTAAGGGCCGTCATATCTGGATGGTGTCCTGGTGCTTCATGAGGTCCTTCATGAGGTCCAGACCAGCGCTGAAGGCGGTCTTCTCAAGATTGATTTCCATAAGGCCTATGATACGGTTAGCTGGCCCTTCCTTAGGGAAGTCCTTCTTGGAAGGGCTTCGACGACCGGTGGATCACAAGAGTCATGCAAATGGTCTCTTGCAGGTCGCATGCGGTCAATATCAACGGCGAGATCGGCCCTTCTTCCCTACCCTATGTGGGGTTCGCCAAAGCGACCCTTCTCTCCGTTCCTCTTCAATATGGTCGTTGGCGCTTGGCGCCATTCGGATAAGGCGAAGTCAGCCACATCCGGGATTACCCCCACCTCTCTGGGGCTCGGGGATCTCCATCCTCCAATATCTTGACGACACGATCATCATGGTCGAAGGTTGGAGTTGGACATCACCAACCTCAAGTTCCTCCTTCTCTGCTTCCAATGATGTCGGGCCTCAAGATCAACTTCGATAAGAGTGACGTTATGGTGATGGGGTACTCCCCTCCGAGTCGGTGGCCATTGCCAACCGCTTAATTGCCGCTGGGCTCTTTCCCCACTACCTATCTGGGGCGCCCATTAGTGACTCGCGTCTCTCTGTCGCTGACTTGCGCCCTCCGTGACCAAGCTCCGACGGATCGAGCCTGGCGGAGGTGGCTCTCTAAGGCGGCCCAGACTATCCTTCTCAACTCATCCCTATCCAGCCTCCTCTTGTTTCTTATGAGCTTCTCAGGCCTCCATGAATCTCTCCATAAGGAGATCGCCAAGATTCAGTCCCGATTCTCTTGAAATGGCGATCGAGGCAAGCAAGTATCACATGGTCACCGCGGACATCCGCAAGCCTGTGGAGCAGGGTGGATTAGGCATCATGTGCTCTAAGCGGATGAATATCGCCTTCTCTCCCGGTGGCTTTGGCGTGTCGCTGCAGGTCGAGGTGGCCTCTGGTGGACATTATCCGGAGTAAATACTGCGTGGTCAACCCCTTGCCTTCGCCAAATCAGGCGGATCTCGGTTTTGGCGGTCTCTCGTCCAACTCCTACGGTGCTCGCATTGGTACCTCTATCTCGGTGGGGTCCGGCCTCTCGACGCTTTTTTGGTTCGACCGTTGGGCGGAGACTCTCCCTTGACCCGCTTCCCCACCCTCTTCTCTCTCTCTGTCGACCCTATGATTTACTTGATAGGGCCCTTAGTGACTTAGGGCGCCTTGCTTTCGCCGTCCTTTTGGGCGGCGGAATCCGCCGCTGGCGTGAGTTACTTGATGCGTTGCTCTTCACGAGCCGTTGGTGGATGGCGACCGGACCTTATCTTGCCAAGCGGCCGGAGCCGTCTGGCGATTCTCCACCAAATCGCTTTACTTGGCCATTGCTCCTCATCCGCCCCTCCCCTTTCGATGGTGTGGTCGTCTGCGTCCCACTCAAGATTCGCATCTTCATGTGGCAATGGATCCGTGGGCGGGTCCCGTCCGGCGTGGAGGTCATAAGCGAAATGGCCCTGCACCTGTATCTGCCCCCTCTGCGATGTTCTGAAGACTCCAATCACATTTTCTTCGCTTGCGCTTCCAGCGGTTCCTTTGGAGCTGCTTTGAGATTGTCGGTGGGAGTTGGTGCCACACCAATTTCCGGACCTTTTTGCTGAACTCAAGTGTCCCTATGACCTCTCGCCACATTAGGTGGCTGGAGGTTGGGGTCCTGCACAGACGTTGTGGACCGTTCGCAATAAGCTTGTGATCCAACATTCTCCCCTCCGTCGCGCTCTTGATGCTCTCTACAAATTCTCGGGTTTCTTGCAGCTTTGGCCACTTAGCCGCCCGGATCGGGGCGCCATCTCAGCCTTCATCATCGATCTTCGCTCGATGGCCGTCCTTTGTCGCCGCCCCGCTTCTGCCACGGGGAGCGATTAGATCTCTGCTGTTGGGCAGGCTTTTGCTTTGTTGTGTTTTCTTTTCTCTTTCTTACGGGCTTGTTGAGCTGTGCCTCAGCAGAACCTCTGTACTTTGTTTGTGGTACTTGGGTGGTGTGTGTGTGTGGACCTGCTTTGGTTGTATGTCTTGTGGCGGTTTGCATTATTTATAAAGCGGGGCGAAAGCCTTTTTCGGTAATACACACCATAAGAAGCCTTGCAAGCGAAGTGACTAATGAGTTCATTACAGGATGATGTATTACAGAACGAGTAAAGAGACTTGACGGTAATGGGATTGAACTAGGTATAAAGATACCGACGATCGAATCTCGGGCAAGTAACATGCCGATGGACAAAGGGAATAACGTATGTTGTCATAACGGTTTGACCGATAAAGATCTTCGTAGAATATGTAGGAGCCAATATGAGCATCCAGGTTTCGCTATTGGTTATTGATCGGAATGGTGTCTCGGTCATGTCTACATAGTTCTCGAACCCGTAGGGTCCGCACGCTTAACGTTCGATAACGATATTGTATTATATGAGTTATGTGATTTGGTGACCGAATGTTGTTCAGAGTTTCGGATGAGATCACGGACATGACGAGGAGTCTCGAAATGGTTGAGAGGTAAAGATTGATATATAGGACGATAGTATTCGAACACCGGAAGTGTCCCGGAATGTATCGGGTATTTATCGGAGTACCGGGGGGAGGGGGGGGGGACCGGAACCCCTGGAGGGAATATATGGGCCATGAGAGAGGAGCACACCAGCCCACAAAGGGTGGAGCCCCCCCTACGGCAGTGTAACGCCCGGATGGTTATGCAACGGTAATCATTCCGTTTCGGTTAATTAACCTCTCGTTAATTCGGAACCGTCCAAACAAATTCAAAAATTAAAACAAACGATAAAGGGTTTCGAAAACTAATTCTAAAATGTTCCGGGGTTTTCTAAAATACCTAACCTAATATTGGTGGGGTGCACTAATGTTTACAAAATGCCAAAGCAATTTAAATAAACCAAAACAGAAAAGGGATATAACAAAAAGAGAAAAGAAAAAGATTAAAACAGAGGGGGGATAACTCCCGGCCCCCCAACCAGCCCCCCCCCCCACTCTCCCTTGGCCCATCCCTCTTCCCCCTGGGCAGCCCACCGCCCAGCCGCCCCCACTACCTCCCCCACCCCGCTGCCAAACCCTAGCCCGCCCGCTCTCCCCCGCCCCTCGCCCCGATCTCAGGCCGATCTGGATCGCAAGGAGGAGACCACCACCCCCCGTCCTTCCACCTCCCGCCCGACCCAGACCGGACCCCCTGTCCTCCCTCCTCCTCCGACGCACCGGGAGCTCCCTCCCCTCCTCAAGGCCCCACCGAGCCCGGGCGACCGCCATGTGGTCCCGGCTCGGCCTCGCCCCGGCCAGGTGCTTCCCGACCTCCTCCCCACCGGCCCGCCTGACCTCCACCGAGCCCACCGGCCGAGGCCCCGCCTCACTGTGAGCCCTCCCCTTCTCCTCCTCTCCCCGTCGGCGGCCCGGCCCGGCCGCCCACCAGAACAGTGCCTCCTCCGGTCCCCCGGCTCCCGGCTCCGGCCCCAGCAGACCGACGTCCCCTCCCGATCCTCCTCCTCTCCCTGCCGGATTCGACCCCGTGGCCTCGGCCTGACTACTCCCGACCATCGTGTGCCCCCTCTCCCTTCCCCCGTCGGCGACCTAATCGGCGACAAGGCCACCGAGCCCCGAGCCCAGCTACCCCACCCCTCTGCTTCGGCGCCCTCTCCACGCCAGACCGAACCTCGATCCCCCTTCTCTCATGTGGCTCGGCCGAGCCTCAACCATGCCGCCTGTCGCCTCCCTCATGGCGTCGCTCACACGCCATCCCATGCTCCCAGATCATCCTGGTGGTCGCGCCCAAGCCGGGTTCAGGCCTGTCGGGCATCGCCCATGGCGCCCGTCCGTCTGCCATGGGCCCACCGACGAGGCCCCACCCCAAATGAACGTTTTAATAAAACAGAAACTAAAAATGAATTAAAAATGAATTAAACTAATTAACTAAATAACTAATTAATTAATTAATTGAGTAATTAATTAATCTAATTAATTCTGGATTAGTTAAACCTAATCATTAATTAATTAATTGGGTAATTAATTAAACTAATTAATTTCGAATTAATTAGCACTAATCATTAATTAACTTAATTAACTAAGGTTAATTAATCGATTAGGTTAATTAGGCCATTAGTGAATGACATGTGGGACCCACACCAGGGGTTGACTTAGTCAACCTGTTGACCGATGATGACGACATGACATCATCTTGATGTCATAAATGCATTTTCGAAATTAATTAAATAATTAATTAAAATTCCGAAATTAATAAAACCTTTTATAATTCATAACTTTTAATCCGTGAATCCGGATTAAAATAATTTCAACATGAAAGTTGCTCGAGCAGCGAGACGAATTGATTCGCAGATCCATTTGTCCACCACACGTCTCTAACCTGTCAAACCTGCAAACTTTCTCCTCCGGTTCATCTGTTTGACAGACGTCCGGAGACGGGATAACTTCCCGGATGCTTTCCCCCTAAACCAGTACCCCTCTTACCACGTTAGGGCACGCCTAGCATCGCTTCTTGGCATGTCATGCATCGTTATGCATCTGTTATCGTGTATTCATTGTTTCTTCCCCTCTTCTCTTGGTAGACTACGAGACCGACGCTGCGGTGGCCGATTCGACTACAATCTTGACAACCCCTCTCTCTTGCCGAGCAACAGGCAAGCCCCCCTTTTGATCATCCCGATATCGCCCATTCCATTCTCTCATGCTTGCATTAGATTTTATTCTTGTTATTGTTTGCTCCTATTACATTGCATAGCCTGCTTATTGTAACTTTGCTATTGTTACCTACCCGCTTATCCTAAATCGCTTAGTATAGGTTGGTTAGAGACCCATCGGTGACCCCCACCTTGTCCTTGTTGCCTGCTTCATCATTGAAGACCGATCAACGGGATCGAAGACCAGGCCCGACACGCGCACATCACCTCCCCTTAGTTGCTCGACACTACTAGGTTACTATCGAGTCTGAGGGTGAAACCTCTGACACTTCCGATATTAACCACAGAGTATAGCTATCCGGTTGTGGTCATCGAGGTGATTTCCTCCTTAACCACTTCCGATACGACTGCGTCGTGCAACCCCTCAAGTGTGGACCTCGGGGTGAATCCTCTAATGTTCACCTTGATGACTACATTGAGTGGAATTCACGGGGTGATTCCTCGTGTTTTCCCTTGATGTTTGGACTCACGGTTACTTGGACTTTTACCATTGTTACTTGGAAAGACGGGTCGACCACGAGGGTACCAGCTGCGTAAATTGCAGTGATGTGGAGCGGGTTGACTGGAGGGTGCCCGAGATAATTACGGCGTGGCGGGCATTCCTAGCCCTTGCCGCAAGTCCTCGAGACGGCAGCGGGTCACATCTTCGTGAGTCTCTGCTTGTTACCGCGGCGTTCCTAATCCACTCGATTTGGATATTTGATCCGAGGGCCTCGGCCGATAGCACTAACCATCACGTGGGCTAAGTATGGGCGTTCTGCGTCGTATACATCAGCCGAAGCTTATTAGACGTCGTGACGAGCGCGCTACCGGATTGGACCGAATGCTGTTAGGCTAGGTCGCTTCCGCGCCCCCTACAACGTCTTGAGTTCCCAGGAGATGGCCCATGACCCCGGGGCATAGGTTTAGTCCGTGCTGGGCCTCTCTATTAAGCCTAGGTCGGGTTGCGGCGTATTGTTTGGCGAGGCGGGCATGACCACAGAAAGTGTGTCCGGCGGAGTTAAGCGGCGTGGTGGGTAAGTTGGTGCACCTCTGCGGAAGAAAACATCTATCGATAGCATCCTCTGATAACGGACACTTGGAGTTGTATCCCGATCGATACAACTAGAATCGGATACTTGAGATGAGACATGGATATGAGCATTGGATTGTGATGATAATCGGATAGTATGGCTCAGGGATTTCTTTCTCGCAGGAGTCGAGAAAGGATCTCTGGCGAGGTTGATAACACTCTCGCTTCTTTAAGTTATGTTACTCTACTCCTCTTGTTTGCTGCAAGATGGTGGTTTCGGAAGATGCTAGTCTTCGATAGGACTAGGCCTTCTCTCTATTACGGCATTTCTGCGATTCACCACCGATATGGCCTTTACACATATATCCATGCATATGTAGTGTAGCTCCTTGCTTGCAGTACTTTGGATGAGTACTCACGGTTGCCTTGTTCCCCTTTTCCCCTATCTCTACTCGATTGCTGCAATCGCACGATGGAGCCTGGATCGAGGCACGCCACCGCCACGCGACTACTACTCGAGGCGCCTACTACTACGTGCAGCCAGCGGCGGCGACCGGGAGAGTGACCTAGGAGGATCCTGGCGGGAGGCCTGCTCCTCTTCGATCTGATCCTGGTTTGTGCTAGCCATCTTATGGCACCTTGTTTAACTTATGTCTGTACTCGGATATTGTTGCTTCACGACTCGTCTATGATCGAGCACTTGTATTCGAGCCCTCGAGGCCCCGGCTTGTATTATGATGCTTGTATGACTTATTTTATTTGTAGAGTTGTGTTGTGATATCTTCCGTGAGTCCTTGATCTTGATCGTACACATTTGCGTGCATGATTAGTGTACGATTGAATCGAGGGCGTCACAAGTTGGTATCGAGCCGATCGCTGTGGAATCCCCTTCCACACTCCTTGGCGAAGTCGAGTCTAGACATTGCAAAACTTTTACTAACTTGGCTGTGTGCCTTACGGGCCCACGCCGCCATCGGGTGGAATTAGGATCTTTACTCCTCGACCTTTACTGCAGGGCTCAACTCTCTTCTACTCGGTTAAGCGATTTTACTAACAATCACTAGGATCCGTGACCGCATTCACCCCAAAGTTGGATGTAGCCCTAGTTGTTTTTGGAATTGTATTTGAGCAATTTCCACCGCCATTTGACTCCTTTGAAGCGTCTTTGTTTTCGGATGGAACCCACGAGGCAGGTCGTGCGCCACACGACGGCCATTGGTGCCTCGGGATCACTGCGGTGCTAGCCGAGATGATGACCTATCTGGGTTATCGGCGGCACCACGAGTACACCGTCTATGAGGAGTACCAGGACTACAACCGGGAGCGATGCAGCGCCATCGTCCACCTCTACTCTCGGGAGTATGAGTCCACTCTTGTCTTTGCACACGCACATGGTGTTGGAGTGACCATTGATATGGCGTCCACGATGTCAAGCTTATGCTTTGCTGACACGTCTTCGTCAGAGTATCGAGAGTTGGACACCTCCCCTTCGGCACATTGCCATCGCGTCGATGTTGGTGAGGAGGGTTACTACACTGCTGCTTACACCACTGTCACCAGAGAGCCTTTCCACCATCAGAACTTTGTTCTGCATGCTGATGGGCTGGATCGAGCTAACCGTACTACACGTACATACTCTTGATTTCGACGGATACTACATACAACATACAAAACGCAAGTGGTGGTAACTACCACTGCTTGTAGGAAACATTTGTCATATATATATATGGAAAATCCATCCTACCACCCGATGGTAGTTACCCCACATATCTCATATACTACCATGTGGTACTATATATACTATTTTATTATTTTAGATATGTTCGTATACTATATTTAAGATATTTCAAAGCAAGTTACATGCAAAAATTGCATATGAGCCCATAATTTTTGTTATATTTGTGAAATACGTACATATTTGTACGTAAAAAAGAGCATACTCAAAACATGGTACATACTACCTAAAAATTAGTATATATACTACGTAATCATTGTTATATACTACATACTACACGTACATACTCTCGGTTTCGATAGATACTACATACAATATACAAAACGCAAGTGGTGGTAACTACCACTGCTTGTAGGAAACATTTGTCCTATACACATAAACACCATTCTTATCACGGGATCAGAATAATATTCTGATCACAACCTAAACTGCCTGAGTAACGCGTCTGAACTTCCCCATGTACGAACCCGACCTTCGGGCTATCTTCGCAACCGTGTCTCCCCGCGTGAATTATTTTGGTTAGTTGTGTTCTATATGATGTTAGTGTAATCTAGAAACTTTTTTAGCAACTAAATACCCGTTTTAAATAGGAATCTCGCTCGTTGGTGGATTTGCTCTCAAGTTGTGATGAAATTACGTTTTTTGCAATTTTACTGTCTGAGTTGTTCGACCTGAACTTCTCCCAGTGCTAGGTTGAACTTCCGCCAACATTGTCCAAATGGGGCTTGCGATATACCGTTGGAAAGCGATGGACACCAGTATCATGACCCAAGTTGAATTTTTGGTAAAATGTAAGCGGTTTAAGAGCAGTTTTGAAAACCGTTTTTTCTTCATACAAAAACGTGAATCGTATTTTCGATCGCATTTGTAAACCATTTATCGGAATGAGGCAAATAATATGGCGTTGGAAAGCTGTTGTAAAACCGCTCTTTCCGCATGTTGAAAGTTTTCTTTAATTCCCTATGGTTAAAGTGTAATTTGGAAAATCATAGAATTTTGCAAACCGAACAGTCGAGTTTGTATTTTTGATGTCACTTCTAAACGGCTAATCCAATTGAGGCAAATGATATTGCGTTGCAAAGCTTATGAAAATGCGCTACCTTCTCATGTTGAAAGTTTTTTCTAATTTTGAACGGTTTAAAAAGTAATTTAGAAAACGGTACAAGTTCCACCGAGTTTGTATTTTCGAGCTAATTGTTTAACCTTACATCCGAATGCAGCAAATGATATGGCGTTGGAAAGCTTGAGGAAATGCGAAACTTTTTGGTATATATTGTTTCTCTCAATTCTTTACAATTTTATACCAATTTTGGAAATGGCTAAAACCGTATTTTCGCTGTAATTTTTACAGCTTTTATTGGAATTGGGCAAATAATATACCGTTAAAAGCTAAGGAAAATGCGAAACTTTTTCATGTTGATGGTTTTCTCTGATTCCTAGCCATTTTCAAGTAATTTTGAAAACGGCGAGATCATTCGTTCTGCCTTTAGCGCGAAACAGATTTTCGAAAATGCACCGCGTGAAAAACTTGAACTTCTCGGCATGTCTATTTGAACTTCACTCTGTTTTTCACGTGCTTTTTTTGCGCGTAGCTCTCCATCCACTAATCATAATTGAGCAAGTGATATACAAATGGAAAGCTGCTGTAAACATGCAACTTTCCCGTATTGATTATTTTTTATACTCGCACACGTTTCAAAGGTTTTTCATCTGAAATTCATTCAGTGTAGTAGTTGAACGTCTTGCTGTTTTCACGTTGAACTTCTGTGATGTATTTTCGTTTATAATTTTCTCATATATTCGTCAGTGTTACACAAATGATATTCCTTTTGTACAAACCTGTCTTACAATATTTTTTTAACTTTCTCCGACCGAGGACTTGAACTTATAGCAACAAAACTTTTAGTCTTTGTTTTTTTCTTTTTTAATACAAAATTCACACCGTGTAGTAATTGAACTTCTGGCAGTTATCAATCTGAACATATGTCGGTTACGTGAAAATATCTGAGTTTTTTATGAATATTAATCTGAATTTCTTAATCCTTTTTTATGAATTTTGAAGCGATCTATTTTTAAAAGTTGAACTTCTTGTTATTTTATTTTTGAACTTCTTGTTTCCATTCTTTAATAAAGAGGAAAATCTGAGTTTTTCTATAATCATCGAACTTCTCCATCTTTTTAATATGGACTTCGGTGTTTTATTTCTTAATCTTTTTTATGAAAATTTGAAGCGCTCTATTTTTAAAAGTTGAACTTCTTGTTTCCATTCTTTAATAAAGAGGAAAATTTGAGTTTTCTATAATGAGGAAAATCTGAGTTTTCTTTAAAAATATGGACCTTGCCTTTTAATTCATTTTTCTCATATTAAACACACACCATGTAGTACATGAAAATTTTCCATTTTTGTAATTTGAATTTTTTTTTCTGAAATCAAATTGCTCCCGAATAATAACTGAAACTTCTGTGTGGATTGAGAGAATTATTTTAAAACGCAAAAAAAATATTTTTTGTGTTTTCGAACATGGAAATATATGGTGAACCTCTCTCACAAGAATTTTTGAACTTCCCCAGACAAAGTACTTGAACTTCTTTCAACAAACCTTTTATGCTTCTTGGTTTCTATTCTTATATTCTTATCTGAAACGCATTCCGTGTAGTAGTTGAACTTCCCACAGTTTTCACCTTTAACTTCTGTCACATATTTTGGTTCAACCTCTCCCACACGAGTTTTTGAATTTTCTCGTGCCGAGCACTTGAACTTCTAGCAACAAAAACTTCCAGCCTTTGCTTTTTCATTCTTTTTTTAATACAAAATGCACACCGTGTAGTACGTGACCTTCTCACAGTTATCAATCTAAACTTCTCTCGGTTACGTGAAAATATCTGAGTTTTTAATAGACATTGAATTGCTCTACCTTTTTTATTTGAACTTCATTGTGTATTTTTAGAAATGTGAAAATTGGAGTTATTTTGATTTGAACTTTTTAGTTATATTTTTTCAAGAACAAGAAAAATCCATGAGAAATTATTTTACACCAATAACATTTTCTTTGAACTCTCCAATGTATTAAATTTAAACTTCTAGAGTTAATATTATCTAGGTGACGCTTATTTTCTTGTTGGTATATATATTTTGAACTACTAAGTTATTTTTATTGAACTTCTTGGCTTATTCTTTAGTAACAGAGAAATATGAGTTTTGTAAAAAGATTAAACCACTCTCTGTTATAAATTGAAGTTCTTTGTGTTTATTCTTTAGTAATGAGGAAAAAGTGAGTTTTTATATACATTGATCTCTTGGTTTTATTATTTTAGTAACGAGAAAATCTAAGTTTTTAATATACACCGAACTATTCTATTATTTAAAATTGAACTTCTTAGTTTTTATTTTTGCTGGGAATGGTTTAATAAACATCCAACCGCTCTGCTATTTAAATCTAAAATTTTTATTTTATTTTTTAGAAACAAAGATTTTTCTTCTTTCTTTAATTAACTTCAGACTTCTCTATTTTTAAAATTTGAGCTTCATGATTTTTTTGCGTGTTCGCCTCTCTACTTTTTGGATAGCCAATGTGTGTGTTTTGCCGTAAGCGAATATTTTGAACTATCTGTGGCGGAGAATTTGAACTTCGCATTCACATTTTTTTGTCTGCAAGAAATGCTCGCTTTTTTGCTTCAAATTTTGAGCTTCTATGCTCTATTTTTTTGTGTAATGTAGAAATAGTAAAAATTAAATTGTGATTGCTGATCAAGGACTGTAAAAAGGATCAGCGGGTGAAACAATATCAGATTTTGTTCAGAGACTGTAGTAGAAGATCCTAAAACTGAATACTTGGAAATAAAAACGGAACTACTAAGCAGTCGATACATCACAGCCGGAACGGTCTCCACTTTGTCTACCGCATGTACAGTTGGATCAGTACGATCGTGCACAAATCGTCCAGTGCATGTCGTGTGTATAGCAACACTCAAATAAAAATCAAAGTGTCTGTAGAGGAGAGTTCAACTTGAACTTCTCATCCACCCAGACTAATCCTTTCTTTTTTTAATACAATTATACATGGATGCATCCCTGGCCTACATATGTTAGTGCACTTCATCTTTCTTAACTGAAGAAGAATACAATTGGACTGATGAGATGTAGTTCTTTTTAAAGCAAATACCTTCCTGAAGAGAAAGGAACACCATGTTCAGACTTACAAATATCTTCCTGAAGAAAAGTGTAAATGTATTAATCCGAATGTACCTAGCAACACTCAGACTTTAGTTTTGACCATGCATTCTAGACGCCGGCCACCACAAAGTCGCTGCCATTTTTTATTCGAATGACCATGAGAAATTTACTCGAGTTGCCATTGATGCTGCCGCTCCTACATCATCACATTTCCTGAACTTCTCTGTGTCTTTCTTGCGTGCACACGCGTATGAAGGAATTGCCTTCTACTTCTAGCTTGGTTTCTCTTAACACCGCATGTGGTTGTCGTGTGGACACAACCATCACACACGCTACGCCCGTGAACAGGACACAAGCACACATGCGCCGTCGGACTGCATAGGCTCACTGGCCGAACTTCACAGGCTCCTTCTTCCTTCCAGCCGAGCTGCGCCTAGCACCGGCGAGCAAGACCACGCCTCAGGCTAGCTCTGTTGGTCGCTGACTAGCAGGATGATGCCACAGGCCAACGACGAATTGTGTGTACGCGCCGCCAAACTGCAGCCTCCCCAGCTCATTCGTGCCACTGAGCAACCTCGTTCATGGACTGAAGAGAAGCCACCGGAGCTACTGCCCCATTATTTAAGATCAAATCCATGGAAAATTAAGGAGGTGGAGTATAGAGGACGTGGAGGGATCTCACTGTTAACCTCGCCGACGGGCGCGGCAGGGATGGGGGTCGAGCATGGCTATGGGGTGGGCTCGGTGGCCTCGGGCAGCAGCGGGAGGCGCGTCTGGACTGGAGGGAGCCGGCGGGAGGAGCGCGGGGACCGGGTGGGCGGGTGGAGCGCGTCTGGACCGGGTGCCACACGCCGGAAGAAGGTGGTGCGGTGGCCTCGAACCAGAAGTAGTTGGGGCGGCGGCACGCCAGGAGTGCGGGGCGGCCTCGCGCCGGGAGGAGGCAGGGGCGGCGGCGCGCCCTTAGGAGATGGGGGCGGCGGCAAGCCGACGGGTGGGCGGCAGCCAGAGGTTGGCTGGCGGGTTGTTGGGAGGGTTGAGAGAGGTTGCGGGGAAGGTGGGCGAAGGGAAGGGGCGGCGGAGGAACCACGGCAGCGTCGGCTGGGGGAGATGGAAGTGCGTCGGCGGCGGGGAGGATCCGCGGGAGAATGGGGATGCATGAGTGTGGATAAGGTAAGCGGGGGTGGTGGTGAATTTTTTCTTTTTCTGTTCGGTGGAATTTTCTGAGTTCGGGGGGAGCATCTCCGCGACTCCTTATAGGGCCAGCCGTGATCCAAATAGTTATTTTGATCCCAGGATTAGAATAGTGCCACTCTATATATAGTGGCACTATTTTGATCCTGGGACCAGAATAGTTATTTGGATCACGGCGGCCTATATAGAGCCTGATTCGGTGTTCCCGAACTAAAAAAACCCAACCCACCCCCACAACTCCCCCGACGGCCCGACCCACCTCCCGACAACCTTTCCCCGATCCACCCCACGTCCTTCCCCCGACCTCGCATCTCTCTTCTACCGCACACCGCCACCCCGCGCCCTCCCCACCCACCCAACACACCACCGCCGCCCTTGTGACTCCAGGAGCCACCGCCCCCGGCAGCCTCTTGAGTCGCCGCCGCCCTGCGACCTCGGGTGCCGCCGCCCTGCGACCCCGGCGCCGCCGTCCCCTGCAACCTCACGAGCTGCCGCCACCGTGCGACCACGAGCGCAGCCACCCTCGGCAACCTCGTGAGACGCCGCCCCCGGCAACCCCAGGCGTCGTCGCCACGAGCTGGATCTCCCCACCGCGCCTCGGATACCGCCGTCAGGCGTCGAATCCCCAGATGCCCCTCCCCCTTACTCAGAGGCCGTTCACCGCCGCCATCTCAGGCCGTTCAACTAAGCGCCCTACCTTCTGCCTCCACCTGCCGGGATGATCCTCGTCGCTCCTTGTCTGTGCTCGGTTGCCAGTGCCGCCGGCGTGCGAACCCAACCGTTCATGCCAAGCGCGGCCGAGGCTACCACCTGCCGTTCCACTACTTCCCTCTCATCTGACACCTTGGTTCCTTGCTGTCAACTGGCTGCAACGCCGCCGGCCAGGGGCCCTTCCCCTCCCCTTCCCCATGATTCTCGCTGCCTATTATGCTTCGTCAGAATAATGGATGTTGAACTTCTTGTGTTGTACATGTTGAATCTCTGAAAAATCTGACAGGACACAAATTTGTTATATAACTAACCCAGTGTACAACCTTGTCATTCTAAATTTGCCATACTGTGCACATTTCTTCTCTTTGTTGTAATGGTGTTGTTTCAAATGGATTTATATGGCCCAAAAAATGTGTATGTTTACAAGAAAATGGTTATTTATGTGAACAGTTCATGAATTGATGGCCAAGAAGTTCACCTAAATTACCTCCTATCCCATGTATATGGAAAAAGAAAATGATTCAATAGTTTATTAAGAAAGGAATAAAAAATGAGCATGTAGAAAACACACACGCACACTAGTACTTTCATGAAAACTATAAGTTCATAAAAAATACTTAGGGGGAGGGGAGTTCAAAAAAGCATCAAATTTCTTTTGAAAACCCTCAAAAAGAACAATGAAAAAGTGTGGTCTCTCGTTAGAAAAAGAGGATAATACATTTCAGTTATCTCGCCATGGTTTTAAATTCCCCTCCTTCAAGTACGACGAGAAATGTTGAAGTTCAAACTAAAACAAGCAAGCACTTTCCTACAACCAAAGTTTGTACAAATTATTATTCCCATGGATTTTTCGGTTTTTTCAATAATTAAAAAGTTGAAATTTAAAAAAAACTGAGAAGTTCGAAGTTTTCACCGTGTCTGCAAGATTAAACCGAGAAGTTCAAAATTGCAAAAAGGTGCGGTTCTAAAAGTTTATAAAAATGGGGTCTCCCCATTCCAAAGAAACATAAAAGTTCAAATTTTAATAATGAAGTAGTTCAATGTTTATTACAATACAAAACAACCAATTTTTTAAAAAAGTAGTTCAAAAATGTTTTAAAAAAGGTTGTCCCCATTTCTAAAACCTAGAAGTTCAAATTTAATTAACGGAACGATCCGATGTTTGTTACATAACTATGATTTTCTCCGTTACTAAAGAATAAATCAAGAAGTTCAAAAATTACAAATGGAGCGATTCAAAAAGTTTATAAAAACCGGCGTTTCTACATTTTTACTAAAAAATGGAGAAGTTAAAATTTAAATAACATAGAAGTTCAAAATGTTTATTCCAAAACCAAGAAGGTCAAATTAAAAAACCCGAGGAGTTTAAAAGGTTTTTTAGAACACAGTTCAAAAAGTTTGTAAGCATGGAATTGCCACTATTTTTTTAGATGTAGAAGTTCAATTTTAAATAAGTGAAGGGTTCATGTGCGAAGTTCAATTTTAAAAACTCAGATTTGTTTCAAGAAGTACACGTGGACCTCCATGCACGGTTCGAAATTTATATCGCGGGACATCCGACCTCCAATTACATGTTTTAAAATGAAAAAAAATGACGCCCGACCTTCAATTGCGTGTAATTCGACCTATACACAAAAATGCCGCAGAAGTTCATATTAAAAACAACGAGATGTTCAAGTACCGCAAGGAATGCATTTCAGGTGAGAATAAAAGTGTAGAAAAATAAAATCTTAAAAGGTTTGTTGACAGAAGTTCAAGTGCTCTGTCCAGAGAAGTTCAAAAATTCTTGGGAGAGAGGTTCACCTTGTATTTCCATGCTCGATTTTTTCCGTATAAAAATCGAATACAATTTTTTACTCAAAATATAAAAAGGTGAAGTTCATATTGAAATAACAGAGAAGTTCGGAGTTTATTAAAACCTACGATTTACCTATCCAAAAAATAAAAAATACAACGCCATTTTTGTACTTTTAAAAACAACTCATAAACGAAAAAAATAGTTGCTAGAAGTTCAAGTGCTCGGTGAGGAAAGGTTCAAAAAATTCTTGTGAGATAGGTTCACCGTGTACTTAGATGTCCAAAATACATAAAAAATATGTTGTTTTTTGTGTTTTAAAAAAATTCTCTCAAACCAGAGAGAAGTTCAAAGTGATAATAACCAGAAGTTCACGTACTACATGGTGTGTATTTCATATATGAAAAAAACAATAAAGTGAAACAGAGTGAAGTTCAAATAGACATGCCCAAGAAGTTCAACTACTTCACGCAGTGCAAAAATAGCACGTCAAAAACAGAGTGAGGTTCAAACATACATGCTCGAGAAGTTCAACTACTCCACGGAGTGCATTTCCATTAGCAATGAAGGCAGAAATCATGATCTCGTCATTTATCTAATTTACTTCAAAACGACAGGAATATCATTGGTCTAAGTTCAAGTCCTCGGTCGGAGAAAGTAAAAAAAATATTGTGAGAGAGGTTTGTACAAAAAAAAAAACTTTTGTGTAACACTGACAAAATGGATGAGAAAATTACCAACAAAAATAGGTCACAGAAGTTCAACGTAAAAACAGCAGGAAGTTTGACTACTATAGTGAATGAATTTGGGATGAAAACTTTTAAAATAGTGGCGAGTATGAAAAAACAATCAACACGGGAAAGTTGCGTGTTTACATCAGCTTTCCACCGGTATATTACTTGCTCAATTCCGGTGAGTGTTCCCGTGAGTGGATGGAGATCTACGGGCAAAATAATCACGTGAAAAACAGAGTGAAGTTCAAGTAGACATGCCGAGAAGTTCAGGTTCTTCACGCAGTGCATTTTCGAAGAATCCCTTTCGCGATAAAGGCAGAACAAATGATCTTGTCATTTTCAAAATTACTTGAAAACGGCTAGGAATCAGAGAAAACCACCAACATGAAAAAGTTTCGCATTTTCCTTAGCTTTTCAACGTTATATTATTTGCCCCATTCCATTAAAGTTTGTAGAAATTACGGCGAAAATACGTTTTTGTCAATTTTAAAAATTGACTTAAAATAGTAAGAAATTTGGAGAAACAATATATACCAAAAAGTTTTGCATTTCCTCAAGATTTCCAACCCATATTGTTTGCTACATTCGGACGTACGGTTAAAAAATTAGCTCGAAAATACGAACTCAGTGCAACTTGGACCGTTTGACAAATCACTTTTAAACCGTTCAAACTTAGAAAAAACTTTCATCATGAAAAAACAGCGCATTTTCATAGCTTTACAACGCCATATCATTTGCGTCAATTGGATTAGTCATTTAGAAATGACATCGAAAATACGAGCTCGGCTGTTCAGTTTGCAAAATTTTACGATTTTCCAAATTACTCTTTAACCGTAGCAAATTAGAGAAAATTTTCAACATGTGGAAGGAGCGGTTTTGCAGCAGCTTTCCAATGCCATATTAGTTGCCTCATTCCGATAAACGGTTTTAAAATGCGATCGAAAATACGATTCATGTTTTTTGTATGAAGAAAAAACGATTTTCAAAACTGCTCTTAAACTGCTTACATTTTGTCAAAAAATTAACTTGGGTCATGATACTGGTGTCCATAGCTTTCCAACGGTATATCGCAAGCCCCATTTGGGCAATGTTGGCGGAAGTTCAAGCTAGCAGTAGGAGAAGTTCAGGTCAAACAACTCAGGTAGCAAAATTACAAAAAACGCAATTTCATCACGACCCAAGAGCAAAATACGGCAACGAGCGAGATTACTATTTAAAACCGGTATTTAGTTGCTAAAAAATGTTTCTAGATTACACTAACATCATATAAAACACGACTGACTAGAATAATTCGCTGGGAAGCCACGGTTGCGAAGATAGCCCGAAGGTCGGGTACGTAGAGAGGGAAGTTCAGGCGCGTTACTCGGCAGTTCAGGTTGTGATCAGAATATTATTCTGATCCCGTGATCAGAATAGTGTTTATGTATAGACCCACCCTATATATATAGGGTGGGTCTATTATGATAACACCCCTTAAGAGTCTTATTCTAATAACACCAGCCTTATTCTGCAATCCCCCACCAGATCGCCGCCACCCTTCCCCTCCCGACCTTCTACATGGCAGGCAGCCTGAGCGCCGCCTCCCCTCCCCTCCCGGACTTCTTCCGCAGCAGCGGCCTGGAAGCGCCATCGCCCCTCCCCTCCTCGCCTTCTTCCGCGGCGGCGGCCTCGGAGCGATGCCGCCCCTCCCCTTCCCGCTTTCTCCCGCGGCGGCGGCCTGGGAGCACCACCGCCCCTCCCCTCCCGGCCTTCTTCCGCGGTGGAGGTCGACAGCGACGCCGCCCCTCCACTCCCCGTGTTCTTCCGCAGCGGCGGCCAAGCAGCGATGCCGCCCATCGCCTCTGGGCCTTCTTCCGCGGTAGCAACCGAGCAACACCTCCCCCACCAGCATATCGTCCTTCTTCCACGGCAGTAGCTCGGTAGCGCCACCACCAAACTCCTTCGGGCCTGCAATTACCTGTACTTCATCAGATGTCGATTGGTGCTGCCTCGACATCAAACCAATTCGAGCGAGGAGGACCGTGCGCAAGGTTCCTTCATCCACAACAGCTACTTGGATTAAGTCTGCAACGACCTTCAGAGCAAATCCTCCGTCTCTGTTCACCTTGAGCAACGTCCAGACCGCTCATGAACTTCTGAAGGGCAAGTGGACTGCACGGACGAACGCGAAAGTTGTGCAGACGAACGAGAAGGGAACTTCCTCCTGCAAACGCAAGAAATCACTGCAACACGAGGTAAGCAGTACACTTCCTCAAACCATATCAGTTTAGTTATAACAGACAAAGCAGTACAAGCAGTCCAGTACGCCTACAAAAACGATGCAGTGCGGTTGCTTTGGTTCATTGTGGGGGAAAATGCAGTGCACTTACTCGGTTATGCAGTACGCTTGTGTAGGTTCATTACGGACAAAGATGCAGTGCGGTTACTTCAGTTCACCTTGCGGGGTGATGCAGTCAGCGTGCATTAGTTCGCAGTACCATATGAAACACATTGTAGTTCGCATGATTCAGTTCATTTTGCCTGATAATGCAGCTCGATCGTTTGTGTGCAGGAAATGACGTTTAGCAGATACAAAATGCCATGCATAATTGACAACCCAGGGAACAACAACTTTCAGAAGAGTAAAGCTTCTTCTGAAAGAGAAACTGGCTGGGTTACCCCTGAGATTCCTCAAGGATTTTTCATGACAACAAACAGGGTGCAGTACTCTCCGGAAGAGGATTCTTCCCAGGGAGAAGAGATAGTCGAGGATGACGATGACGTCACATTCGTGTGGGAGGGCACTCACCGACAGGAGGATGAAGATGACGACGATGAAGATGAGCCAATAACAGTTCTCAACCCAGAGTATAAGCACGAGTTCACTACGTTTGGACAACATGTCCGAACAGACAATGATGATGCAGTTGAACACGATGTTGCAGCAGATGATGATTATGACTATGATGATGTGCCACCGCTCCAAAATTTTCAAACCAATCCACTGAGACATCGTCACAACACTGGATTACCACCACGTCCACCTGCTGCACCCCAAAACAGAGCTCAACGTCCACTGCCGCAGACCGAAAAGCAGAGCTCCAAGCGAGCTGCTGCATCAACCGACATCGCAACCACCAACGGTGCCTCGGTCAAAAGTCAACAGCGGTACAAATCCTCCTCACTATTGCCGCCATGAGATCCTCAACTACACAGATCTGCTATAACCCCGCCATGTCCAATACAACCCGGCGAGCTGCAAACACCACCGGGTGAACGACTCTACACACATGTAAGTTTATGTTCTGAAAATAATAATAATAGTTGCAATCCATTCAGATAACATTTCAGTGCACACTGATATTTCTTGTGATGTTTGACCTAGCATCTAATACATTGGATTCTTCTGAAAACTTAGGAACATTGCAATACTTTATTAAACTCGTATGCACTCCTCGTATTTAAAAAACAGAACAGAACAAATTATCTCAAAGAGCATTGCACTTAATGTAGGATAAAAAATGCAGCTGAACCTCATACCTACCGCTGGAATGAAGTTCACCACGTACGACAAGGCATGGGACTTTTACAACAATTATGCAAGATGTGCAGGGTTTGGCATACGCAAGAGAGCAAAACACAGGACAAATGCCTAAATTGTCTGCTCAAGAGAAGGGACGCACAAGCAGACTGTGTCAGATTATCACCGGAAACGTCAGAAGACATAAAAAAGGATTGACTGCAAGGCAAATATTAGAGTCAAAAAGAGGAAGGATGGCAAATTTGTGATAGAAATGGTTGAACTCAAGCACAATCACAAGATGCTGGAAAGCCCTGGGATGCTTTTGCACATGCGATCGCACAAAAAAGACGATCCTTTGATAAACCAGTTAGTGAAAGACGTGCAACTGGACAACCACACACACGCTCAGATGATGTCAACACTGTCGCGTATGTCCGGTGGTCTGCAGTACATGGGACATACTAGCTGCGACTGGGTAAACAAGTAAGCACATCACAAACCATATCGCTTGAGCATCCTGTTGGTAATTATTTCCTGTTTGATGAGATGAGTTTGCATTGTGTTTGAAAATGCAGGAAACAAAAGTTTGCCAGAGAAGAGTCCCAAGATGACGTCAAGAAACTTCTGGATTTCTTCAAGAATATGCAGAAGATAAACCCAGAGCTTTTCTATGATTATGACATTGATGCAGATAACCGTGTAAGAAACGTCTTTTGGGCCAACGCAAGTTGCAAAGGATCGTATGAAGATTTTGGAGATTGCGTTACATTTGACACGGCGTATAAAACTAACAAATTCCACATGCCACTGGGAGTCTTCATGGGAGTGAACCATCATCTACAGAGCACCATATTTGCTATTGCACTCGTGCGAGATGAAACAATACCGTCGTTCGAGTGGGTTTTCAAAACATTTCTGAGGTGTATGAACAACAAGCCGCCAATCTGCATGCTCACAGGTACAAAAAAACACCTACATACTTACGTTTGTTTGGTGCACTTATATTTCTTCCATTTATCTTACACACACACAAACAACTTAATAATAAAACACTATTTGTGCCTCTGAGACCAGTGTTCTTCGATGAAGGCAGCATTAAAAACTATCCTCCCACATACTCTACATAAGTTGTGTTGGTGGCATATCATGAAGAAGTACAAATACCACCTCGCCTTGTTGTATAAGGCGCACGAGAAACTCAAGGATGACCTCAATGCAGTGCTGAACCACCCACTAATGCCGTCAGAGTTTGAACGAGCATGGAAGGACCTCATTCAGAGATACAACTTGCAAGACGATGAAGTGATGATTTCGCTGTGGATGACAGGCACGAGTGGATCTCGTCTTACTACAAGGAAATTTTATGTGCTCGGATGACTTCCACACAGAGAAGCGAGAGCATGAACCGCATACTTAAGAAAAACTTTGTCAAAGAGAAGCATGATCTCCATTTGTTTGCTCAGCAGGTGGACAAGTGCATTCAGAACAGGAAGGCCGTCGAGCACGCAGAGACAGTAGCAAATGAGGTAAACAAAATGTCAATAAAAAACTGCTAAAAATATAACAACAAAAACAAACAATTTTTTCATTTCTCTGGTTCGTAATATTGCATTTATGATCATGCGATCGGAGGTAAAGACAACAACCCGTTTGGGTTGAAGTTCACTATCAAAAGTGTATACAAGGGCGGTGTTTGCAGATTTCAAAGAAACACTCTACCGTAAAGCATCAGCATTCAGAGCGAACGGTGCCACGAGAACCCGACAAAGTATCTCGTACACCACTACAACAGATCGATGCATTTGACTGGGCAAGGCATAATTTCCAATTGGTCGCCGATGAAAAGAAAGGTGTCTACGAATGTGAGTGCAAACTTTGGACACACACAGGTGAGACTCCTATCAAAAAAATATTCTAGTTTCTGATAGTCATGCACGAGAGCTCACTTACTGAACTTTAAAAGTCCACATGCATGACTAATTCACAAAACCAAATGAAGTTCACTTCTTTAAAATGAACAAATAATGAAAAAAATATACGTGTTTATTAATTTCATGCAGTTCACTTACAATATAAAGAAAACACGTGTTGTCTGCAGGGCTCTTTTGCGTCCATGTGTTATGCATGCTTTCTCATTTGAGAGTACTCAAGATTCCTGAGGTGTACATCAAGAAAAGATACACCCGTAACGCAAGATCAAATGCGTCGTTTGACAGAAGAGACTACGAACAAACAACACCAGATGGAACCTGGCTTTTTTGCCGTAGAAAATTGCTGACAGAAACAACAATGGACCTTGCAAACAGAGCGACAAGGTCCGACGCTGGGTGCCACAGAGCATTGTCTGCTATGAGGGCACTGATCGAGGAAGTTGATGTTCTCAACAAAGAAGAAGAAGAAGCAGCCAAACTAAAGCAAGCAGAGAAATCCCAGCATGACAATAATGTCGAGCAAGTAGAAAATACCGAACACAACGGAACTGGTGCTATAAAAAAAGAAACAATTCTTCCACCTCTTGTTTCAAACACAAGAGGAAGGAAGAAAGAATAACGAACCCGTAAAAAGGTTGCATGCAAGGAGAAAATGATGACAAAACAGTAAGCCATAGCTTTGAAATGGTGATGGTCACCCACCGGGAATAAGCAGTGCAAGACATGTAATGAAATCAGCGGCCACAATTCCAGGACATGTAAAAAAGACATGAACAAGAAAAACGAGGACGTGGCGATGCACAACCAAACAGAAATTCCACTTACAACACTAAGAAATGGAAAAAACCGAGACGTTGTAGCATCTGCAAAAAGAGGAAGAGACACAATTCAAGAACTTGCCCCAAAAGAACAAGATCAGAAAATGAGGAAGACGAACAATATGAAATCAAAGAAGAAGATGGTGACACAACTGAAGAGGAAATGGCTTATGAAGAAGCAGATGAAGAAGAGGAGGAAGAAGAAGAGAGTGAAGAGGACGAAGAACATGAAGAAACTGAAGAAGCAGTAGCTTATGAAGAAACAGATGATGAAGATGAGGAAGAGGAAGAAGAGAGTGAAGGGGACGAAGAACATGAAGAAACAATGCCAACAAGACTACCACAAGGGAATGCTGCTGTACAAAAACAACCGAGAACGACACCACTTTCAAAAAACAAGGTAGGAGCACGAAAGGATGCAGTTCACATCGTTGGAAAATGAAAGCCACCATCAACAAGCAAGCGGGAAGTAAGGAAGGATGCAGTTCACAACACTCAAAAACAAAAGCCGCAATCAACCAGCGCGAGGGGAGCAAAGAAGGATGTAGTTCACAGCACTGGAAAACGAAAGCAGCCATCAACCAGCACGCGGGGAGCAAAGAAGGATGCAGTTCACATCGCTGAAAAACAAAAGTTGCCATCAACCAGTACGCGAGGGACTACAAACACAACGGTGCAGAGACAAGAACAAGCAACACCGCCCCGAAAAACAAAAGAAAGTGCGACATTAGACACGCTCCAGTCACCGCGGAGAAGGAGCAGGTTAACGACCAAATAGATGAACTTCAATAAATTAATCATATGCATAGCACTTTGCTTATCTGTATGATTCATGTATCAGTTTAAAATTTAGGTAAACACAAATTTCCCGCTGACTATGAGTTATTCAACTAAACCATGTAAAGATAAATGGTGTATAGAGTATGGCATATATATAGCAGTCTAGAGTAAAACTTTGACACATTTTGACCCAAAAACGATGTAAAAAATGTAGTTAGCTCACTGGCAGCACGAAGTTCAGAATAATAATTGAAGCGGTTCAGATCACAAAAGTGCTTATTACAAAACACATCAAAAAGATGAAGCATTTGGCACGCAAAAGTACTTATTACAAATCATCCTCATAACCTTAACCAATCACGTCAAACGTGATTCTAACCGTACGATCCTCGAGTTCAAAGAAGTTGAGGACAACAACTTGCTCAGACATCAGGCCACTATCAATGACAAATTCCTTCCACCCTTTCTGCAGACACAGACGCCCGACAACGCCTACATGGTACTTGGCTGGTTTAAGGTGTCCATTACCAAGAACAACTTGGAGAATTCCCTTCTTCTTGAGCCGGAGATACCTAACAGCTCGTTGGGGAATTTTCTGCAAAAAAAGCAGTTCAGATTAAACTCAATCTAATGTGCAGTGCGGAAATTGCAAACTAGAAGTACGCTTATAACTATTATGAAGTTCTTGAGACTACATGCATGTAGTACACAACGTACAAGCGGGGAAAATTGTGGAAACTATTACTTCTCATCTAGTATCTAAGCAGTTCACATATTGTAACCATGCAAAATAAAACACGAGCTCCATGCACACAAGCAAAAAAAGAAAAACAAGATATAAGTACAAAGTGCAATACACTTCAATAAAACAAAATAAGTGCATTCCTAAAAAACTAGAAGTTCAGACTAGTATGGAATTATACAAAAAAATAGAAAACACAAAGAAAAAATTAGATCAAGCGAAAAATACCATCTTGTAGTGAGTCTCCACATCTGTTGGCGTAAGCTGATGGACAAAAGGACTTGTGCGGCCAAGGTCACGGCGGAAGTAGGGCGGAATAGAATGCAGAAACGTTGATGTGGCCCATATCCAATCCTTCTGTGAATATTGTGCCATATGCAAGCTGCTCCGCTCGCCCAACTCAGCACAATACCTTCCCCCCACGACGAGCACGACGGGCCTGCGAGCAAGCTGAGCAATTGCAGTGCGTCTGCACACCACAACCATGGCCACAGCAGGAGAGATTCGCGCAGGGGCCTGGAGCCATCGCAACAAAAACCTGGAAAAGGAAAAAAATAAAGAGAGGCTAGAGAAAGGAGAGAAGTTGCGGCTAAAGGAGAAATGAACTGCAAAGGAAGGGTAGAAGTTGGCCTACATTTATAGAAGAGGAATGCAAAAAGGTCAAAATTGAAAATTAAAGGGGAGTTAATGAAAATTATGTTACCAAGAATGAAGGACAGTCAATAAAGGTTTATGTTACCAAAGAAAAAGTCTTACCAGGAAGTTCTACAAAGACTTTGACTGCAGAAATTCCCACGAACTAATCACAGATCATTAAATAATAATTCTCTAAAAAATTATAATCCACATACCATTTTATGTGTGCAGTTCTCCAAAGTCTTACCAGGAAGTTCACTATATGTGTGCATGAAGTGCAGTACATGCTCAAAATGAAGCACAAGAGAAGCACTTTCACGCAGTGCACAAAAGCAGAATTAGTGCACCTGATGTAGTCCTTAAATGTAAGCCATGCAGTCTGCAGTGTTGGCATAACCAGTCACAACTTTAGCACAAAGAAGCATGCACGCAGTGCAAAATGTGTACACCTATAGCACATGACCATGACGAATGCAGTGCACATAGAGGCAACAAAGCAGTGCACACCCGTACACTAGAAAAATGATACGTAAGAGGGAAAAACAATAAAGAAAAATGCTACCAATGCAGTGTACAAAAATGTAGCGCAAACATGTGTAGTACGGAATGCGTGCACATGCATTACAGAACCCTGATCAATGCAGTACACGGATGTTTTGCTAAGCAGTGCATGCCCCTACATTAAAAAAATACTTAAGATAGAAAATACAAAGAAAAAAAATTGACCACCACATGTGCATCCGGTCCCAGCCAGTCTCGTAGTAGGTCTGCACCCACCGTAGGCGAGCCGTTCTGAGCCACAATGCATGGGGCCGGGCGCACATGGGCCCACAGGTCATAGAGCATAGAGCAGCGAGCGCCATGTATAAGCGCCCAAATAAGTAACTAGAGGAGTTCGATACGGCTGCCTCACCAGCGCTTATAAACAGGTCGGGCGCGCCTTCCGCAGGCGAGGTGGGACTAAATATTACAGCGCACACAGAGCACACCAGGAACCAGCCGTGTTCACAGGCCGACTTGGGCCCAATGCGTCTTCACTCCCCGAACACAGCCCCAACAAGGCCCACTAAGAAAAAACAACAACTTCAAAAATAAAACATCAAAGAAAAATGAGAACCATTTTTTAAATTAATAACAACAACAAAAGAAAATGTGCGTGGGCACTGCGAGAAACTACAGTTCGCTATTAATAAATAAAACATAGAAATCCCGATGTCAACGTACAAATGCAGTCCGCGACGCCCAACAATGCAGTTCTCCACGTGGAAGCACGAAGTATTCTTTTTTCAGAAATGCAGTTCTCTTTCTACTGCATTGCAGTATGGCTAAAATGAAGAATGCATCCCTGTTAGTTAAACAAAGCAGTCCATTATAAAATAAAGAACTGCATGAAAGAACTCCATCAAGAAACTAAATGTGCGTACATCTATATGAATCCTAATCCGATATAATTCAGTGCACGAAGTATAAATTTCACTGCCATGCAGTACACTATGTGGAAATACGCAGTTCTGTTCTGATAGAAATGAAGTGCACTTACTAAGAAAATTCACCAAAAACACAATCATCACATTTTCTCACAGTTGCGTGCATACCTGAACAAGTCATGAAAAAAGAGGTGACGATGTTCCGGATTTCCAACACACTAACAGAGCCTCCTCATAGCAGAACCTCTCTATAGTTGCCAAGTAACTAAAAACAGAGCCTCACCACGCTACCACCCTGCTCCACCTCTCCCACGTCCTGTCAAGGAGAGCAAAGGAGAAAACACAACTGCTTCGTACCCCAAAAAACCCCATTGCATCTTCTTCTCCACACTTCCTTTCACTAACCTCTCTCTCCAGAACAAACACGAGAGAGCAGAGCAGAGTCATGGCGGATGCACCTCTGTACAAGCAGTGCCGCAGATACACCAGGGAGCTCCACGACATCGACCTCCACGGCAACCACAAGCTCCACATCGTTTGCACAATCAAGGGTGAATACATGGACAAGATGCTGTCCATGCTCAGGAGGAAGCTCGGCGGAATGCCCGTCAAACTAGTCGGCGTTGATGTCGAGTACACGCACTACGTGAAGCCACAGCGGGCAGCAGTGCTCCAGCTATGCATAGAAAAGGAATGCCTTGTCTACCACATCTCTGCAGCTAAAGATAGGTCAGAATAATTATGAATCTGTACTATTGCTTGTCAATATTGATTTTAAATTTTCTTCACTGCAATTGCTAATATTTAAACTTTGGGTCTCATTTTTGAAAAGCATGGCATATGAATTCATTGACAATTTTTATCTGGCTCCATGTATGTCACTCATGTGTTCAATTCTTGAATTATATGATCTAGCAATACCACGAGCTTTTATTTTGTTTTACCAAATACAAACTATTTGGTGAACAATATAAAACGCAACATTACTATACAAAACATGTATAAAATTCAGTTCAAGAATACAATCATGCACAAAACATGCATTGTTTATGCAATATATTATAAGATTTACTAGTTATGCTGGACAAAGTATTAGCAACTACTCAATGCAACAAATTCAGATATTCATATTGCAGTTCAGTTTCAGAAAAACCAAAAAAACATTGGTAGTTCTAAGAAAATAAACTATATTCACTATATACAAACATCTTGCACACCAATGGAACTAGACAAATTCCTCATGAATGGTGAGTACACCTTCGCCGGATTCGCCATTGAAGGAGAGAAAAGCAAGCTGAAGCTATCTGGTTTGGAGATCAACTCCGACAACTACATTGATATTCAGGTGGAATGGAGAGACCATACAATAAAAAGAAGTTTGACTCTTTGGCTGATGTTGCCGGCAGGATGATAGACATTCACTACCATGACATGAAGAAAAAAATTAACCGCAAGGAGGACCATACTCTGTGGGGATTTTGCCCACTGCCAGAAAAGCTTATCAAGTATGCAACAATAGATGCATTTGCAACATATGAGTCATGGAGAATCATCTACGATGTCATAATGGGACTGGACAGGGCAAAAAGAAACAAACCAGCAAAGCAGAAGAAGAACAAGGCTGTAATCCAGTACAACAACTAGAAATAATCAGGGCTATGTTTTAGTTTCACTTTACTTTAGTCGTTGTGTTATTCTTTGTTTCATGTATGCAAACTTTTGATTATGTCTGTTGCTTCATATTGAACATTTCTTTTGTAAAAACAATGTCGTTTTAGAATTATCATCAAATTTTCTTTCTGTTGTTTCACTTTACTTAGTTCAGTTTGCTTGTGATCAATTGCTTTCACTGAAATTAGTTTGTGTTAGAACAAGTATACAGAAAACTTTGAAAAATTTAATGTGTGATACCAAAAAATACTATTCACATACAAAACATATTTTAAAACAAGGTTAAAAATTTAAGTAATCGACAACAACTCATACCTAAAAAACAAAGATTAATGCAGTTCACAATGGTAAAAAAATAAGCATTACACATTTGTACACATGCAATCCACAAAAAGTAATTATAAAAAAAGAACATTAATATTAATATTTCTAAAAAATATAATCCGCAGACCATTATAAACAAACATGAATAGAGTTCACATAACCAATATAAGGCAGTTCACAAAGTGTATACATGAAGTGCAGTACATGCATAAATGCAGAACGAGAGGGGCTGCATCAACTTTCGTGTAGCGCAAACATGTGTAGTACGGAATGCGTGCACATGCAGTACAGAACCCAGATCAATGCAGTACACAGATGTTCTGCTAAGCACTGCACACCCCTACATTGAAAAAAATACTTAAGATAGAAAATACAAAGAAAAAAAATTTGACCACCACAGGTGCATCCGGCCCCAGCCAGTCTCGTAGTAGATCTGCGCCCACCGAAGGTGAGCCGTTCTGAGCCACAATGCATGGGGTTGGGCGCACATGGGCCCACAGGTCATAGAGCATAGAGCAGGGAGCGCCGTGTATAAGCGCCCAAATAAGTAACCAGAGGAGTTCGATACGGCTGCCTCGCCAGAGCTTATAAACAGGTCGGGTGCGTCTTCTGCGGGCGAGGTGGGACTAAATATTAGAGCGCACACACAGCGCACCGGGAACCAGCCGTGCTCACATGCCGACTTGGGCCCAATGCGTCTTACACCCCAACAGACCCAACAAGTTCTCAAAGCCCAAAAACAAACAAAGCCCAACGACGCACAACTAGCAAGTAACTCCAGTACCCCCTCACCTAAAAAAATGCATTCCGCTATGCAGTCCGGTATGGGACGGAGGATGTGCTGTCAATAAAGCATTGCAGTTCGCTTAGACGAATATTTTTTCCAGCCAATCAAAAACACTACCACGACGAATCTTTTCACTTGGCTACAACAATGACGGGTTGACAGCGCGACGGGTGTGACAAGGAGGCGACGGTGTGGCGGACTTCGCAAGCATGCGGCGCCATGCACGCCAGATCGCCGCCCGCCTCCCTTGCTCGTTCGTGCTCACCTCACAAGTGGGGTGGGGAGGGGGTGATACGTCTCCAATGTATCTATAATTTTTTATTGCTCCATGCTATATTATCTACTGTTGTGGACATTATTGGACTTTATTTTGCACTTTTATATTATTTTTGGGACTAACCTATTAACCGGAGGCCCAACCCAGAATTGCTGTTTTTTGCCTATTTCAGAGTTCCGAAGAAACGGAATATCAATACAGTGTGAGTAGTTTACTCCAGACCTTCGAGTCCATAGTTAGTAGCTAGATGGTTTCTTCTCTCTTTTTGGATCTCAATACAATGTTCTCCCCCTCTATCGTGGAGATCTATTTTATGTAATCTTCTTTTTGCGGTGTGTTTGTTGAGACCGATGAATTGTGGGTTTATGATCAAGATTATCTATGAACAATATTTGAATCTTCTCTGAATTCTTTTATGTATGGTTGGTTATCTTTGCAAGTCTCTTCGAATTATCAGTTTGGTTTGGCCTACTAGATTGGTTTTTCTTGCAATGGAGAAGTGCTTAGCTTTGGGTTCAATCTTGCGGTGTCCTTTCCCAGTGACAGTAGGGGAAGCAAGGCACGTATTGTATTGTTGCCATCGAGGATAACAAGATGGGATTTTTATCATATTGCATGAATTTATCCCACTACATCATGTCATCTTGCTTAAGGCGTTACTCTGTTTTCTTGAACTTCATACTCTAGATGCATCTTTGGATAGCGGTCGATGAGTGGAGTAATAGTAGTAGATGCAGCGAGTCGGTCAACTTGTCTCGGACGTGATGCCTATATACATGATCATACCTAGATATTCTCATAACTATGCTCAATTCATCAATTGCTCAACAAGAATTGTTCACCCACCGTAAAATACTTATGCTCTTGAGAGAAGCCACTAGTGAAATCTATGGCCCCGGGTCTATCTTCATCATATTAATCTTCCATCACTTTATTATTGCTTTTCTTTTTACTTTTCCTTTTATTTTACTTTGCATCTTTATACCAAAAATACCAAAATATTATCTATCATCTCTATCGATCTCACTCTAGTAAGTGACCGTGAAGGAATGACAACCCTATTCGCGTTGGTTGCGAGGAGTTATTTGCTTTGTGTAGGTACGAGGGACTCGCGTAGCCTCCTCTTGGATTGATACCTTGGTTCTCAAAACTGAGGGAAATACTTACGCTACTTTGCTGCATCATCCTTTCCTCTTGGGAAATCCAACGCAGTGCTTAAGAGGTAGCAAGAAGAATTTCTGCGCCGTTCTTTGGGAGTCTCAAAAGTCAACATACCAAGTACCCATCACAATCCCTTATCTCTCGCATTACATTATTTGCCATTTGCCTCTCATTTTCCTCTCCCCCACTTCACCCTTGACGTTTTATTCGCCCTCTCTTTTCCGTTTGCCTTTTTCTCGCTTGCCCTTTTGTTCGCTCATGTGTTGGATTGCTTGTTTGTCACGATGGCTCAAGATAATACCAAATTGTGTGACTTTATCAATACCAACAATAATGATTTCCTTAGCACTCTGATTGCTCCTCTTACCAACACTGGATCTTGTGAAATCAATACTACTTTGTTGAATCTTGTTATGAAAGATCAATTCGCCGGTCTTCCTAGTGAAGATGCCGCTACTCATCTAAATAGCTTCGTGGATTTGTGTGATATGCAAAAGAAGAAAGATGTTGATAATGATATTGTTAAATTGAAGCTATTTCCTTTTTCGCTTAGAGATCGTGCTAAATCTTGGTTTTCGTCTTTGCCTAAAAATAGTATTGATTCTTGGAACAATTGCAAAGATGCTTTTATCTCTAAGTATTTTCCTCCCACTAAGATCATCTCTCTTAGAAACGATATTATGAATTTTAAGCAACTTGATCATGAACATGTTGCACAAGCTTGGTAGAGAATGAAATTAATGATACGTAATTGCCCTACTCATGGTTTGAACTTGTGGGTGATTATACAAAAATTTTATGCCGGATTGAATTTTGCTTCTAGAAATCTTTTAGATTCGGCATGGGAGGCACTTTTATGGAAATCACTTTAGGAGATGCTACTAAACTCCTAGATAATATTATGGTTAATTATTCTCAATGGCACAATGAAAGATCTACTAATAAAAAGTGCATGCGATAGAAGAAATTAATGTTTTGAGTGGAAAGATGGATGAACTTATGAAATTATTTGCTACTAAGAGTGTTTCTTCTGATCCTAATGATATGCCTTTGTCTACTTTGATTGAGAATAATAATGAATCTACGGATGTGAATTTTGTTGGTAGGAACAATTTTGGTAACAACGCGTATAGAGGGAACTTTAATCCTAGGCCTTATCCTAGTAATCCTTCTAATAATTATGGAAATTCCTACAACAACTCTTATGGAAATTTTAATAAGCTGCCCTCTGAATTTGAGACTAGTGTTAAAGACTTTATGAATTCACAAAAGAATTTTAATGCTTTGCTTGAAGAGAAATTGCTTAAAGTTGATGAATTGGCTAGGAACGTTGATAGAATTTCTCTTGATGTTGATTCTTTAAAGCTTAGATCTATTCCTCCTAAGCATGATGTCAATGAGTCTCTCAAAGCCGTGAGAATTTCCATTGATGAGTGCAAGGAAAGAACCGCTAGGATGCGTGCTACGAAAGATGCTTTTATTAGAGCGTGTTCTTGCAATCCCTATGAAAATAAAGATGAAGATCTAAAAGTTATTGATGTGTCCCCTATTAAATCTTTGTTTGGCAATATGAATCTTGATAATGATGGGACTGAATATGATCCACTTTTACCTAGAAGGTGTTCCAAGAATTCGGAGTTTTTAGATCTTGATGATGAAATTGATAAAAGTGGGATTGAAGGAAGCAAAACCCTAGATGTTGCTAAACCCACTATTTTGGATTTCAAGGAATTTAATTATGAAAGTTGCTCTTTAATTGATTGTATTTCCTTGTTGCAATCCGTGCTAAATTCTCCTCATGCTTATAGTCAAAATAAAGCCTTTACCAAACATATCGTTGATGCCTTGATGCAATCTTATGAAGAAAAACTTGAGTTGGAAGTTTCTATCCCTAGAAAACTTTATGATGAGTGGGAACCAACTATTAAAATTAAGATTAAGGATCATGAATTTTATGCTTTATGTGATTTGGGTGCTAGTGTTTCCACTATTCCCAAAACTTTGTGCGATTTGCTAGATTTACGTGATTTTGATGATTGCTCTCTAAACTTGCACCTTGCGGATTCCACTATTAAGAAACCTATGGGAAGAATTAATGATGTTCTTATTGTTGCAAATAGGAATTATGTGCCCGTAGATTTTATCGTTCTTGACATAGATTGCAATCCTTCTTGTCCTATTATTCTTGGTAGACCTTTCCTTAGAACGATTGGTGCAATTATTGATATGAAGGAAGGGAATATTAGATTCCAATTTCCATTAAAGAAAGGCATGGAACACTTCCCTAGAAAGAAAATAAAATTACCATATGAATCTATCATGAGAGCCACTTATGGATTGCCTACCAAATATGGCAATACCTAGATCTATCCTTGCTTTTATGCCTAGCTAAGGGCGTTAAACGATAGCGCTTGTTGGGAGGCAACCCAATTTTATTTTTAGTTTTTTTTGCTTTTGCTTCTGTTCAGGAATAAATCTTTGATCTAGCCTCTGGTTATATGTGTTTTTATCTTTTAATTAGTGTTTGTGCCAAGTTAAACCTATAGGATCTTCTTGGATGATAGTTATTTGATCTTGCTGTAATTTCCAGAAACTTGCTGTTCACGAAAACAATTGTTAAAAATCACCAAAACATGATAAAATAGTGATTCCAATTGCTTATGATCAATAAAAAAATTTCCTAGGTCTTCCTATTTTGGCTGATGTTTTGGAGTTCCAGAAGTTTGCGTTAGTTACAGATTACCACAGACTGTTCTGTTTTTGACAGATTCTGTTTTTCGTGTGTTGTTTGCTTATTTTGATGAATCTATGGCTAGTAAAATAGTTTATAAACCATAGAGAAGTTGGAATACAGTAGGTTTGACACCAATATAAATAAAGAATGAGTTCATTACAGTATCTTGAAGTGGTCTTTTGTTTTCTTTCGCTAACGGAGCTCACGAGATTTCTGTTGAGTTTTGTGTTGTGAAGTTTTCAAGTTTTGGGTGAAATCTTTTGATGGATTATGGAACAAGGAGTGGAAAGAGCCTAAGCTTGGGGATGCCCATGGCACCCCAAGATAATCTAAGGACACCAAAAAGTCAAAGCTTGGGGATGCCCCGGAAGGCATCCCCTCTTTTGTCTACTTCCATCGGTAACTTTACTTGGAGCTATATTTTTATTCACCACATGATATGTGTTTTGCTTGGAGCGTCTTGTATGATTTGAGTCTTTCCTTTTTAGTTTAACACAATCATCCTTGCTGTACACACCTTTTGAGAGAGCCATACATGAATTGGAATTTAATAGAATACTCTTTGTGCTTCACTTATATCTTTTGAGCTATATAGTTTTGCTCTAGTGCTTCACTTATATCTTTTAGAGCACGGTGGTGGATTTGTTTTATAGAAACTATTGATCTCTCATGCTTCACTTAGATTATTTTGAGAGTCTTAAATAGCATGGTAATTTGCTTAAAAAATCTAATATGCTTGGTATTCAAGATTTGTAGAACTTTCTTTTGAGTGCGTTGAATACTAAGAAAAGTTGGATGCTTGATAATTGTTTTGAGATATGAAGATGGTAATATTATAGTCATGCTAGTTGAGTAGTTATGAATTTGAGAAATACTTGTGTTAAAGTTTGTGATTCCCGTAGCATGCACGTATGGCGAACCATTATGTGATGAAGTCGGAGCATGATTTATTTATTGATTGTCTTCCTTATGAGTGGCGGTCGGGGACGAGCGATGGTCTTTTCCTACCAATCTATCCCCCTAGGAGCATGCGCGTAATACTTTGCTTCGGTAACTTGTAGATTTTTGCAATAAGTATATGAGTTCTTCATGACTAATGTTGAGTCCATGCATTATACGCACTTTTCTTCCTTCCACCATTGCTAGCCTCTCTAATACCGCACACTTTTCGCCGGTATCATACACCCACCATATGCCTTCCTGAAAACAGCCACCATACCTACCCATCATGGCATTTCCATAGCCATTCGGAGATATATTGCCATGCAACTTTCCACCGTTCCGTTTATTATGACACGCTCCATCATTGTCATATTGCTAGCATGATCATGTAGTTGACATCGTATTTGTGGCAAACGTCACCGTTCATAATTCCTTCATACATGTCACTCTTGATTCATTGCATATCCCGGTACACCGCCGGAGGCATTCATATAGAGTCATATTTTGTTATAAGTATCGAGTTATAATTGTTGAGTTGTAAGAAAATAAAAGTGTGATGATCATCATTTTTAGAGCATTGTCCCAAGTGAGGAAAAGGATGATGGAGACTATGATTCCCCCACAAGTCGGGATGAGACTCCGGACGGAAAGAAAGAGGCCATAAAAAAAGAGAAAAGGCCCAAATAAAAAAAATGAGAGAAAAAGAGAGAAGGGACAATGTTACTATCCTTTTACCACACTTGTGCTTCAAAGTAGCACCAAGATCTTCATGATAGAGCGTCTCTCATTTTGTCACTTTCATATACTAGTGGGAATTTTTCATTATAGAACTTGGCTTGTATATTCCAATGATGGGCTTCCTCAAAATTCCCTACGTCTTCGTGAGCAAGCGAGTTGGATGCACACCCACTTAGTTTCTTTTGTTGAGCTTTCATATACTTATAGCTCTAGTGCATCTGTTGCATGGCAATCCCTACTCACTTACATTGATATTTATTGATGGGCATCTCCATAGCCCGTTGGTACGCCTAGTTGATGTGAGACTATCTTCCCCTCTTATTGTCTTCTCCACAACCACCCTTCAATTCCACATATAGTGCTATATCCATGGCTCACGCTCATGTATTGCGTGAAGATTGAAAAAGTTTTGAGAATGTCAAAAGTATGAAACAATTGCTTGGCTTGTCATCGGGGTTGTACATGATTTAAATACTTTGTGTGGTGAAGATAGAGCATAGCCAGACTATATGATTTTGTAGGGATAACTTTGTTTGGCCATGTTTTTTTGAGAAGACATGATTGCTTTGTTAGTATGCTTGAAGTATTGTTATTTTTATGTCAATATGAACTTTTATCTTGAATCTTTCGGATCTGAATATTCATACCACAATTGAGAAGAATTACATTGAAATTATGCCAAGTAGAACTCCGCATCAAAAATTCTGTTTTTATCATTTACCTACTCGAGGACGAGCAGGAATTAAGCTTGGGGATGCTTGATACGTCTCCAACGTATCTATAAATTTTGATTGCTCCATGCTATATTATCTATTGTTTTGAACATTATTGGGCTTTATTTTCCACTTTTATATTATTTGGACTAACCTATTAACCGGAGGCCCAACCCAGAATTGCTGTTTTTTTGCCTATTTCAGAGTTTCAAAGAAACAGAATATCAAACGGAGTCCAAACAGAATGAAACCTTCGGGAACGTGATTTTATCACCGAATATGACCCAGGAGATTTGGACCCTACGCCAAGGAAGCTTCAACATGGGCATGAGGTAGGGGGGACGCCTCCCCCCAGGCGCGCCCCGACCCTCGTGGGGCCCACGAAGCTCCACCGACGTACTTCTTCCTCCTATATATACCTCGCACCCCAAGCGATCGATCGGAGCCAAAACCTAATTCCACTTGCGCAACCTTCAGTGCCCACGAGATCCCATCTTGGGGCCTGTTAGAGCTCACGGAGAGGGCATCCACCACGGAGGGCTTCTACATCATCACCATAGCCTCTCCGATGAAGTGTGAGTAGTTTACTCAGGACCTTGAGTCCATAGTTAGTAGCTAGATGGCTTCTTCTCTCTTTTGGATCTCAATACAATGTTCTCTCTCGTGGAGATCTATTTGATGTAATCTTCTTTTTGCGGTGTGTTTGTTGAGACCGATGAATTGTGGGTTTATGATCAAGATTATCTATGAACAATATTTGAATCTTCTCTGAATTCTTTTATGTATGATTGGTTATCTTTGCAAGTCTCTTGAATTATCAGTTTGGTTTGGCCTCTTGATTGGTTTTTCTTGCAATGGGAGAAGTGCTTAGCTTTGGGTTCAATCTTGCGGTGTCCTTTCCAAGGATAGTAGGGCAGCAAGGCACGTATTGTATTGTTGCCATCGAGGATAACAAGATGGGATTTTATCATATTGCATGAATTTATCCCTCTACATCATGTCATCTTGCTTAAGGCGTTACTCTGTTTTCTTGAACTTAATACTCTAGATGCATCTTTGGATAGCGATCGATGAGTGGAGTAATAGTAGTAGATGCAGAGGAGAGTCGGTCTACTTGTCTCGGACGTGATGCCTATATACATGATCATACCTAGATATTCTCATAACTATGCTCAATTCTGTCAATTGCTCAACAATAATTCGTACACCCATCGTAAAATACTTATGCTCTTGAGAGAAGCCACTAGTGAAATCGATGCCCCCGGGTCTATCTTCATCATACTAATCTTCCATCACTTTATTATTGATTTGCTTTTTTACTTTGCCTTTTATTTTACTTTGCATCTTCATACCAAAAATACCAAAAATATTATCTATCATATCTATCAGATCTCACTCTCGTAAGTGACCGTGAAGGGATTGACAACCCTATTCGCGTTGGTTGCGAGGAGTTATTTGATTTGTGTAGGTACAAGGGACTCGCGTGTAGCCTCCTACTGGATTGATACCTTGGTTCTCGAAAACTTAGGGAAATACTTACGCTACTTTGCTACATCATCCTTTCCTCTTCAGGGAAATCCAACGCAGTGCTCAAGAGGTAGCAGGGGGGTCACGACCCCCCCTCCCACCCCCTTGCTTGGCCTCGCGCTAACGCATGCAAAGGCGCTTGGTTGTGGTGCAAGGCGTACATTCTGCTTTTCCAACAATAGGATGCACCCAAACCCGAGCCACACCCCTAAGATAGACAGGAGGCGACGGGGGTGTAGACGGACTTCGCTGCGCATGCGGCCACGCCACGCCGCCGCTTTGCTCCGGCTTCGTTCAGGCTCGGCCTCGCGAGGTGTGGGGGGGGGTCACGACCCCCTCCCACCCCCTGCTCAGCCTCGCTTAACGTCTGCATCGCTTGGTTGACAAAGCAGTCACGGACATTCTGTTCGAACAATAGGACGATGCAACCCTAGAGCCACACCCCTAAGATAGACAGGAGGCGACGGGTGTGACGGACTTACTGCGCATCTGCGCGGCGCCGCGCACGCCGCTGCGCCGCCGCCTCCGGCTCATTCGAGGCTCGGCCTCGCGAGGGTGGGGAAGAAGTCGCGACCCCTCCCACCCCTCGGCCTCGTGCTAACGCAGAGTGCGCTTGGTTGACAGTAGCAATCACGGACATTCTGTTTTTCAGCTTAATAGGGCGACGCAACCCGCAGCCACACCCCTAAGATAGACAGGAGGCGGCGGGGTGTAGCGGACTTCGCCACAGCGCATGCGGCGCCACGGCACGCCGCGTCGCCGCCCACTATGGCTCGTTCCAAGCTTAGCCTCGTAGGGGGGAGGGGGTCAGACCCGCCCCACCCCTGCTTGCCTCGCTTCGCACACAAGGCGCTTGGTTGACAGGCGCAGTGCGGACATTCCGTTTTTCCAACAATAGGACACACACAACCCCAGAGCCACACCCCTAAGATAGAAAGGGAGGCGACAGGGTGTGACGGACTCGCCTGCGCATGCGGCGCCGCAGCACGCCGCGTCACCGCCTGCTCCGGCTCGTTCCAGGCTCGGCCTCGCAGGGGGTGGGGAGGAGGGTAACGACCCCCTCCCACCCCCTACTCGGCCTCGCGTTAACGCATTCAGTGCGCTTGGTTGACAGGCGCAGTGCGAACGTTCTGTTTTTCCGACAATAGGACGCACGGAACAACAGAGCCACACCCCGAGGATATACAGGGAGGTGAAGGGGTGTGACAGACTCGCCTGCGCATGCGACGCCGCGGCATGCCGCGTCGCTGCCTGCTCCGGCTCGTTCGAGGCTCGGCCTCGCAAGGGGGTGGGGAAGGGGGTCACGTCCCCCCTCCCACCCCCCTTCTCGGCCTCGCGCTAACGCATGCAGTGTGCTTGGTTGACATGCGTAGTGCGGACATTCTGTTTTTCCAACAATAGGACGCACGCAACCCCAGAGCCACACCCCTAAGATAGACACGGAGGCGACGGGGTGTGACGGACTCGCCTGCGCAAGCGGCGCCGCGGCACGCCGTGTCGCCGCCTGCTTCGGCTTGTTCCAGGCTCGGCCCCGCAGGGGGGTGGGGAGGGGGTCACGACCCGCCCTCCCACCCCCTGCTCGGCCTTGCGCTAACGCACGTAGTGTGCTTGGTTGACAGGCGCAATGCAGACATTCTATTTTTTCCAACAATAGGATGCACACAACCCCAGAGCCACACCCCTAAGAGAGACAGGGAGGCGACGGGTTCGATGGACTTCGCTTTGTGCATGCGGCGCCGGCACGCCACGCCGCCGCCGCTTCCCGGCTTGTTCGAGGCTCGGCCCGCAGGTGGGGGGTCACGACCCCTCCCACCCTCGCCGCCTCGTTAACGCATGCAAGGCGCTTGGTTGACAGCGCAGGCGGATATTCTGTTTTTCCAACAATAGGGCGACGAACCCTAGAGCCACACCCCTAGGATAGACAGGAGGCGACGGGGTGTGATTTAACTTCGCTGCGGCGGCGCGCGGCACGCCGCCGCCGCCGCCTCCGGCTCTTTCGAGCTCGGCCTCGCGCTTCGCGCAGGCGGTGCGCTTGGTTGACAAAGGTCGCGGACATTCTGTTTTTCCAACAATATGACCCACGCAACCCCAGAGCCACACCCCTAAGATAGACACGGAGGCGACGGGGTGTGACGGATTTCGTTAAGCATGCGGCGCCACGGCACGCCGCGTCGTCGCCTGCTCCGTCTCGTTCCAGGCTCGGCCTCGCAAGGGTGTGGGGAGGGGGGTCATGACCTCCCTCCCACCCCCTGCTCGGCCTCGCGCTAAAGCACGTAGTGCGCTTGGTTGATAGGCACAGTGTGGACATTGTGTTTTTCCAACAATAGGACGCAGGCAACCCAGAGCCACACCCCTAAGATAGACAGGGAGGCGACGGGTGTGCGATTTCGCTGCGCATGCGGCACCGCTGCACGCCGCAGCGTCGCCTTCGCTCTCGGCTCGTTCTGGCTCGGCCTCGCAGAGGGGGGTTGGGGGGGGTCACGACCCCCTTCCACTCTTCTGCTCGGCCTCATGCTAACGCATGCAGTGCACTTGGTTGACAGGCGCAGTGCGGACATTCTGTTTTTCCAACAATAGGACGCACCGAACCCCAGAGCCACACCCCTAAGATAGACAGGGAGGCGATGGGGTGTGACGGACTCGCCTGCGCATGTGGCGACGCGGCGTGCCTGCTCCGGCTCGTTCCAGGCTCGGCCTCGCAGGGGGGGTGGGGAGGGGGGTCACGACCCCCTCCCTCCCGCTGCTCGTCCTCGCGCTAACGCATGCAGTGCGCTTGGCTGACAGGCGCAGTGCGGACATTCTGTTATTCCAACAATAGGACGCACGCAACCCCATAGTCACACCCCTAAGATAGACAGGGAGGCGACGGGGTGTGACGGTTGCTCACAAGATGCGGCGTCGTGCGCCCGCGTCGCGCCTGCTCGGCTTCGTTCGTGCTTGGCCTCGTGGGGGTGGGAAGGGGCCACGACCCCCTCCTACCCCTCGCTCGGCCTCGCACTAACGCACGCATCGCTTTGTTTGATCGGGCGCGATGTGGACATTCTGTTTTCCAACAATAGGGCGACACAACCCCGAGCCACACCCCTAAGATAGACAGGAGGCGGCATTGTGGTGTGACGGTCTCGCTGCGCATGAGCCGCCAAGAAGACGCCGTGTCGCCGCTGCTCGGCTGTTCTGTGCTCGGCCTTACAGGGGATGGGGAGGGGGGGGGTCACACCCCCTCCCACACCCATGCTCGGCCTCGCGCTAATGCATGCAGTGCGCTTGGTTGACAATGCGCAGTCGTATATTCTATTTGTCCAACAATAGGACGCATGCAACCCAGAACCACACCCATAAGATAGACTGGGAGGCGACGGGGTGTGACGGGCTCGCCTGCACATGCGGCGCCGTGGCACGCCGCGTCGCCGCCTGCTCTGGCTCGTTCCAGGCTCAGCCTTGCAGGGGGGTGGGGAGGGGGGTCACGACCCCCCCTCCCACCCCCCAGCTCGGCCTTGCGCTAACGTACGCAGTGCGCTTGGTCTACAGGCGCAGTGCGGACATTCTGTTTTTCCAACAATAGGATGCACGCAACCCCCAGAGCCACACCCCTAAGACAGAAAGGGAGGCGACGGGGTGTGACGGACTCACCTGCGCATGCGGCGCCGCGGCACGCCGAGTCGCCGCCAACTCCGGCTCATTCCAGGCTCGGCCTCGCAGGGGGGTGGGGAGGGTCACGACCCCCCCCCCCCCTCGGCCTCGCACTAACGCACATAGTGCGCTTGGTTGACAGGCGCAGCGCGTACATTCTGTTTTTCCAACAATAGGATGCACCCAAACCCAGAGCCACACCCCTAAGATAGACAGGGAGGCGACGGGGTGTGACGGACTCGCCTGCGCATGCGGCACGCCACGTCGCCGCCTGCTCCGGCTCGTTCCAGGCTCGGCCTCGTGGGGAAGGGAGGGGTCACCCCCTCGCACCCCCTTTCGGCCTCAAGACCGACGCATGCAAGGCGCTTGGTTGACAGCGCAGATCACGGACATTCTTTTTTCCAACAATAGGGCGACGCAAACCTGCAGCCACACCCCTAAGATATAGAGGAGGTGACGGGTGTACGGACTCGCCACAAGATGCGGCACCGCGACACGCCGCGTCGCCGCCTGCTCCGGCTCGTTCCAGGCTTGGCATCATAGGGGGGTGGGGAGGGGTCACGACCCCCTCCCACCCCTCGGGCCTCGCGCTAACGCACGCAGTTTGCTTCGTTCACAGGCGCAGTGTGGACATTGTGTTTTTTCAACAATAGGATGCACACAACCCCAGAGCCACACCCCTAAGATAGACAGCGAAGCGACGGGGTGTGACGGACTCCCCTGCACATGCGGCACCGCGGCATGCCGAGTCGCCGCCTGCTCCGGCTCGTTCCATGCTCGGCCTCGCAGGAGGGTAGGGAGGGGTCACGACCCCCTCCCACCCCCCTGCCCAGCCTAGCGCTAACGCACGCAGTGCGCTTGGTTGACAGGCGCAGTGCAGACAGTATGTTTTTCCAACAATAGGACGACGAACGCCGCAGCCACACCCCAAAGATAGACAGGAGGCGACGGGTGTGACGGATTCGCCTGCACATGCGGGCGCGCGGCACGCCAGCGTCGCCGCCGCTTCGGCTTCGTTCGAGCTCGGCCTCGCAAAGGGGTGGGAGGAGTCACGACCCCTCCACCCCTCGCCTCGGCTCGCGCCAACGCACGCAGCGGCACTTGGTTGACAAAGCGCGTCACGGACATTCTGTTTTTCCAACAATAGGGCGACACAACCCCAAAGCCACACCCCTAAGATAGACAGGGAGGCGATGGGGTGTAGCGGACTCGCCACGCATGCTGGCGCGCGCTTGACACGCACGCCGCTGCTGCCTGCTCGGCTCGTTCGAGCTCGGCCTCGCAGGGTGGTGGGGAGGGGGGTCACGACCCCCCTTCCATCCCCCTGCCCGGCCTCGCGCTAACGCTTGCAGTGCGCTTGGTTGACAGGCGTAGTGCGGACATTCTGTTTTTCCAACAATAGGACGCACACAACCCCAAAGCCACACTCCTAAGATAGACAGGGAGGCGACGGGGTGTGACGGACTCGCCTGCGCATGCGGCGCCATGGCACGCCGCGTCGTCGCCTGCTTTGGCTCGTTCGAGTCGGCCTCGCGAGGGTGGGGAGGGGTCACGACCCCTCCCACCCCTCGCCGCCTCGCTAACGCATGCAAAGGCGCTTGGTTGACAAGCGTAGTGCGGACATTCTGTTTTTCCAACAATAGGACGCACCCAACCCGAGAGCCACACCCCTAAGATACACAGGGAGGCGACGGGGTGTGACCGACTCGCCAGTGCATGTGGCGCTGCGGCATGCCGCGTCGCCGCCTGCTCCGGCTCGTTACAGGCTTGGCCCCGCAGGGGGGTGGGAAGGGGGATCACGACCCCCTCCCACCCCTGCCGACCTCAGCCTAACGCATGCAAAGGCGCTTGGTTGACAAGCAGTCACGGACATTCTGTTTTCCAACAATAGGACGACGTAACCCAGTCACGCCCCTAAGATAGATAGGGAGGCGACGGGGTGTGACAGACTTGCTGCGCATGCGGCGCCGTGGAACGCCACGCCGCCGCTGCTCCGCTCCTTCGTGCTCGGCCTCGCGGGGGTGGGCGAGGGGGGTCACGACCCCTCCCACACCCCTGCTCGGCCTCGCTAAAGCATGCAAAGGCGCTTGGTTGACAAAGCAGTCACGGACATTCTATTTTTCCAACAATAGGACACACGAACCCAGAGCCACACCCCTAAGATAAACCGGGGCGGCGACGGGTGATAGTTTACTGCGCATGCGCGCGCTGGCACGCCCGCCGCCACTTGCTCGTTCTTTCAGCTCAGCCTCGCAGGGGGGTGGGGAGGGGGGGTCACGACCCCCCTCCCACACCCCTGCTCGGCGTCGCGCTAATGCACGCAGTGCACTTAGTTGACAGGCGCAGTGCGAACATTCTGTTTTTCCAACAATAGGACGCACGCAACCCCAGAGCCACACCCCTAAGATAGACAGGGAGGCGGCGGGGTATGACGGACTCACCTGCGCATGCGGCTCCGCGGCACGCTGAGTCGCCGCCTGCTCCGGCTCATTCCAGGCTCGGACTCTAAGGGGGGTGGGGAGGGGGGTCACGACCCCCTCCCACCCCCTGCTCGGCCTCGCCCTAACGCACACAGTGCGCTTGGTTGACAGGCGCAACACGGACATTCTGTTTTTCCAACAATAGGATGCAACAAACCCCAGAGCCACACCCCTAAGATAGAGAGGGAGGCGACGGGGTGTGACGGACTCGCCTGCACATGCGACACCGTGGCATGCAGCGTCGCCGCCTGCTCCGGCTCGTTGCAGGCTCAGCCTCGCAGAGGGATGGGGAGGGGGGTCACGACCCCCCTCGCACCCCCCTGCCCGGCCTCGCGCTAACGCATGTAGTGCGCTTTGTTGACAGGCGCAGTGCGGACATTCTGTTTTTCCAACAATAGGACGCACGCAACCCCAGAGCCACACCCCTAAGATAGACAGGGAGGCGACGGAGTGTGACGGACTCGCCTGCGCATGCGGCACCGCGGCACGCCGCGTCGCCGCCTGCTCCGGCTCATTCCAGGCTCGGCCTTGTAGGGGGGTGGGGAGGGGGGGTCACGACCCCTCCCACCCCCTGCTCGGCCTCGCGCTAACGCACACAGTTTGCTTGGTTGACAGGCACAATGCGGACATTCTGTTTTTCCAACAATAGGACGCACACAACCCTAGAGCCACACCCCTAAGATAGACAGGGAGGCGACGGGGTGTGACAGGCTCGCTGCGATGCGGCGCCACAGCATGCCGCCGCCGCCTACTCGGCTCGTTCGGGCTCGGCCTCGCAGGAGGTAGGGAGGGGGTCACGACCCCTCCCACCCCCGCCCCTGCCTCAGCTTAACGCACGCAAAGGCGCTTGTTTGACAGGCGCAATGCGGACATTATGTTTTTCAGCAATAGGACGCACGCAACCCCAGAGCCACACCCCTAAGATAGACAGGGAGGCGACGGGGTGTGACGGACTCGCTGCAAGATCTTGGCGCCAGCAAGCACGCAAGCGCCGCCGCTGCTTTGGCTCGTTCAGGCTCGGCCTCGCGAGGGGGGGTGGGAGGGGGTCATGACCTCCTCCCACCCCTAACTGCCTCAGCTAACGCACGCAAAGGCGCTTGGTTGACAGGCTGTCAAGTAACATTATGTTTTTCCAACAATAGGACGGACACAACCCCAAAGCCACACCCCTAAGATAGATAGGGAGGGGACGGGGTGTGACGAACTCGCCTGCGCATGCGGCGCCGCGACACGCCGCGTCGCTGCCTGCTCTGGCTTGTTCTAGGCTCGGCCTCGCAGGGGGTGGGGAGGGGGGTCACGACCCCCCTTCCATCCCCCTGCCCGGCCTCGCGCTAACGCTTGCAGTGCGCTTGGTTGACAGGCGCAGTGCGGACATTCTTTTTTTCCAACAATAGGACGCACGCAACCCCAGAGCCACACCCCTAAGATAGACAGGGAGGCGATGGGGTGTGATGGACTCGGTGGGCATCTTGGCGCCCAAGCACGCCGGCCGCTGCCTGCTCAAGCTTGTTCGAGGCTCGGCCTCGCGAGGGGTGGGGAGGCGGTCACGACCCCCCTCCCACCCCCTGCTCGGCCTCGCGCTAACGCACGCAGTACATTAAGTACAGGGAATACAAAGAGCAAATACAAATCTATAGACAACCAAAAATATGGTGGAGGGGCCCAACCCCCCTACCTTACAGTACAAACAATAAAAAAACCTACTGAAGGACGCATCTTTAGGCAAAAGCAGTGCAATTGGTTAGGCAAAGCAATGCTGTATCATAAAGCAACGCAGTTCCAGGATACACACATGAATGCAGGGTCTGCGGCAAAAGTGCAGCAAAAAAACAGGTGCAACACAAACTTGTAGACAAATGCAGTGCTTTTTGGTGGACGAAGAAGTTTGGCATCGCATGCAGTGCAGTTTATGGGACACATAAGATACATATAAGCGTGAAAAAATGCCAGTTCACACAAATGTGTCAGTCAACAAAGATAAAAATATACACATATATATACTGTATGAGTTATTTATATAAAATACACATACAGATACAAATTCGTCCATAAACACTGCTGCAAAAAAGCAGACGAAAAATCACAACAACAGAAAACAATTTTTTTTTCATACATTATATACCTTAGACACCACACAATACACAACATGAACCCTAGTTCTTGTCCATACACAAGATTTTTACCAAGTAGAAACAATGCAAAAATGATTGTTACCACGTCTGCGACTGCGTCAGGGAAGTAAGCCCGAGGTCCGCAATCAGATCTCGTAGCTCAAGCGGCATGTCTTCATAACACAACATGTTCGAAGAATTGAACAACAACTGGAACATGTACTCTGCCTTCCAATCTTCAACAGCAGGCTGAAAAAGAAAATTAAAAAATGCGGACAGTGATTAAATAAAGGGTTGTCATAAAGAAGAAAAAGTGAAAAGGTAAAATAATAAAAAAATTAACAAGAAAAAGAAGAAAACAGAGAAGGTGTTACGTCGGTTTTGATAATTTTCTCAAGTAGACGTTGGCCGTCATACAACTGCGTCAACCTCAGAACATAGATTTCGCACTCGTTTGCTCCCTGCGCTGGCACGACCGGGTAAGAGGGCCTCTCTGCCAATTTAACCCAGTTAGGGTGGTTCTTAGATTTATACATTTTTTCACCATAAACCGCCTTCAGCAAATGAGTCATCCTCCTCATCTGGCAAAAAAGGAAGCACAATGTAAAAATAACACATACCACAGATCAAATTACTATTCAGATGAACCAAAAAATACAAATGTGGTTCTCAACGTCTAGACAGTCCCTCTTTTAAATGCACGTGAGGTCATTTCCTTTTATCTCCTTTTTGCAAGGATCATGGGGGGTGTGAAAAAAATGCAGTTCTGTCACACATTTGTTGCAGTGCACTACATAAACAGGTGTGGTTCTATGTGTACTAACATTGCATGTGCAGTTTATAAAAAAATGCAGTAGGAGAAACACAAAAAAGCTTTGCACTTGGCAAGAAAAATGACATACCACTTGATTGCAATCGAGTGGTAATCGATCCCGCGCCACTTTGTCGTGACATCGGGATGGCGAGTACTTCCTAGTGTCATGGATATCAAGCGTCTGGCGATGCTGGTTCATCGTGTATAAGGAATAATGACCATCCGTGGAGCGCGGCATCATAATCTGTTCACATAAAAAAACAAAAAATGAAATGAAAAGTTATTTTGACACGTAGCACCAGAACCACTGTTCCAAAAAATAACTATAAAAAAGAAATGCAACAAACCAGAAAAATAAATGACAGGAAACAATGAACTTACTAGTTTTGCATCCAACAGGTTTACGTCGTCACTCACAAAAACCTTGAACTGGTTAATTGCATCTTGTAAAACAAACGGGCTATGCACAACTATCGACACATGGTTTCCTTCATCATCTCTCGTCACAAAGGTTTCCATCTGAAGAACATACTGCACAGAAAAAAGAACAAAACAAGGACATGAAAAAAAAGAATAAACAATGCATGCAGGCATGGACATAAAAAAACCAGTACAATAGGAAAAAATGATAGCACACGTTTATCGTGATAAACAAGGGTGAAAGTAGCACACGTTCACCAGAATGATAAACTAAACCCATTTCAGGGTCTTGCTTCCAGTACTTAATGACGAAATCCATGAGATACGAATCCATTAAAGCTCCTTTGCCAAATGTATTATAGATATAGTCAACAGTGTAAGTATCAAGATCACCAAAAGGACTATTCACCATAAAGAACGCATTCCTGCAGTAAACATACAAAGATGGGATCAATAAAATTAAAATTAAAAACAAAACACACAAAAAAGGATTAAGGGCACACGCATAAAACTTACTCGTGGTATTTGGTTACAAAATCTTTGCTGAAAACAAGATCCTTTATTTTCATCGCCTCATCAATATATTTGAACCTCGGAGGCTTCAATTTCTCTATAGACCATCTCAACTTAAAATCTCTCTCACCGGCCCTCTTGTTCGAAAAAATTTCAACGTCATCCACATGAGGACGATTAATTGCTGCACTCCTAGTCCTAGTGACGCGAGGACACGGCGTAACAAAATCATCATCATCAACATCAAATACATCGCGTGGAGAGCTAGGTCGAGAAACACTTCCACCATCAGGTCCAGACGGCACAACTGTGTTCAAACCATCTCCAGCCAAAGAACCAGAATTATCTGGAGAGATTTCAATGGCGCAATCCTCCATAACCACCTCAGAACCTTGGGACTTGAATAGTGACGTACAACCTTCATGAAGCCCCCCATCAAAACCTAAAACCATGTAGAAAAAACATGGAAACACTCAGCACAAAATACAAAACCTAAAAACATGTAATACATCTCATTAAAATGAAAAATGCAGTTCACTAAAGAATAGAATGCAGCACAATTGCCTACAACAATGCAGTCCACTTGTCTACAGCAATGCAGAACAAAAATGTATACAGCAATGCATCCCACTTCTATACAACAATGCACCCCACTTATAAAGAACAATGCAGCTCACTTGCCCAAAAAATAAAATGCATCTCACTAACGCAACAAATAAATATACACATACATTCTAAATCATGAACTTAACTAAACAAACTAGTAAAATAAGCCCGTAAGAACCGGAAACAAGCAGTAGACAAAAAATAAATAAAGGAAGGATAAAGAAGTTCACTAAAACAACCTTTATCTGTAAAAATTAAAAGTGATGTTAAATCAAGGGAACACTTTCTCGATGTGAGCCAACTATAGAGCATGGCCTTTCTGATGTAGCCAATGTGCTCCACCCCAAACTGAGCAACTCGAACACCATCCCAAGTCTGCAAGAATTGAAACATATAGAATCCACAATCATGCCTGCAATAAAAGAAGAAAAAACATCATTTTTACAAAATGAAATAAAAAACTTGAGCAGTATGGAGAAGAGGGGTTGTACGGAACACACCCATTTGGCTGCATTGGGACAATGACATGTTTCAACACAAATCCATCAAGTGTAGGAGGATTTAGCGGCTCATCAGAACTTGAGCTTCCTTCTTTCCATGCACGCTTGATATTTTTAACCATCCTCCTAAAAACCCTGATCGCATCAGGGCTGCCAGGTTTATTGAGTGAGTCAAGAAATTCAAACCGCCTTTCTCTCACGTTTAATGCAACTACACAATAATGACCAACGCCATCCCTCATCTCTGGCGGATCAAAAGTTGCAAAAAGGACCTGTTCGAAGCACGAATAAATAAATAAAATTATTATAAGAAGAAGAAACAGAACACTATAAAAACAAACACGCAAAATATAGTTTTTGACACATAAAAACGTTACTCACCATATCCTTTTTATCAAAACGCTCCTCGGCTTTTGAAGAGAACATCATTTTAACACTCCTGCCTACAGTACCACCATTCCAAATATTTGTCTGCCAATACAAAACCAAAAATCAAATAGTGCTCAAGAAAACATGTTGTCGCACGAAATCAGAAAAGAAAATAAAAAAATAAAACAAAAATTTATGCATTCTTACACAAATATGGTACGGGACAACCATTGTCGGAGATCCCTTAAACTTATCTACCAGCAAAGAAACCCCAAGTTCTACAAGTCTTGTAGTGAGCATCCCTTTATCCCAAAAGGATTGACCAACTTCACCAATGGTAAAATCACCCATCTCAGTTTTAAAACCAATCATGTCCCTGGATTTTTCATGAAAAACTGAAACATAAGATGCTAAAAAAATAACAACAAAGAAAAAGGGCTAAAAACCAAAATTAGAACATACATATGAACAAAGCAATTTCTAAAAAACCATACTTCTTCTTCTTGTCCTTCCGAACCCTCGTAACAGAAGCGTACAACTCATTGTATCTTTTCAGAAGAGTTGGATCAATGCTCGACGGTGTCACAACAGGAAGTTCGTCATCTGTAATAAAAAGATGAAGTTCACTCATACAAATAATGAAGTTCAAATATTAAGATAAGGAAATTCTGCGAGCTATTTTGAAAATCATAAACAAAAGATCAAGTTTCACTTATCATTAAACATCTAATACAGATACCATAGTAATTAAACAAAATGAAATGAGAAAAACTTCAACTGTATTGTTCGAAACAAAACTCTTGCCTTTAGTGTCAGAGTCTTCATGCTGTTATTCTTCAGAGCTGACCAAAACATTTTCTTGGATAGGTTGCGACGAATCCACCACAACCTCACTGGACTGCCCTTCTGCAGCAACATCAACATTCTCTGGATTTACAACTGTCTGGTCAACTGCAACATCCTTAGATACTTAAGCTACATGAGGCTCCACTCTTGATACTTCAGGAACATCGTTGGCCGCCAGACAAATAGGGGAAGCAACAACACTAACAGCAGGGACGACATTCTCCAGCGGCTTTTCAATGCCAAAATCAGAATCTTCATGCCAGCTGGGGGAAACAACATCATGGGATTCTTGAGCTACGTAAGGTGCACACGACAATGACGGAACCGATGCGAAGCACCAACATCGCCACCACCATCAACAAAGACAACCGCCCTGATTCAGATCAACGTGAACTTCCACATTTTCTTCTCGAGGTCAGGAAATATTAAAAAACACACAATAACACAAAAATGAGCATGGGGATAATTAACACAACAACAACTGCAACCCACGTGTATCAAAATAACTACAACTTCAACACACATATACGTAAAAAAGAACTGTAGTCCACTTTGTCAAACGCTGCAGTTCAGTTATGTTAAATACTGAAGCTTACGTATGTAAAACATTATGGACCACGCATGCGAAATGGAATGCAGTTCACTTGTGTCAAAGACTGAAGCTCACACATGTAAAACTATTGTAGCTAACATATGTAAATGAAAATGCATATGAGTGAACATAACAGCGTACATCAAGTTTATAACAACAACAAAAAATTAGATCACAACACACTAATAGAACAAGTAATACAACTATACCTTATTAGCTCCAACATCCCGAGGGGACGATGCATCAGCCAAGACCTCATCCTTCCCAGAGTCATCGTAGGACTCTTTGTGCACATCACAAGCAGCAACCGAGTCTACGGGCATAGAACAAACCAAAAACGAAAATAAGATGGTAACGACCAAAAAGAAAAACCTTCAACTATGCACAAGCAGTACACACTTTACAACCATGGAGTACACAAAAAATACAATAAAAATGGAAAGCAACAAACGCAAGTTTAAGAAGAGGGACGCATGGCAGAACAGACATGGCAGAAGTACTTGTACCTGACCAATTCCATCGTCCCTAGTTCCATGGACACCAGAAGATTCCACTCTAGCCTATCACAAAAAACAAAAATAGTGAGGAGCAGTCCACATAATACACAAAAGAGGTTCAAAGCCACAAAAAACCTAGAACATACATTATCAGCACCAACGCCAGCGTCCTGACGGTTCATTTCATCCAAAATATGCCCAACATCCTTCTCATACCAACCGCATTTTTCCTCCCGTGAATGTCTCAATTGAGCATAGGAAGACCGAACATTCGTCACTGCAATCTTCAGGCTTTCAATCACGCCACAACCAAAATTGTGAGCAGCAACAATATCTTCATCTCGTAGGCCATGGCCAACAGGGAAAAAACTAGCAACTGTCCTCAACCTGTCACCAGAGGTTGGCAAATCTTCAGTCAACTTCAAAACCTTTAGAAGAAGCTCATCAATCTCCTCATGTTTTTTGCCGCCAACAAATGTCTGTTTAGAAGAGCTTCTATTATCAAACATCTGTCGAGCCATGAAACCATTGATGTCTACTAAACAACCTTCTTGTAGACATTGTTGGGCCTCCAAGTGCAGAGGTTTGTAGGACAGTAGCAAATTTCCCTCAAGTGGATGACCTAAGGTTTATCAATCCGTGGCAGGCGTAGGATGAAGATGGTCTCTCTCAAACAACCCTGCAAACCAAATAACAAAGAGTCTCTTGTGTCCCCAACACACCCAATACAATGGTAAATTGTATAGGTGCACTAGTTCGGCGAAGAGGTGGTGATACAAGTGCAATATGGATGGTAGATATAGGTTTTTGTAATCTGAAAATATAAAAATAGTAAGGTAACAAGTAATAAAAGTGAGCGTAAATGGTATTGCAATGCTAGGAAACAAGGCCTAGGGTTCATACTTTCACTAGTGCAAGTTCTCTGAACAATAATAACATAATTGGATCATATAACTATCCCTCAACATGCAACAAAGAGTCACTCCAAAGTCACTGAGGGAGTCCTGGATTAGGGGGTATCCGGACAGCCGGACTATAACCTTTGGCCGGACTGTTGGACTATGAAGATACAAGATTGAAGACTTCGTCTCGTGTCCGGATGGGACTCTCCTTAGCGTGGAAGGCAAGCTTGGCGATATGGATATGTAGATCTCCTTCCGTGTAACCAACTCTGTGTAACCCTAGCCCCCTCCGGTGTCTATATAAACCGGAGAGTTTAGTCCGTAGGACCAAAAACAACAATCATACCATAGGCTAGGTTCTAGGGTTTAGCCTCTCTGATCTCGTGGTAGATCAACTTTTGTAATACCCATATCATCAATATTAATCAAGCAGGAGTAGGGTTTTACCTCCATCGAGAGGGCCCAAACCTGGGTAAAAACATCGTGTCCCTTGTCTCCTGTTACCATCCGCCTAGACACACAGGTCGGGACCCCCTACCCGAGATCTGCTGGTTTTGACACCGACATCTGGCATCATGAATGAATTCAACTATATAACCAGCACCTAAAACATTCTTTTCATGATCTACTTGCATAGAAAATTTACTACTCTCCACATAGGCAAAATTCTTCTCATCAATAGTAGTGGGAGCAAACTCAACAAAATAGCTATCATGTGATTGAAAATTAAGATCAAGATGACAAGTTTCATGGTTATCATTATTCTTTATAGCATACGTGTCATCATAATAATCATCATAGATAGGAGGCATGTTTTCATTATAATAAATTTGCTCATCAAAGCTTGGGGGACAAAAAATATCATCTTCATCAAACATAGCTTCCCCAAGCTTGTGGCTTTGCGTATCATTAGCATCATGGATATTCAAGGAATTCATACTAACAACATTGCAATCATGCTCATCATTCACATATTTAGTGCCAAACATTCTAATGCATTCTTCTTCTAACACTTTGGCACAATTTTCTTTTCCATCATACTCACGAAAGATATTAAAAAGATGAAGCGTATGATGCAAACTCAATTCCATTTTTTTGTAGTTTTCTTTTATAAACTAAACTATTGCTAAAACAAGAAACAAAAAGATTCGATTGCAAGATCTAAAGATATACCTTCACTTACATAGCCTCCCCGGCAACGGCGCCAGAAAAGAGCTTGATGTCTACTACACAACCTTCTTCTTGTAGACGGTGTTGGGCCTCCAAGTGCAGAGGTTTGTAGGACAGTAGCAAATTTCCCTCAAGTGGATGACCTAAGGTTTATCAATCCGTGGGAGGCGTAGGATGAAGATGGTTTCTCTGAAACAACCCCGCAACCAAATAACAAAGAGTCTATTGTGTCCCCAACACACCCAATACAATGGTAAATTGTATAGGTGCACTAGTTCGGCGAAGAGATGGTGATACAAGTGCAATATGGATGGTAGATATGAGTTTTCGTAAACTGAAAATATAAAAACAGCAAGGTAGCAAGCGATAAAAGTGAGCGTAAACGGTATTGCAATGATAGGAAACAAGGCCTAGGGTTCATACTTTCACTAGTGCAAGTTCTCTCAACAATAATAACATAATTGGATCATATAACTATCCCTCAACATGCAAAAAAGAGTCACTCCAAAGTCACTAATAGCGGAGAACAAACGAAGAGATTATGGTAGGGTACGAAACCACCTCAAAGTTATTCTTTCCAATCAATCCGTTGGGCTATTCTTATAAGTGTCACAAACAGCCCTAGAGTTCGTACTAGAATAACACCTTAAGACACAAATCAACCAAAACCCTAATGTCACCTAGATACTCCAATGTCACCTCAAGTATCCATGGGTATGATTATACGATATGCATCACACAATCTCAATTAATCTATTCAAACCAACACATAGAACCTCAAAGAGCGCCCCAAAGTTTCTACCGGAGAATCACGACGAAAACGTGTGCCAACCCCTATGCATAGGTTCCCAATGTCACGAAACCCGCAAGTTGATCACCAAAACATACATCAAGTAGATCAATAGAATAACCCATTGTCACCACGGTTATCCCACGCAAGACATACATCAAGTGTTCTCAAATCTTTAAAGACTCAATCCGATAAGATTACTTCAAGGGGAAAACTCAATCCATTACAAGAGAGTAGAGGGGGAGAAGAAACATAAGATCCAACTATAATAGCAAAGCTCGCGATACATCAAGATCATGCCAAATCAAGAACACGATAGAGAGAGAGATCAAACACATAGCTACTGGTACATACCCTCATCCCCGGGGGTGAACTACTCCCTCCTCGTCATGGAGAGCGTCGGGATGATGAAGATGGCCACCGGTGAGGGATCCCCCCTCCGGCAGGGTGCCGGAACAGGGTCCCGAGAGGTTTTTGGTGGCTACAAAGGCTTGCGACGGCGGACTCCAGATCTAATCTCTGTTCTGGAAGTTTTACGATACGTAGGTATATATGGGTGAAAGGAATACGTCGGTGGAGCTACGGGGGCCCCACGAGGCAGGGGGGCCCTAGGGGGGTGGGTGCGCCCCCACCCTCGTGGCCAGCTCCCGTATCGTCTGACGTAGAGTCCAAGTCTATCCGGTGGCTTTCCTTCCAAAAATAACTTCTCCAGTTGATTTCGTTCCGTTTCGACTCCGTCTGATATTCCTTTTCCTCGAAACACTGAAATATGCATAAAACAGCAAATCTGGGCTGGGCCTCTGGTTAATAGGTTAGTCCCAAAAATAATATAAAAGTGAATAATAAAGCCCAATATTGCCCAAAACAGTAGATAATATAGCATGTAGCAATAAAAAATTATAGATACGTTGGAGACGTATCAAGCATCCCCAAGATTAATTCCTGCTCGTCCTTGAGTCGGTAAATGATAAAAAAGATAATTTTTGATGTGGAATGCTAGTTGGCATAATTTCAATGTAATTCTTCTTACTTGTGACATGAATATTCAGATCCGAAAGATTCAAGACAAAAGTTCATATCGACATAAAAATAATAATACTTCAAGCATACTAACTAAGCAATTATGTCTTCTCAAAATAACATGGCCAAAGAAAGTTCATCCCTACAAAATCATATAGTTTAGTCATGCTCCATTTTCGTTACACAAGAATGCTCTCATCATGCACAACCCCGATGACAAACCAAGCAATTGTTTCATACTTTAATAATCGCAAACCTATAAACTTTCATGCAATACATGAGCGTGAGCCATGGATATAGCACTATGGGTGGAATAGAATATGATGATGGGGGTTATGTGAAGAAGACAAAAAAGGAGAAAGTCTCACATCAACGAGGCTAATCAATGAGCTATGGAGATGCACATCGATTGATGTTCATGCAAGGAGTAGGGATTGCCATGCAACAGATGCACTAGAGCTATAAATGTATGAAAGCTCAAAAGAAGAAACTAAGTGGGTGTGCATCCAACTTGCTTGCTCACAAAGACCTAGGGCACTTGAGGAGGCCCATCGTTGGAATATACAAGCCAAGTTCTATAATGAAAAATCCCCACTAGTATATGAAAGTGATAAAACAAGAGACTCTATCATGAAGATTACGGTGCTACTTTGAAGCACAAGTGTGGTAAAAGATAGTAGCATTGCCCCTTTTTATTTTCTTTATTTATTTTTTTATTTTTATTTTCTCTTTTTTGGGCCTTTTTTTCTTTGGCCTTTTTTTCGGGACAATGCTCTATTGAATGATGATCATCACACTTCTATTTATTTACAACTCAATGATTACAACTCGATACTAGAACAAGGTATGACTCTATATGAATGCCTCCGGCGGTGTACCGGGATATGCAATGAATCAAGAGTGACATCTATGAAAGAATTATGAACGATGGCTTTGCCACAAATACTATGTCAACTACATGATCATGCTAAGAAATATGACAATGATGAATGTGTCATGAAGAACGGTATGGTGGAAAGTTGCATGGCAATATATCTCGGAATGGCTATGGAAATACGTCGGTGGAGGTACGGGGGCCCCACGAGGCAGGGGGCGCGCCCTAGGGGGGTGGGCGCGCCCCCCACCCTCGTGGCCAGCTCCCGTATCTTCTGACTTAGAGCCCAAGTCTATCCGGTGGCTTTCCTTCCAATAATAACTTCTCCACTTGATTTCGTTCCGTTTCGACTCCGTCTGATATTCCTTTTCCTCGAAACACTGAAATAGGCATAAAACAACAAATCTGGGCTGGGCCTCCGGTTAATAGGTTAGTCCCAAAAATAATATAAAAGTGAATAATAAAGCCCAATATTGCCCAAAACAGTAGATAATATAGCATGGAGCAATCAAAAATTATAGATACGTTGGAGACGTATCACTCGTCTCGTCTTTAAAGACGACACTAATGCTGGGGGAGCTTTGGCTGTCGGCTAAACTCTCCGGCTAGGCGGTTTCATCATGACCGCCTGTTCGGCCGCTGCGCCGATGGTGACTTCTCGGGTCATCGAAAACAGCCTCCATGTCAACTCGGAACTTGCCGAGCAGATGGATCCAATGGAGCTCTCTTCCCTAAATGAGCTCTTGGATCGCATCGCCGCCTTGGGAGTCGCTACGGACTATGATCGGATTGGGCTTAAACCCGATCAAAGGGAGATTAACTCTCCACCGATAACCCATCATATTGCGGTGGTGGAGGAACAATGCGGCGACTTTTCCTCTATCTTGAGGACTAACTATGTCCGGATTCCGGAGCTCTCCGAGCCGGATACTCGTTTGCGGGAGGACTGCACCCAAACCCTGAACCTAGAGTCAGGCAGTGGGCCAAAATTATCGGGCAACACCCCGGAACCGGAGCTTCCAAGATTGGAAGCTCCTCGGCCCCTGGATCTCAGATCGGGTAAGGGTTCGGACTCAATTCCACCCACCCACCCAAACATAAGTGATCTTTCCCACATCAAGCAAGAGCCCCAGGAAACAGTACATCACTATTGGGCCAGATTCCTCCTTGCGATGAACAAGGTCAAGGACTATCGCTAGGAAGACGCAATCTTATTTTTCTGCAATAATTGCACGGACAAGGGAATCCTTAATGCCATAAGTCACCGTGAGATATCACGCTTTGCTGACTTGGCATCCATAGTACGAAAGTACTGTGCAATGGAAAGTGCCTGGAAAACTGAAACGAAATTTTGGGATAATCTGGCCCCGAACACACACCCAGTCCGCAGCAGAAGGGTGCACTATTATAGGACACCCGAACTAATCCCAAAAAGCAAAAACCCTTCACAGGGCGTGGAACCGTACTGGAGGGATGGCTCAACGGACCCTGCAAAATCCATAGTACAACGGATACCATACCAACACACAGCCTTAGAGCATGTTGGATTCTCAGGCAGGTGGCCAAAAGTGGCGGGATGTTCTCATCCCAAAAGCCACAGAGCACCATCCCAGGGATAACAATACGGTATTAACAGTCTTTGAGACCTTCGCATCAAATAATAGGCGAAAGCAAACACTCCGCAGCCTTACCGAAATCTACCATGTGGCAACAATAAATCTATGGAGTGACACGGCTATTACTTTCAATGCCAGTGACAAACCTAAATTCCGAACAGCCCGAGCACTAGCCGCATTGGTCCTCAGTCCAATTGTGGACGGCTTTCGACTCACCAAGGTGCTCATGGACGGCGGCAGCGGACTAAACCTCATCTATGAGGAAACCCTTCAAAAAATGGAAATAGACTGGAACCGCATCGAGCGAAGTAGCACAACCTTTAGAGGAATAATCCCCAGTCAGGAAGCGCGATGTACAGGAAAAATCACACTAGATGTGGTGTTCGGCACGCCGGAGAATTATAGGTCCGAAGACATTACGTTCCAAGTGGCTCCGTTCAGTAGCGGATACCACGCCCTTCTAGGGCGGGAGGCGTTCACGATCTTCCAAGCCATACCCCATTACGGGTACATGAAGCTCAAAATGCCCGGGCCCAACGGAATCGTCACTCTCGCTAGTGATCCGGACACAGCACTCCGCGCCGAAAACAAGACAGCCGCACTGGCCCTCGAGGCATTATCCGAAGCCCTTGCGGCCGAGGAACTGACCGCGCTGCGCTCCATGGTTAACAGGGACGACGTGATACTTGATAAGAGATCCAAGTCCACCTCTTTTAAACCAGCGGATGAAATAGTCAAATTCCAAGTCCATCCAACGGACCCTACAAAAACAGCCTCCATCGGGGCACAGTTAAACCCCGCCGTGGACGCCGCACTACGAGAGTTCCTGCGCGAGAATTGGGACATATTTGCCTGGCATCCCTCAGATATGCTAGGAATCCCACGCAGGCTGGCCGAGCACAACCTCAATATCCTAAATGGATTCAAGCCGGTCAAGCAGGCTCTTCGGTGTTTCTCTGAACCTAAGAGACAAGCTATGGGAGAGGAACTAGCCAAGTTATTGGAGGTCGGATTCATTAGAGAAATAAAACACCCGGACTGGCTAGCAAACCTGGTGATGGTACCAAAGAAGGACAAATCCCGGCGCCTGTGCGTCGATTTCAAGGACCTCAACAAGGCCCGCCCAAAGGATCCCTTTCCTCTCCCCCGCATCGACCAAATCATCAACGCTACCGCAGGACATGATTCATTGTGTTTCAAAGACGCATACTCTGGCTACCACCAAATTAAGATGGCAGAGCCCGACCAAGCAGAAACGACATTTATCAGACCATACTACCCCTTCTGTTTCAACACCATGCCTTTTGGGCTCAAAAACGCCGGCGCAACATATCAGCGCATGATTCAGACATGTCTGGAAAACCAGACCGGCAAAATAGTGGAGGCATACGTAGATGATGTGGTCGTTAAAACCAAACACGTCGACTCTTTAATAGACGACTTGAGGCTAACATTCGAGAACCTCCGAACATACGACATCAAGCTTAATCCAGAAAAATGCGTCTTCGATGTACCAGCCGGAAAGCTCCTGGGCTTCATTGTCTCCAACAGAGGAATTGAAGCAAATCCGGCCAAAATCCGAGCTCTCACAGTTGGCTATCCCAACGGACCTCAAACAAATCCAGAAATTAACCGGATGTGTTGCGGCTCTAAGCTGCTTTATCTCCCGCCTGGGAGAAAAGGCATTACCCCTCTATCGTCTCCTTCGGCGCACCGAACACTTCGAGTGGACCGATGCTACCACAGCCGGATAGGAAGAAATAAAAGCCATACTGGCAACCAACCCAATCCTGGCCGCGCCAAACATCGGCGAACCAATGCTGTTGTACATTGCGGCAACTCATCAAGTTGTAAGAGCAGTGCTCGTCGTCGAACGAGAAACGGATGGACATAAATTCCCCCTTCAAAAGCCGGTCTATTATGTATCCACTGTCCTCACTCCATGCAAATCACGGTACCCGCATTATCAAAAGATAGCCTATGCGGTATTCATGGCATCCCGGGAGCTGCAACACTACTTTCAAGAGTGTTCAATTACAGTAGCCTCGGAAGTGCCACTTAATGATATCATAAACAACCGCGACTCCATGGGCCGGATTGCCAAATGGGCCATTGAGCTCCTCCCGTTCGACATAACATACAAACCACGGCAAGCCATTAAGTCGCAAGTATTGGCTGACTTTGTCGCCGAATGGACGGAAGCCGAACTCCCTAAAGAGTACGGCACATATTCCAACTGGATCATGCACTTCGACGGCTCCAAAATGCTGGTTGGTCTAGGGGCTGGCGTCATTCTGACGTCCCCAACCGGAGATACAGTTCAATACATACTCCAGATAATGTATACAGACTCCAACAACGCAGCCGAATACGAGGCCCTTTTACATGGTCTTCGGATGGCAGTATCCATGGGCATCCAACGCCTGGAGGTGCGCGGGGATTCGAACCTCGCAATATCCCAAATAAATGGAGACTTTGACGCCAAGGCTCCAAAAATTGTGGCCTACCGCAACGCCGTCCTAAAAATGTTAGCTCGGTTCGAGGGGCTTGAATTTCACCATGTAGCCCGGGAAAACAATCAGGCGGCAGATGTCCTCGCACGCATCAGCGCAAAACGTGATGCGGTCCCCCCTAACATCTTTTTGGAGAGGCTGTTCAAGCCATCCGTGGTATGGGATGGGGACACCGGTAACAATAGTCCGGACCCAACCACAATGCCCGATATCGAACACTATGACATAATCGGAGGCTCTGCCACCGAAATAACACCTTCAGCCCACGTAATAATGGCCGTCGTGGCTCGTGGACAGAACCATTCCTAGCCTACTTAACTAGGCAGTAACTCCCCAAGGACCAAAATGAGCCACGCTGCATAGTACGGCGATCTAAAGCCTATTGGGTCCATGAGGGAGAGCTTTATAAGAAAAGCACTACCGGAGTCCTTCAAAGGTGCATCTCTGAAGAGGAGGGGCGGAAGCTTCTGGCAGAAATTCATGCCGGACTCGGCGGCCACCACGCCGCAGCCCGGGCCCTTGTAAGAAAGGCCTTCCGTACAGGTTTTTATTGGCCGACGGCTCGGGCAGATGCTCAGGACTTGGTCCAACGTTGCGTCGGGTGCCAGCTTTTTGCAAACCAAAGCCATATGACATCCACCGCCCTCCAAACAATCCCCATCACCTGGCCCTTTGCGGTCTGGGGACTCGACATGGTTGGACCCCTTAAAGGGGGAACTCATAAGAAAAAATACTTACTGGTCATGGTGGATAAATTCACCAAATGGATAGAAGCCAAACCTGTTAAAACGGCTGAATCCGGACCGATGATAGACTTCATATCCGGGGTCGTACACCGTTACGGTGTCCCCCACAGCATCATCACTGACAATGGCACGAACTTCACGGCCGATGAGGTAAAACTCTGGTGCAAAAACATGGGCATTAAGCTCGATTACACTTCTGTCTATCACCCACAAACTAACGGTCAAGTCGAACGAGCAAATGGTCTTATCTTGAGCGGCATCAAACCCAGATTAGTGCGGTCCCTTAAGGAATCTAACACGCACTGGGTGGAGGAGCTCGACTCCGTACTCTGGGGACTGCGGACCACGCCGAATCGCACTACCGGATACACACCCTTCTTTATGGTGTACGACGCAGAGGCGGTTCTGCCCTGTGACATAATTCATGACTCACCTCGAGTGCGCATGTACGAAGAAAGAGAAGCCGAGCTCGATCGGCAGGACAGTTTGGACGCCCTGGAGGAACGTGACATGGCAAAAGCCCTTTCCGCATTCTGTCAACAACAGGCTCGAAGATACCAAAGCAGAGAAGTACGGGCCAAAACTTATAATGTTGGCGAGTTAGTTCTACTCCTGCCGGAGAAGAAAAAGGACAAACTCAAGCCCAAATGGGAGGGTCCCTTCATTATTGACCATGTTCTGACCAGTGGGGCGTACCGTCTGCGGGATGCACCGGATAATCGACTTGAGCCGAACCCATGGAACACAGCCAGGCTCCGAAGATTCTACGCCTAGCATCAGACTCTGTGTTTGTCCCCTTCCTCTGTCCATTTTTTTGCATATATACACTATCTGTCTTTCATTTCTCTCTTTCTCCCTTTTTCTCCTCTCTCAAAGCCTTTAAAGGCCAAGTCGTGCCTTTTTTGCACACTATGGACGCGCTAACCGCGCTCATTATACCTGGGGGCTTCTTATACAGAAGCTTAATTATTTATCCGGGCTTCATGTCCCGCACATGTTTTATCCTTCCGCATGTACCTTTTCTTCACCATTATATGCATCGATATGAATTAAGTTTTGGCCAAGCTGGGTTGCCTGGCTCTTGTATTTATGCCCTACGTTCCCGTTCATTCGGCTAGAGCATAAGGGGAGCACCTCTGCGATTGTTACTGCCGGGTCAGCCGGATGTGTACCTCAGACTGGGTGAAGCCGAAAGCTAGCGTTCTTAAGGGAATATTCGGTCGGTGAACAAAAGATGACTCTTATTTATTTTAATACATGGCCCTAGATGCTTTTTCCTGCGTCTCTTCTCGCAGTCCGGACATGCACATTAGGGCATGCGCACCCAGGGAAAGGAACCCTTAACGGAACTATTCTCCCTGGAAGATGTTTCTTACTATCCATGTAATATAACGTAACTAGTTGGGCACTTGTCTGCTAAAGCACTAATGACCCCTACACCTGGTTTCCATGCATACACAGGTTCTTACATAACCGAGAGGGTATTCAGATACACTCCGGACTATCGGGTCCCGAGGTTGAAGCGAAAAGGTCCTCCATGACAAACGATTTACAATCCGGCTAGAAGGCATTATACATGTCATTTTCATTACATAGTCACTTAGACTGATTGAATTCCTCTTCTATACCATCCAACAGGCTGTCTAGCCTACAATCCTGTTTGGAATACTTTGCGGCTAATTCTACTTGCCCATATACTAAGCTAACGGGGATCTCTTTCCCATCAGGCCCCACAGGTCCGACCTCGGCCATGTGGTTTGGGTCAGCCTTGGTATACCGCATCTTCACCATGGCCCAGGCTTCCCTGGCACCTTGACGGCAGGCCGATATCTTCCATAATCGGAAGCGCCGCCACGCTCCCTTGAGCTTCTCAACAAGCTCTCCAAGGCCTTCGGGCAGGGAGATGGATGGCCACAAGGCCTGGGCAATACCTTGCATCACCTGCCGAGCTTGTTCGTGCAGTTGTGAGAGCTTGGGTAGAAGATCACCCGCTGACCCGGGCATCTCTTCCGCGGGGCGACCCGTCAGCATACCTACAAACATAAATCTGTTAGCCGGCTTCTTCGCCGAACTCTTTTTTACAGTTCGCTCAAGCACTTACTGAAAATGCCGCGTTGAAGCCGCTTATTCTCCTTCACGGAGTCCGACAGCTGGGCTCGAACATCCTTTAGTTCTACGCTTAGCTGCGTGTTGGCATCCTGGAGAATATTTTTCTCCTGCCTCACTTTTGTAAGAATACGCTCGCCCGCCTTTCGCTGCCGTATGGCATGTTGCTCATCCGGATTCACTCTGGCGTCATCTGCAATACTTATTGTTAGAATTATGTGCATGATGGTACCTGTCATTTCTTTAAATCAGGTGTTACCAGAAGAGGCCTTTTCGGACTCCTTCAATGCGGCCATTGCGGCCTGCAGCTGGGCCTTGCACTTTTCCAGCTCTTGAGATAATTGGGTATTCTTCTCTATAAGAACCTGCACAAATAATGATCCTTAAATCAGCTGTGCCAACTGTTTCAAGTCTCGGGGGCTACTGCTATACATAATCCTCAAATTTTCTTACCCGTATATCCTTTACATACTGATCCATGGCTCTGGCAAGACCATTTTGAGCATCACGGATGTACGCGTCTCCTGAGTTGAAGGCATCAAAAGCCTCCGGGGAGAAATAAGCGTCGCGGAGTACGGCCCGGCGACGCCTGTGGTTCATGGCGCTCTCCACTTCAGAATTAGTGGCAGATATTCTATTCGCGTCCTCTGTCGGAGGAGCATCTGGCGAGTGCCCCGTGTTAGCTTCCGCTTCTGTGCTCGGCCTCGGAGCCTGGCTAGTAGAAGTGTGATCGGCGATCTCTCCAGATATAGTCCGGCGAGCGCTTTTCCTTCATCGGAACATGGGCATTTCTGCGTGTCAAAATATGGTGATCACGGAAGAAGGTTTTGTAAAATACCTCTGTGCCGGCGTCTCCGTCCGGACCGCTTTCCTTTTCATCCTGCCCGACTTTGGTGCTTCTTGTTGACGATGCGCTGCGGGCTCAACATGGTGTCCCGAGGACCTTCCCTATAGAATACCGTACGAATACGATAGGTAAAGTGCATGGAAAGGGATACCTCTCAAAAGTTGGAACGCTGATCTCGCTTACCTGCGAGGCGGGGAGTAGCCCGGATAGTCGGCTATAATAGCCACCATGGCCTCATCACAGCTTAATTGGTAAAATGTCCTGTCTATCAGCTCCACGAATATGTCCGGATCCTCTTGGAGGCCGGGGTCGAGGGACCGTTCCGGATCCTCTGGTTGTGGAGATGGGCTGTAGATCCCTCTCACTTCCTTCCGCAGCTCCTGCGATAAATGGGCGAAGTAAGATATCCGTTGTAAAAATGCAAAAAGGAGGGACACAAAAGTGGCGGCTTACCCAGCTTGGAGGATTGTACATGGAGAACCGTCTCGTGGCTTGACGCGGAGGAATTCCTCTTCCTCCCCCTTGAACAAACCGGACAGAATCTTCGCCAGGGCGGCAACAGACTCCGGTCCTTTACGACCATAGCGGGTGGCATCATTTCCCCGTTGAAATCCCACATGGGTTGGCCTCGATATTGAAGTGGCTGCACCCCCCGCATAATGCATACTACCATAACCTCGGGCATGGTCAGTCCTGATTGGGCCAACAGCTTTATCCGGCCCATTAGATAAAATACGTCTCTACCATCTTCCTCCTGAGGGCTCCGTGGGCGCCAGCTTAGGCGTTTCTTCAAAGGGGCGTTGTTGAACTCAGGGAGGCCGATCCGAACAGGATCCGGAAGAGGGAAGTCCTCTATATAAAACCATTCTGAAGGCCAGTCTTCGGACGTCTTCTTCGGGGTACCGGATAGGTATCCGGTCCGCGATCGCGCATACTGCCCGCCCACTTGATATATTGATCCCCTCTGTGTACGAGGGACAAGGCAAAACAACTTTTTCCACAGCGCAAAATGAGCTTCACAGCCCAGAAACAGCTCGCAAAGGGCTACGTAGCCGGCGATATGCAAAATAGATGCAGGAGTGAGATTGTGCAACTGGAGGCCATAGAACTCCGGGAGCCCTCGGAGAAACCGATGGATTGGAAATCTAAGTCCCCTTAACAGATAGGGGATAAGGCATACCCGCTCTCCCTTAGAGGGGTTGGGAAAACTCTCCGCTTGCTCCCCGCCATTATAGGTGGCGAGCCCGGATCGAACCAGGACCATGTACGCTGGGAGGAGAAATCCCTGAGTCTGTAGCTTCACCAGTTGGCTGTGCGGGACGGAACACTTCTCCCAATCTCTGGGCTTGGGTATGCGGGAGTGAGAGGAGGAGCTGCACGGGTCGGCCATGCTGGAATGGATTTTTTCGAGCGCACTCCGATGAATGCTCGCTAAGGGAGGATGGTGTGGTTTGGATCTGAGAATCCTCGTCTCTTTAATAGACAGTTCATTTGCATAGCTAAGGGGGTAAATGTAAAAACACCCTGGATCCTCACATTCGATTGACACGTGGAAGATGGCCATTATTGGACATGGAAGCCAAGGAGCGCAACATTTACAAGAAGCCGGACACTATTTAGCAGGTACTCGGAATTTGGAGAAGAACCCGCCTTGCAATGCCGAAGACAATCTGCACGCCGGACTCATCGTCATTGAAGCCTGGTTCAGGGGCTACTGAGGGAGTCCTGGATTAGGGGGTATCCGGACAGCCAGACTATAACCTTTGGCCGGACTGTTGGACTATGAAGATACAAGATTGAAGACTTCGTCTCGTGTCCGGATGGGACTCTCCTTGGCGTGGAAGGCAAGCTTGGCGATATGGATATGTAGATCTCCTTCCGTGTAACCGACCCTGTGTAACCCTAGCCCCCTCCGGTGTCTATATAAACCGGAGGGTTTAGTCCGTAGGACCAAAAACAACAATCATACCATAGGCTAGCTTCTAGGGTTTAGCCTCTCTGATCTCGTGGTAGATCAACTCTTGTAATACCCATATCATCAATATTAATCAAGCAGGAGTAGGGTTTTACCTCCATCGAGAGGGCCCGAACCTGGGTAAAAACATCGTGTCCCTTGTCTCCTGTTACCATCCGCCTAGACGCAAAGGTCGGGACCCCCTACCCGAGATCCGCCGGTTTTGACACCGACAGTCACTAATAGCGGAGAACAAACGAAGAGATTATTGTAGGGTACGAAACCACCTCAAAGTTATTCTTTCGGATCAATCTATCATAGAGTTCGTACTAGAATAACACCTTAAGACACATATCAACCAAAACCCTAATGTCACCTAAATACTCCAATGTCACCTCAAGTATCCATGGGTATGATTATACGATATGCATCACACAATCTCGGATTCATCTATTCAACCAACACAAAGAACTTCAAAGAGTGCCCCAAAGTTTCTACCGGAGAGTCAAGACGAAAACGTGTGCCAACCCCTATGCATAGGTTCATGGGCGGAACCCGCAAGTTGATCACCAAAACATACATCAAGTGAGTCAATAGAATAACCCATTGTCACCATGGTTATCCCACGCAAGACATACATCAAGTGAATCCGATAAGATAACTTCAAAGGGAAAACTCAATCCATTACAAGAGAGTAGAGGGGGAGAAACATCATAAGATCCAACTATAATAGCAAAGCTCGTGATACATCAAGATTGTATCACCTCAAGAACACGATAGAGAGAGAGAGAGAGATCAAACACATAGCTACTGGTACATACCCTCAGCCCCAAGGGTGAACTACTCCCTCCTCGTCATGGAGAGCGTCGGGATGATGAAGATGGCCACGGTGAGGATCCCCCCAGTGGTGCCTAAGAGGGTCCCGATTGGTTTTGGTGGCTCTGAGAGGCTTGTGGCGGCGGAACTCCCGATCTATTCTGTTCCCGATGGTTTTAGGGTATATTGGTATATATAGGAGGAAGAATACGTCAGGGGAGCCACGAGGGGCCCACGAGGGTGGAGGGCGCGCCCCCTTCCTCGTTGCTTCCCTTACGTACACCCCAAGTCTTCTGGATTGCTTTCTTTCAAAAAATAGCTTTTCCGAAGGTTTCATTCCGTTTGGACTCCATTTGATATTTCTTTTCTGCGAAACACTGAGACAAGGGAAAAAACAGAAACTGGCACTGGGCTCTGGGTCAATAGGTTAGTCCCAAAAGTAATATAAAAGTGCATAGTAAATCCCATAAAACATCCAAGATGGATAATATAATAGCATGGAACAATCAAAACTTATAGATACGTTGGAGACGTATCAGCATCCCCAAGCTTAATTCATGCTCGTCCTCGAGTAGGTAAATGATAAAAACATAATTTTTGATGTGGAATGCTACTTGGCATAATTTCAATGTAATTCTTCTTAATTGTGGTATGAATATTCAGATCCGAAAGATTCAAGTTAAAAGTTCATATTGACATAAAAATAATAATACTTCAAGCATACTAACTAAGCAATTATGTCCTCTCAAAATAACATGGCCAAAGAAAGTTCATCCCTACAAAATCATACAGTTTAGTCATGCTCCATTTTCGTCACACAAGAATGCTCTCATCATGCACAACCCCGATGACAAGCCAAGCAATTGTTCCATACTTTAGTAATCTCAAACTTCTTCAACCTTCACGCAATACATGAGCGTGAGCCATGGATATAGCATTATGGGTGGAACTGAATATAATGATGGGGGTTATGTGGAGAAGAGAAAAGGGAGAAAGTCTCACATCAACGAGGCTAATCAATGAGCTATGGAGATGCTCATCGATTGATGTTAATGTAAGGAGTATGGATTGCCATGCAACGGATGCACTAGTGCTATAAATATATGAAAGCTCAACAAAAGAAACTAAGTGGGTGTGCATCCAACTTGCTTGCTCACGAAGACCTACGGCACTTGAGGAGGCCCATTTTTGGAATATACAAGCCAAGTTCTATAATAAAAAATTCCCACTAGTATATAAAAGTGACAAAACAAGAGACTCTCTATCATGAAGATCATGGTGCTACTTTGAAGCACAAGTGTGGTAAAAGGCTAGTAACATTGTCCCTTCTCTCTCTCTCTTTTTTTGGGCCTTCTCCTTTTTTATGGCCTTTCTCTTTTCTTTTTTTTATTCCTCACTTGGGACAATGCTCTAGAAAATGATGATCATCACACTTCTATTTATTTACAACTCAATGTTTACAACTCGATACTAGAACAGAGTATGACTCTATATGAATGCCTCCGGCGGTGTACCGGGATATGCAATGAACCAAGAGTGACATGTATGAAAGAATTATGAATGGTGGCTTTGCCACAAATACTATGTCAACTACATGATCATGCAAAGCAATATGACAATGATGAAAGTGTCATGATAAAAGGAACGGTGGAAAGTTGCATGGCAATATATCTCGGAATGGCTATGGAAATGCCATAATAGGTAGGTATGGTGGCTGTTTTGAGGAAGATATAAGGAGGTTTATGTGTGAAAGAGCATATCATATCACGGGGTTTGGATGCACCAGCGAAGTTTGCACCAACTCTCAATGTGAGAAAGGGCAATGCACGTTACCGAAGAGGCTAGCAATGATGGAAAGGTAAGAGTGCGTATAATCCATGGACTCAACATTAGTCATAAAGAACTCACATACTTATTGCAAAAATCTACAAGTCATCAAAAACAAAGCACTACGCGCATGCTCCTAGGGGGATAGATTGGTAGGAAAAGACCATCTCTCGTCCCCGACCGCCACTCATAAGGAGGACATTCAAAGAACACCTCATGTTTCAAATTTGTTACATAACGTTTACCATACGTGCATGCTATGGGACTTGAAAACTTTAACACAAGTATTTCTCAAATTCACAACTACTCAACTAGCACAACTTTAATATCACTACCTCCATATCTCAAAACAATCATCAAGCATCAAACTTCTCTTAGTATTCAACACACTCATAAGAATGTTTTTACTAGTCTCGAATACCTAGCATATTAGGATTACGCAAATTACCATGTTGTTTAAGACTCTCAAAATAATATAAGTGAAGCATGAGAGTTCATCTATTTCTTAAAAATAAAACCACCATTGTGCTCTAAAAGATATAAGTGAAGCACTAGAGCAAACGACAGACTACCGTGAAAGATATAAGTGAAGATAAATGAGTAGTTGAATAATTATGCAACTATGTGAAGACTCTAACATTTAAGGATTTCAGATCTTGGTACTTTATTCAAACAACAAGCAAAGCTAAAGAAAATAAAATGACGCTCCAAGCAAAACACATATCATGTGGTGAATAAAAATATAACTCCAAGTAAAGTTACCGATGAATGAAGACGAAAGAGGGGATGCCTTCCGGGGCATCGCCAAGCTTAGGCTCTTGGCTATCCTTGAATATTACCTTGGGGTGCCTTGTGCATACCCAAGCTTAGGCTCTTGCCACTCCTTATTCCATAGTCCATCGAATCTTTACCCAAAACTTGAAAACTTCACAACACAAAACTTAACAGAAAATCTTGTGAGCTCCGTTAGCGAAAGAAAACAAAACACCACTTCAAGGTACTGTAATGAACTCATTATTTATTAATATTGGTGTTAAACCTACTGTATTCCAACTTATCTATGGTTTATAAACTATTTTACTAGCCATAGTGTCATCAAAATAAGCAAACAACACACGAAAAACAGAATCTGTCAAAAACAGAACAGTCTGTAGTAATCTCTAACTAACGCAAACTTCTGGAACTCAAAAAATTCTAAACTAAATTGGTGGACCTGAGGAATTTGTCTAGTAATCATCTGCAAAAAGAATCAACTAAATAGCACTCTCCAGTAAACTGTTTTTAGCTAATCTCGTGAATGCTAAAGTTTCTGTTTTTTACAGCATGATCATAAAGACTCACCCAAGTCTTCCCAAAGGTTCTACTTGGCACAAACACTAATTAAAACACAAAACCACATCTAAACAGAAGCTAGATGGATTATTTATTCCTAAACAGAACCAAAAAGCAAGAAACTAAAATAAAATTGGGTTGCCTCCCAACAAGCGCTATCGTTTAACGCCCCTAGCTAGGCATGATGATTTCAATGATGCTCACATAAAAGATAAGAGTTGAAACATAGCAGGAGCATCATGAAGAATATGATTGCACATTTAAGTCTAAACCACTTCCTATGCATAGGGATTTTGTGAGCAAACAACTTATGGGAACAAAAATCAACTAGCATAGGAAGGCAAGACAGGCATAACTTCAAGATTTTAAGCACATAGAGAGGAAACTTGATATTATTGCAATTCTTACAAGCATATATTCTTCCCCAATAATAATTTTCAGTAGCATCATGAATGAATTCAAAAATATAACCATCACATAAAGTATTCATTTCATGATCTACTTGCATAGAAATTTTACTACTCTCCACATAAGCAAATTTATTCTCATCAATAGTAGTGGGAGCAACCTCAACAAAATAACTATCATGTGAAGCATAATCCAATTGAAAACTAAAATCATGATGACAAGTTTCATGGTTATCATTATTTTAATAGCATACATGTCATCACAATAATCATCATAAATAGCAACTTTGTTATCATAATCAATTGGAACCTCTTCGAAATAGTGGATTCATCACTAAATAAAGTCATGACCTCTCCAAATCCACTTTCACCAATATAATCATCATAAATAGGAGGCATTCTTTCATCATAATAAATTTGCTCATCAAAACTTGGGGGACAAAAAACTATCATCTTCATCAAACATAGCTTCCCCAAGCTTGTGGCTTTGCATATCATTAGCATCATGGATATTCAAGGAATTCATACTAACAACATTGCAATCATGCTCATCATTCAAATATTTAGTGCCAAACATTCTAATGGATTCTTCTTCTAGCACTTGAGCACAATTATCGGAATCCTTATTTTCATGAAAGACATTAAAAAGATGAAGCATATGAGGCACCCTCAATTCCATTTTTTGTAGTTTTCTTTTATAGACTAAACTACTGATAAAACAAGAAACTAAAAGATACTATTGCAAGAACTAAAGATATACCTTCAAGCACTCACCTCCCCGGCAACGGCGCCAGAAAAGAGCTTGATGTCTACTACACAACCTTCTTCTTGTAGACGTTGTTGGGCCTTCAAGTGCAGAGGTTTGTAGGACAGTAGCAAATTTCCCTCAAGTGGATGACCTAAGGTTTATCAATCCGTGGGAGGCGTAGGATGAAGATGGTCTCTCTCAAACAACCCTGCAAACCAAATAACAAAGAGTCTCTTGTGTCCCCAACACACCCAATACAATGGTAAATTGTATAGGTGCACTAGTTCGGCGAAGAGGTGGTGATACAAGTGCAATATGGATGGTAGATATAGGTTTTTGTAATCTGAAAATATAAAAATAGCAAGGTAACAAGTAATAAAAGTGAGCGTAAATGGTATTGCAATGCTAGGAAACAAGGCATAGGGTTCATACTTTAACTAGTGCAAGTTCTCTCAACAATAATAACATAATTGGATCAAATAACTATCCCTCAACATGTAACAAAGAGTCACTCCAAAGTCACTAATAGCGGAGAACAAACGAAGAGATTATTGTAGGGTACGTAACCACCTCAAAGTTATTCTTTCGGATCAATCTATCATAGAGTTCGTACTAGAATAACACCATAAGACACATATCAACCAAAACCCTAATGTCACCTAGATACTCCAATGTCACCTCAAGTATCCGTGGGTATGATTATATGATATGCATCACACAATCTCGGATTCATCTATTCAACCAACACAAAGAACTTCAAAGAGTGCCCTAAAGTTTCTACCGGAGAGTCAAGACGAAAACGTGTGCCAACCCCTATGCATAGGTTCATGGGCGGAACCGCAAGTTGATCAACAAAATATACATCAAGTGAATCAATAGAATAACCCATTGTCACCACGGTTATCCCACGCAAGACATACATCAAGTGTTCTCAAATCATTAAAGACTCAATGCGATAAGATAACTTCAAAGGGAAAACTCAATCCATTACAAGAGAGTAGAGGGGGAGAAACATCATAAGATCCAACTATAATAGCAAAGCTCGCGATACATCAAGATTGTATCACCTCAAGAACACGAGAGAGAGAGAGAGAGAGAGAGAGAGAGAGAGAGATCAAACACATAGCTACTGGTACATACCCTCAGCCCCGAGGGTGAACTACTCCCTCCTCGTCATGGAGAGCGCCGGGATGATGAAGATGGCCACCGGTGAGGGATCCCCCTCAGGAAGGGTGCTGGAACAGGGTCCCGATTGGTTTTTGATGGCTACAAAGGCTTGCGGCGGCGGAACTCCCGATCTATTATGTTCCCCGATGGTTTTAGGGTATATTTGTATATATAGGAGGAAGAAATACGTCACGGGAGCCACGAGGGGCCCATGAGGGTGGAGGGCGCGCCCAGGGGGGTGGGCGCGCTCCCCTGCCTCGTGCCTTCCTCGTTGCTTCCCTTTCGTACACCCCAAGTCTTCTGGATTGCTTTCTTTCCAAAAATAACTTTTCCGAAGGTTTCATTCCGTTTGACTCCGTTTGATATTCCTTTTCTGAAAAACATCAAACATGGGAAAAAAAGAAATCGCACTGGCTCGGGTCAATAGGTTAGTCCCAAAAGTAATATAAAAGTGCATAGTAAAGACCATAAAACATCCAAGATGGATAATATAATAGCATGGAACAATCAAAAATTATAGATATGTTGGAGACGTATCAACCACGAGTACGCGGCACCTCATCATCACAGGCAGGAAGCTGGCTACATATAGGCTCATAAAACCTACCATGAGTGCTAGGTCCCGCATCAGAACTGCCGCATACAACCGCATCATCACCTGACGCCTTCCACTACAAAAAAAGGCAAGAGGCAAAGAGAAGTACACATGTGAGTACTAGAAAAGTTCAGATTTATAATGGCTGGACCTTTTAAAAAAACTAATATTAAAAACTCAGATGCACTAACCGGCAGCTTCCCAAATTTGTAAGTTTCCAAGTAAATCTTTCCCTTCACAACCACATCCTCATTGTATAACTTCATCAGGTCCTTGGTCATCAGGTATGACGCACGTGGCGTCAACGTGTGCATGACTGAAAATTTGCGAAGCTTCAAGTAGTCAAGATACATAATCGGGGGACAATGGCACAACCCTCGCACAATTCTCTTCTTGCGATTCTCGCTTGCCACCTCACCACAGCTGCCTGCAACTCATCAACGACAAGCTGGCAAAAGTCCATCTAAGCCATAGCCGCATAATCCATGTTCTATACCATTGCAGCAACTCTACCCAAACGAACAGCAGGCCCGGGGCACAACAAATTCTGGTAGAGTATCAGGAAGAACACCTTCACAGCAAGGTCAACAGTCACATGATCATCTTCCTCCACCAACACCTTCAACTTCTCAAGCAAGTCCTCAACACCTACACTTGTTGAACGGTCAAAGCCAAGCTCATCCTTGAGGGCACTCAACGAGTCATCATGGCCGCTGGCAGCAGGCATGGGTGCAGTGTGATGTCCCATGGGTAAATCAAAAATGTGATGAACTGCATCACGGTTGATTCGAAGAAACCTGCCATTCCCAAAGTCCATTATCATGGTGGCAGGGTCAATCACTCCCGTCAGATAGCACATAAGAGTGCGCGGCACATTTTTCTTTACTGTCAGTCAAAGACAACACCAAATCCAGCATCCCGAACACGACTACAGTGTGGCTCTTTCAACAAGGCAGCAGCCTTGCAAACAGTGGGAAGCGACAAACGTACGGTCTTATTAAATCGAGAATCATCTCCCTCAACATCATCTTCAGTTGCATTGCTCTTACTAGACTTCTTCCTCTGTGTAAAGGGAAATGCAATCCACATTAGAAGACTAGCCATAAAAAAAGAGATAGAAAAAACACAGATAGAATAACAATGAAGGAAACAAATGCATTCCACTTCAACAAACCTTTGGAACAACATCCACCTCCTCGCCAGAGTCACCACCAACATCTTCATCAACATCATCACGGGCATGCTTGGGTAGACTCTTAGATGAACCACAGTCTTTGCGTCTACCACTATGAACATCCCTCACAACATCAGCAAGCACAAAGTCATCATCATCAGAGTTGGGACCTTCAGTGACATGTAGTCGCTTGCACTGAGGATCATCCTTTCCACCAGCTTCAGCAGTTCTCTTGCCAAGATTCTTGTTCATGCCAGCAACACGTGGACTCCGCCGAGGTGTACCACCTTCCTCAGCAATAATACTCAGCCTCTTCTTCTACAAAGAAGGCTTCTTCACCTTGGCAAATTTGGCACCCTTGGCACCATCTGGAGCTCTCCTCTGCTTCTCCTTCTCCGCAAACTCTTTTGAGTCACTTTCAAACCTCAACTTCTTCTTGCTTTGCTTCAACTCATATTCACGAAGCTATTCCGAGACCATCCAATCCCGTGTAACTTCCTCTGTACCATCAACATACTGCGATTGTGTCTCAGAACAAACGGGACGTCTCTGGTCAAAGCTCACACCAACATTACCCTCTGCAAAATAATGGTCAATCAATTGAGTAACCTCCTCAAACCCAGGCACCCCAGCATGGAAAACAGACACTCCGTCAAAATGAAGTTTGACTATGGTCGTTAAAAATTGCACAAAAAGAACAAATGCAGTACACTTAGACATATAAAATGCAGTGCTCCAACCATAAGCTAAAAATAAAAAATAATGCATTGCACAAAAAACTTGAATAAAACAACAATGCAGTTCACACATACATATAGTGGAGTTCACATATACAAAATAAATACAGTGCTGCATATGCTAACTTCATGTAAGTTCCCAACAAAATGCCGGACTAGATACAGCAAGGCAACGCCAATTAGTACAACATCAAAGTAACCAACATACACAAAATAAACAAATCAATCACATACCAGAAGGAGGGGCCACACTTATGGGAGAAGTTTCAATTGGCGAATTCAATTGATGTCCTCCCTCGACACCATGATCCTTACCACCAGGACAATGAGAGCCAATTGGTGTATCATTATGAGAACCGCCATCACCTACTTGATTCAAAAGGAACCAGAAATAGAAATTACAAAACATCACGTGACAAAATAATGCAAACTAACGCTGACAACTAACAGAGCATAAACCAATATGCAGGATGATTTAGGAAACTAGATAAACATCAAACAAAATAAACAAAAGCCTAAAATAAGCACTCCACATACCCTGAACTCCTCCTCCCACTCTGCTCGGCGAAGACATGGCATTTGCCTACAGCACAACTATGAAGTGACATATATAAGCAACAAAATCGGCGAAAATCTCACGAAACCCTAGATCCACCTTGCTACACACGAGTATCGACTCCAAATCAAGATAAAATCGGCTGCCTACGAAAAAATTACACAAGCAAAAACAACAACAACAACTACGAGAATAACAAAACAAGATGAGGGGACGATCAAGACCGAGAACAAGCGGAACGTACCACAAAGAAGGTGCGGCGATGGTGGAGGCGGCGACGGCGGGGAGGGGGGAGGATGCGGCGATGGGAACAGACAGGAAAGGGCTGCGGGAGCGCAGCAGCAAGGGCTCGCGGAACGGACGACGACGCGGAATGCAGGAATAAGAACCTCTTGAGGGAGGCGGTTCCTCAGGCGATGGCGGTTGCTGCGGGCGACGGCGGTTTTGCTCGAGGGAGAGATGCCTCGGGAGAAACTGCAAGAGAGGAGAGGGGATTGTTCTCGGTCTCTCTCCCTGTCAGCAGAGCGGTGGGATCGCCTGGAAGGGACACGTAGGAGGCCCGCGTGTGGCAAAGGGCAACATAAAACAGGCCAGCCCAAAAACGGCCCGGCAAAAATAAGAAAGACCACATCAAAACGCACATGATGCAGTTCTCTGTGAAGAACAATGAAGTTCAATCGGTAAAACAAAATAAAATAAATGCAGTTCATAAAAAAGTTAAAATAATAAACAACACGCATGTTAAGAAAACGCATCCGAATGATTTACAAAAAAACCAGTGCACGCCCCTACATTGAAAAAATATAGTGTGGAAATATATGAACGTGCAGTACATGAACAGAATCAATGCAATACATGTATGTTTAGTAAGCAGTGCACTCCCCTACATTTGAAAAAAGATTACATAAAAGCAAAAAATGAAAAAAATGAGAACTGTACATCTAGTACGAAATGCGTGCACATGTAGTACAGAACCCTTAGCAATGCAGTGCACGGATGGTTTGCTAAGCAGTGCACGCCCTTACACTGAAAAAAAAAACATGACAGAAAATATAAAGAAAAAAATTGACCACCCAGTGCGGTATTGCCCCACCTCCTCAGATTAGGTGTGCGCCCACAATGAAAGTAGTAATTCTGAGCCACAATGTGTGGGGCCGAGCGCACATGGGCCCATAGGTCAGAGAGCATAGAGCAATGAGCGCCAGATATAAGCGCCCAAATAAGTAACTGAGGAGTTCGACACGGCTGCCTCGCCAACTTATAAACAGGTCGGCACGCCTTCATGCAAGCGAGGTGGGACTAAACATTAGGCCGCACACAACGAACCGAACCAGCCGTGCTCACAGCCGACTTGGGACCAATGCGTCTTCACTCCCCAACACAGCCCAACAAGGCCCACTAAGAAAAAACAATAACTTCAAAAATAAAACATCAAAGAAAAATGAGAAACATTTTTTAAATGAATAACAACAACAAAAGAAAATGTGTGTGGGCACTGCCAGAAACTACAGTTCGCTATTAATAAAAAAACGCAGGAAGACCGAGGTCAACGTACAAATGCAGTCTGCGACGTCCAACAATGCAGTTCTCCACGCGGAGCGGTGGGATCGCCTGGAACGGACACGTAGGAGGCCCGCGTGTGGCAAAGGGCAACATAAAACGGGCTGGCCCAAAAACGGCCCGGCTAAAATAAGAAAGACCACATCAAAACACACATGATGCAGTTCTCTGTGAAGAACAATGAAGTTCAATCGGTAAAACAAAATAAAATAAATGCAGCTCGTAAAAAAAGTTAAAATAAAAAACAACACGCATGTTAAGAAAACACATCCAAAAAGAAAAAGTCTACCTTCAAATAAGTGCCACAAGAAAAAATGGGGGGCCCCCAACCCCCCTACCCCTCTCGTACCAGGGACTGCAGTAAGTACATGCAAAAAAATAGATGTAGTACGCAACACTAGAAAAATGCAGTGCATTTCGTTACACGAAGCAGTACGCTATAGCAATCCAGTTCCGGATTACCTACATGAATAAATACATGGTATAGAACACAGCGAAAAACTCATAAAATTGCGGAATACATTGTACATTATTCAGGGGCTGCAGCAAGGACACGCAAAAAACGGTGAAGTACACACCAGAGACAACATGCGCTTCTATTGTAGACGATGCAGGGCAGAACTCTAACCAATGCAGTTTCATTATCACGCAGGATACATATAAACATGACAAATGCCCGTTCGCACAGAAAGTGGTGGTTAAAAAAATTACTGATAAAAAATAAAATAAAACCACGTTAAAAAAACCACGTTCGCATACAACCACCCAATCGGAGCGGTTCCATCGCCACAAGCCCACGATCACAAACGCAACACCAAACCACGATCTGCACAACCGCATCGTCAGCGAGATAGTGCAGTTCATCCGATGCGGCCATCCCACCCCGCGTCCTCCCCTTAAATTCAGACCCCTGCCAAAGGGCTTCTCATCCACAACAACACAAGTATCCATTGCGCTGCCACCAAATCGCTCCATCGCATCCATCTCCACGCAAAACACCAAGCCCTACTACCGGCCATGGCATTCGCCGACGAGTACTAGGGCGTGGAGGCCCACGGCAACACCAAGTTGCACGTCATCCACACCAACGACAAGAAGCAGATGGCGATCACCCTCGCGCAGTACGAGCGCCAGCTCAGCCTCCAGCGCCACAAGATCGGCGGCATTGATCTCGAGTACAATAATGAGCCCGAAGCGACGTAGAAACCCGCCCTCTGCCAACTCTCCATCGGCAAGAAACTCCCGGTGCTGCTCTTCCAACTAAGCGCTGCTGAAAGGTGCACCGTCTTCGACAACTTCCTCGCCAACCCCAGGTACACCTTTGCAGGCTTCTCCATCGACAGCGACAAAAAAGGCTAGAGCGCGTCAATCTGGAGGTCGCCAACTTCGTCGACATCCAGAAGGAGTGGAGGGTGCCCGAGGCAACCAAGGAGTTGGACTCCCTTGGAGACGTCTCTGGCATGCTCATTGACGACTACTACAACAACATGAAGAAGAAGATCACCGACGATGAACACAAGCACTGGGCCACCCTGCCTCTGTCCATGAGGCACATCGAGTACGCGGCAAAGGACGCCTACGCAGCGTACGAGATATGGAACCGCATCACCCTCACCCAGGACGGGCTTCATCATGCAAAGCTGGAGAAGGAGGAGCCCCCCAAGAAGCGCGCCAGGAGCAGCCGGGGATGGGGAGACGCTACCTGGTGAAGAAGAAGATGGTGCCGCCAAAGAGCCAAAGAATGTCATCGCTGCTTTAGAATTATCATCAAATTTGCTTTATGTTGTTTGCTTATGTATCATTAGTTTGCTTGTGATCATTTGCTTTTGCCGAACTTAGTTTGCTTGCCATACGTAATCGCTTGTAATGATGAACTTTGATTATGTTAGATTGCTTTCTGTTGAAATTAGTTTGCTAATGATGAACTTGTCGTACAGAATGCCTGTGATAATTTGTTTTCTGTTGTTTGCTTATGTATCATTTGATTTGAGCAGTGCACAAAACGAAATAAGATGCAGTGTGCAAATAGGACGCATGCAGTGCAAGTTGTGTACCAATGCAGTACAGACCATGTCGAATGAAGTTTACACATACCCAACAAAGCAATGCACGCCCCTAAATTTGAAAAAACGAATACATAAGAGAAAAAACACAAAAAGAAAAATGCGATATGTATATGTAGTGCGGAAATATATGAACGTGCAGTACAGAAACATAATCAATGCAGTACAAGCATGATTTACTAAGCAGTGCACTTCCCTACATTGGAAAAAAGATTACATAAGAGCAAAAACACGAAAACAAAAAAGAGAACTGTGCATGTAGTACGGACTGCGTGCACATGTAGTACAGAACCCTGATCAATGCAGAGCACGGATGATTTACAAAAAAGCAGTGCACGCCCCTACATTGAAAAAAATGTAGTGCGGAAATATATGAACGTGCAATACAGGAACATAATCGATGCAGTACATGTATGTTTACTAAGCAGTACAGTCCCCTACATTGGAAAAAAGATTACACAAGAGCAAAAACATGAAAACAAAAATGAGAATTGTATATGTAGTACGGAATGCGTGCACATGCAGTACAGAACCCTGATCAATGCAGTGCACGGAGGGTTTGCTAAGTAGTGCACGCCCTTACATTAAAAAAAATACAAAGAAAAAATTGACCACAACACCAGCCCCAGCCAGTCTCATAGTAGGTTTGCGCCCACAGCACGCGAGTCATTCCGAGCCACGATCGTGGGGCAAGCGCATGGGTCCACAGAGTCGAGAGCATAGAGCAGCGAGCGCCGTATAAGCGCCAAATAAGTAACCAGAGGAGTTCGACACGGCTGCCTCGCCAACTTATAAACAGGTCAAGCGCTTTCATGCAAGCGAGGTGGGACTAAACATTAGGCCGCACACAACGAACCGGGAACCAACAGTGCTCACAGCCGACTTGGGACCAATGCGTCTTCACTCCCCGAACACAGGCCCAACAAGGCCCACTAAGAAAAACAATAACTTCAAAAATAAAACATCAAAGAAAAATGAGAAACATTTTTTAAATGAATAACAACAACAAAAGAAAATGTGTGTGGGCACTGCCAGAAACTACAGTTCGCTATTAATAAAAAAACGCAGGAAGACCGAAGTCAACGTACAAATGCAATCTGCGACGCCCAACAATGCAGCTTCCACGCGGAGCGTGGGATCGCCTGAACGGAGACGTAGGAGGCCCGCGGTGGCAAAGGGCAACATAAAACGGCTGGCCCAAAACGGCTGGCTAAAATAAGAAAGACCACATCAAAACACACATGATGCAGTTCTTTGTGAAGAACAATGAAGTTCAATCGGTAAAACAAAATAAAATAAATGCAGCTCGTAAAAAAAGTTAAAATAAAAAACAACACGCATGTTAAGAAAACACATCCAAAAAGAAAAAGTCTACCTTCAAATAAGTGCCACAAGAAAAATGGGGGGCCCCCAACCCCCCTACCCCTCTCGTACCAGGGAATGCAGTAAGTACATGCAAAAAATAGATGTAGTACGCAACACTAGAAAATGCAAAGGCATTTCGTTACATCGGCAAGACGGTATAGCAATCCAGCCCGGATTACCTACATGAATAAATACACAGATAGAACACAAATAAAAACTCATAAAATTGCGGAATACATTGTACATTATTCAGGGCTGCAAGAAGGACACGCAAAAAACGGTGAAGTACACACCTGTAGACAACATGCAGTTCTCTATTGTAGACGATGCAGGGCAGAACTCTAACCAATGCAGTTTCATTATCACGCAGGATACATATAAACATGACAAATGCCCGCTCGCACAGAAAGTGGTGGTTAAAAAATTTTACTGATAAAAAACCATGTTAAAAAACCCATGTTCGCATACAACCACCCAATCGGAGCGGTTCCATCGCCACAAGCCCACGATCACAAACGCAACACCAAACCACGATCTGCACAACCGCATCGTCAGCGAGATCGTGCAGTTCATCCGATGCGGCCATCCCACCCCGCGTCCTCCCCTTAAATTCAGACCCCTGCCAAAGGGCTTCTCATCCACAACAACACAAGTATCCATTGCGCTGCCACCAAATCGCTCCATCGCATCCATCTCCACGCAAAACACCAAGCCCTACTACCGGCCATGGCATTCGCCGACGAGTACTAGGGCGTGGAGGCCCACGGCAACACCAAGTTGCACGTCATCCACACCAACGACAAGAAGCAGATGGCGATCACCCTCGCGCAGTACGAGCGCCACCTCAGCCTCCAGCGCCACAAGATCGGCGGCATTGATCTCGAGTACAATAATGAGCCCGGCGGCGAGAAACCCGCCCTCGCCAACTCTCCATCGGCAAGAAACTCCGGTGCTGCTTTTCCAACTAAGCGCTGAAGGTGCACCGCCTTCGACAACTTCCTCGCCAACCCTGTGTACACCTTTGCGTGCTTCTCCATCGACAATGACAAAAAAGGCTAGAGCGTCGTCAATCGAGGTCGCCAACTTCGCCGACATCCGTAAGGAGTGGAGGGTGCCCGAGGCAACCAAGGAGTTGACTCCTTGAGACGCGTCTCGCATGCTCATTGACGACTACTACAACAACATGAAGAAGAAGATCACCGACGATGAACACAAGCATCGGGCCACCCCGCCTCGTCCATGAGGCACATCGAGTACGCTGCAAAGGACGCCACGCAGCGCATGAGATATGGAACCGCATCACCTCACCGGTGACGGGCTTCATCATGCAAAGTCGAGAAGGAGGAGCCCCCAAGAAGCGCCGCCAGAGCAGCCGGGATGGGGAGACGCTACCTGGTGAAGAAGAAGATGGTGCCGGCCAAAGAGCCAGCAATGTCATCGTCGTTTTAGAATTATCATCAAATTTGCTTTATGTTGTTTGCTTATGTATCATTAGTTTGCTTGTGATCATTTGCTTTTGCTGAACTTAGTTTGCTTGCCATACAGAATCGCTTGTAATGATGAACTTTGATTATGTTAGATTGCTTTCTGTTGAAATTAGTTTGCTAATGATGAACTTGTCGTACAGAATGCCTGTGATAATTTGTTTTCTGTTGTTTGCTTATGTATCATTTGATTTGAGCAGTGCACAAAACGAAATAAGATGCAGTGTGCAAATAGGACGCATGCAGTGCAAGTTGTGTACCAATGCAGTACAGACCATGTCGAATGAAGTTTACACATACCCAACAAAGCAATGCACGCCCCTAAATTTGAAAAAACGAATACATAAGAGAAAAAACACAAAAAGAAAAATGCGATATGTATATGTAGTGCGGAAATATATGAACGTGCAGTACAGAAACATAATCAATGCAGTACAAGCATGATTTACTAAGCAGTGCACTTCCCTACATTGGAAAAAAGATTACATAAGAGCAAAAACACGAAAACAAAAAAGAGAACTGTGCATGTAGTACGGATCAAGTGCACATGTAGTATGTAACCACGATCAATGCAGAGCACGGATGATTTACAAAAGCAAAGGCACGCCTACATTGAAAAAAATGTAGTGGGAAATATATGAACGTGCAATACAGAACATAATCGATGCAAGACATGTATGTTTACTAAGCAATCAAATCCCTACATTGGAAAAAAGATTACACAAGAGCAAAAACATGAAAACAAAAATGAGAATTGTATATGTAGTACGGAATGCGTGCACATGCAGTACAGAACCCAGATCAATGCAGTGCACGGAGGGTTTGCTAAGTAGTGCACGCCCTTACATTAAAAAAAATACAAAGAAAAAATTGACCACAACACCAGCCCCAGCCAGTCTCATAGTAGGTTTGCGCCCACAGCACGCGAGTCATTCTGAGCCACGATGCGTGGGGCCGGGCGCACATGGGTCCACAGGTCAGAGAGCATAGAGCAGCGAGCGCCGTGTATAAGCGCCCAAATAAGTAACCAGAGGAGTTCGACACGGCTGCCTCGCCAGCGCTTATAAACAGGTCGGGCGCGCCTTCCGCGGGCGAGGTGGGACTAAACATTAGGCCGCACACAACGAACCGGGAACCAGCCGTGCTCACAGGCCGACTTGGGACCAATGCGTCTTCACTCCCCGAACACAGGCCCAACAAGGCCCACTAAGAAAAAACAATAACTTCAAAAATAAAACATCAAAGAAAAATGAGAAACATTTTTTAAATGAATAACAACAACAAAAGAAAATGTGTGTGGGCACTGCCAGAAACTACAGTTCGCTATTAATAAAAAAACGCAGGAAGACCGAAGTCAACGTACAAATGCAGTCTGCGACGTCCAACAATGCAGTTCTCCACGCGGAGCGGTGGGATCGCCTGGAACGGAGACGTAGGAGGCCCGCGTGTGGCAAAGGGCAACATAAAACGGGCTGGCCCAAAAACGGCCTGGCTAAAATAAGAAAGACCACATCAAAACACACATGATGCAGTTCTTTGTGAAGAACAATGAAGTTCAATCGGTAAAACAAAATAAAATAAATGCAGCTCGTAAAAAAAGTTAAAATAAAAAACAACACGCATGTTAAGAAAACACATCCAAAAAGAAAAAGTCTACCTTCAAATAAGTGCCACAAGAAAAAATGGGGGGCCCCCAACCCCCCTACCCCTCTCGTACCAGGGAATGCAGTAAGTACATGCAAAAAAATAGATGTAGTACGCAACACTAGAAAAATGCAGTGCATTTCGTTACACGAAGCAGTACGGTATAGCAATCCAGTTCCGGATTACCTACATGAATAAATACACGGTATAGAACACAGCGAAAAACTCATAAAATTGCGGAATACATTGTACATTATTCAGGGGCTGCAGCAAGGACACGCAAAAAACGGTGAAGTACACACCTGTAGACAACATGCAGTTCTCTATTGTAGACGATGCAGGGCAGAACTCTAACCAATGCAGTTTCATTATCACGCAGATACATATAAACATGACAAATGCCCGCTCGCACGTAAAGTGGTGGTTAAAAAATTACCGATAAAAATAAAATAAAACCACGTTAAAAAACCATGTTCGTGATACAACCACCCAATCGGAGCGGTTCCATCGCCACAAGCCCACGATCACAAACGCAACACCAAACCACGATCCGCACAACCGCATCGCCGCCGAGATCGCAGCTTCATCCGATGCGCCATCCCACCCGCGCCCTCCCTTAAATTCAGACCCACCCAAAGGGCTTCTCATCCACAACAACACAAGTATCCATTGCGCTGCCACCAAATCGCTCCATCGCATCCATCTCCACGCAAAACACCAAGCCCTACTACCGCCATGGCATTCGCCGACGAGTACTAGGGCGTGGAGGCCCACGGCAACACCAAGTTGCACGCCATCCACACCAACGACAAGAAGCGGATGGCGATCACCCTCGCAAAGACGAGCGCCACCACCTCCAGCCACAAGATCGGCGGCATTGATCTCGAGTACAATAATGAGCCCGGCGGCGAGAAACCCGCCTCGCCAACTCTCCATCGGCAAGAAACTCCGGTGCTGCTCTTCCAACTAAGCGCTGCTGAAGGTGCACCGCCTTCGACAACTTCTCGCCAACCCTGTGTACACCTTTGCGTGCTTCTCCATCGACAACGACAAAAAGGCTAGAGCGTCAATCTGGAGGTCGCCAACTTCGTCGACATCCAGAAGGAGTGGAGGGTGCCCGAGGCAACCAAGGAGTTGGACTCCCTTGGAGACGTCTCTGGCATGCTCATTGACGACTACTACAACAACATGAAGAAGAAGATCACCGACGATGAACACAAGCATCGGGCCACCTGCCTCATCCATGAGGCACATCGAGTACGCGGCAAAGGACGCCTACGCAGCGTACGAGATATGGAACCGCATCACCCTCACCCAGGACGGGCTTCATCATGCAAAGCTGGAGAAGGAGGAGCCCCCCAAGAAGCGCGCCAGGAGCAGCCGGGGATGGGGAGACGCTACCTGGTGAAGAAGAAGATGGTGCCGGCCAAAGAGCCAGCAATGTCATCGTCGTTTTAGAATTATCATCAAATTTGCTTTATGTTGTTTGCTTATGTATCATTAGTTTGCTTGTGATCATTTGCTTTTGCTGAACTTAGTTTGCTTGCCATACAGAATCGCTTGTAATGATGAACTTTGATTATGTTAGATTGCTTTCGCTGAAATTAGTTTGCTAATGATGAACTTGTCGCATGTAATGCCTCGTGATAATTTGTTTTCTCGTTGTTTGCTTATGTATCATTTGATTTGAGCAAAGGCACAAAACGAAATAAGATGCACGAGTAAATAGGACGATGCAAAGGTAAGTTGTGTACCAATGCAAGATGCACTATGTCGAATGAAGTTTACACATACCCAACAAAGCAATGCACGCCCTAAATTTGAAAAACGAATACATAAGAGAAAAACACAAAAGAAAAATGCGATATGTATATGTAAAGCGGAAATATATGAACGTGCAAAGATGAAACATAATCAATGCAAGACAAGCATGATTTACTAAGCAAAGGCACTTCCCTACATTGGAAAAAAGATTACATAAGAGCAAAAACACGAAAACAAAAAAGAGAACTGTGCATGTAGTACGGACTGCGTGCACATGTAGTACAGAACCCTGATCAATGCAGAGCACGGATGATTTACAAAAAGCGATTGCGCCTTACATTGAAAAAAAATGTAGTGCGGAAATATATGAGCGTGCAATACAGAACATAATCGATGCAAGACATGTATGTTTACTAAGCAAAGACAAATCCCTACATTGGAAAAAAGATTACACAAGAGCAAAAACATGAAAACAAAAATGAGAATTGTATATGTAGTACGGAATGCGTGCACATGCAGTACAGAACCCTGATCAATGCAGTGCACGGAGGGTTTGCTAAGTAGTGCACGCCCTTACATTAAAAAAAATACAAAGAAAAAATTGACCACAACACCAGCCCCAGCCAGTCTCATAGTAGGTTTGCGCCCACAGCACGCGAGTCATTCTGAGCCACGATGCGTGGGGCCGGGCGCACATGGGTCCACAGGTCAGAGAGCATAGAGCAGCGAGCGCCGTGTATAAGCGCCCAAATAAGTAACGAGAGGAGTTCGACACGGCTGCCTCGCCAACGCTTATAAACAGGTCGGGCGCGCCTTCCTCGGGCGAGGTGGGACTAAACATTAGGCCGCACACAACGAACCGGGAACCAGCCGTGCTCACAGGCCGACTTGGGACCAATGCGTCTTCACTCCCCGAACACAGGCCCAACAAGGCCCACTAAGAAAAAACAATAACTTCAAAAATAAAACATCAAAGAAAAATGAGAAACATTTTTTAAATGAATAACAACAACAAAAGAAAATGTGTGTGGGCACTGCCAGAAACTACAGTTCGCTATTAATAAAAAAACGCAGGAAGACCGAAGTCAACGTACAAATGCAGTCTGCGACGTCCAACAATGCAGTTCTCCACGCGGAGCGGTGGGATCGCCTGGAACGGAGACGTAGGAGGCCCGCGTGTGGCAAAGGGCAACATAAAACGGGCTGGCCCAAAAACGGCCTGGCTAAAATAAGAAAGACCACATCAAAACACACATGATGCAGTTCTTTGTGAAGAACAATGAAGTTCAATCGGTAAAACAAAATAAAATAAATGCAGCTCGTAAAAAAGTTAAAATAAAAACAACACGCATGTTAAGAAAACACATCCAAAAGAAAAGTCTACCTTCAAATAAGTGCCACAAGAAAAATGGGGCCCCCAACCCCGCACCCTCTCGTACTGTGGAATGCGTAAGTACATGCAAAAAAATAGATGTAGTACGCAACACTAGAAAAATGCAGTGCATTTCGTTACACGAAGCAGTACGGTATAGCAATCCAGCTCCGGATTACCTACATGAATAAATACACGGTATAGAACACAAATAAAAAACTCATAAAATTGCGGAATACATTGTACATTATTCAGGGGCTGCAGCAAGGACACGCAAAAAACGGTGAAGTACACACCTGTAGACAACATGCAGTTCTCTATTGTAGACGATGCAGGGCAGAACTCTAACCAATGCAGTTTCATTATCACGCAGGATACATATAAACATGACAAATGCCCGTTCGCACAGAAAGTGGTGGTTAAAAAAATTACTGATAAAAAATAAAATAAAACCACGTTAAAAAAACCATGTTCGCATACAACCACCCAATCGGAGCGGTTCCATCGCCACAAGCCCACGATCACAAACGCAACACCAAACCACGATCTGCACAACCGCATCGTCAGCGAGATCGTGCAGTTCATCCGATGCGGCCATCCCACCCCGCCCCTCCCTTAAATTCAGACCCACGCCAAAGGGCTTCTCATCCACAACAACACAAGTATCCATTGCGCCGCCACCAAATCGCTCCATCGCATCCATCTCCACGCAAAACACCAAGCCCTACTACCGCCATGGCATTCGCCGACGAGTACTAGGGCGTGGAGGCCCACGGCAACACCAAGTTGCACGCCATCCACACCAACGACAAGAAGCGGATGGCGATCACCCTCGCGCGACGAAGCGCCACGACCTCCAGCCGCCACAAGATCGGGCGGCATTGATCTCGAGTACAATAATGAGCCCGGCGACGCAGAAACCGCCTCCGCCAACTCTCCATCGGCAAGAAACACCGTGCTGCTTTTCCAATCGAAAGGCCGCTGAAGGTGCACCGTCTTCGACAACTTCTCGCCAACCCTGTGTACACCTTTGCGTGCTTCTCCATCGACAATGACAAAAAAGGCTAGAGCGCGTCAATGCGAGGTCGCCAACTTCGCCGACATCCGTAAGGAGTGGAGGGTGCCCGAGGCAACCAAGGAGTTGGACTCCTTGGAGACGCCTCGCATGCTCATTGACGACTACTACAACAACATGAAGAAGAAGATCACCGACGATGAACACAAGCACGGGCCACCCCGCCTCTCCCATGAGGCACATCGAGTACGCTGCAAAGGACGCCACGCAGCGCATTTAGATATGGAACCGCATCACCTCACCCAGACGGGCTTCATCATGCAAAGTCGAGAAGGAGGAGCCCCAAAGAAGCGCCGCCAGAGCAGCCGGGATGGGGAGACGCCACCGGTGAAGAAGAAGATGGTGCCGGCCAAAGAGCCAACAATGTCATCGTCGTTTTAGAATTATCATCAAATTTTCTTTATGTTGTTTGCTTATGTATCGTTAGTTTGCTTGTGATCATTTGCTTTTGCTGAACTTAGTTTGCTTGCCATACAGAATCGCTTGTAATGATGAACTTTGATTATGTTAGATTGCTTTCTGTTGAAATTAGTTTGCTAATGATGAACTTGTCGTACAGAATGCCTGTGATAATTTGTTTTCTGTTGTTTGCTTATGTATCATTTGATTTGAGCAAAGGCACAAAACGAAATAAGATGCAAGTGCAAATAGGACGATGCAAAGGTAAGTTGTGTACCAATGCAAGATGCACTATGTCGAATGAAGTTTACACATACCCAACAAAGCAATGCACGCCCTAAATTTGGAAAACGAATACATAAGAGAAAAACACAAAAAGAAAAATGCGATCAGATATGTAAAAGCGGAAATATATGAACGTGCGATGTAAACATAATCAATGCAAGACAAGCATGATTTACTAAGCAAAGGCACTCCCTACATTGGAAAAAAGATTACATAAGAGCAAAACACGAAAACAAAAAGAGAACTGCATGTAGTACGGATCATGTGCACATGTAGTATGTAACCACGATCAATGCAGAGCACGGATGATTTACAAAAAAGCAGTGCACGCCCCTACATTGAAAAAATGTAGTGCGGAAATATATGAACGTGCAATACAGGAACATAATCGATGCAGTACATGTATGTTTACTAAGCAGTACAGTCCCCTACATTGGAAAAAAGATTACACAAGAGCAAAAACATGAAAACAAAAATGAGAATTGTATATGTAGTACGGAATGCGTGCACATGCAGTACAGAACCCTGATCAATGCAGTGCACGGAGGGTTTGCTAAGTAGTGCACGCCCTTACTTTAAAAAAATATAAAGAAAAAATTGACCACAACACCAGCCCCAGCCAGTCTCATAGTAGGTTTGCGCCCACAGCACGCGAGTCATTCTGAGCCACGATGCGTGGGGCCGGGCGCACATGGGTCCACAGGTCAGAGAGCATAGAGCAGCGAGCGCCGTGTATAAGCGCCCAAATAAGTAACCAGAGGAGTTCGACACGGCTGCCTCGCCAGCGCTTATAAACAGGTCGGGCGCGCCTTCTGCAAGCGAGGTGGGACTAAACATTAGGCCGCACACAACTAACCGGAACCACCGTGCTCACAGCCGACTTGGGACCAATGCGCCTTCACTCCTCAACACAGCCCAACAAGGCCCACTAAGAAAAAACAATAACTTCAAAAATAAACATCAAAGAAAAATGAGAAACATTTTTAAACGAATAACAACAACAAAAGAAAATGTGTGGGCACCGCCAAAACTACAGTCGCTATTAATAAAAAACGCAGAAGACCAAGTCAACGTACAAATGCAATCTGCGACGCCCAACAATGCGCTTCTCCACGCGGAGCGGGGATCGCCTGGAACGGAGACGTAGGAGGCCCGCGTGTGGCAAAGGGCAACATAAAACGGGCTGGCCCAAAAACGTCCCGGCTAAAATAAGAAAGACCACATCAAAACACACATGATGCAGTTCTCTGTGAAGAACAATGAAGTTCAATCGGTAAAACAAAATAAAATAAATGCAGCTCGTAAAAAAAGTTAAAATAAAAAACAACACGCATGTTAAGAAAACACATCCAAAAAGAAAAAGTCTACCTTCAAATAAGTGCCACAAGAAAAAATGGGGGGCCCCCAACCCCCCTACCCCTCTCGTACCAGGGACTGCAGTAAGTACATGCAAAAAAATAGATGTAGTACGCAACACTAGAAAAATGCAGTGCATTTCGTTACACGAAGCAGTACGGTATAGCAATCCAGCCCAGACACCTACATGAATAAATACACGGTATAGAACACAGCGAAAAACTCATAAAATTGCGGAATACATTGTACATTATTCAGGGGCTGCAGCAAGGACACGCAAAAAACGGTGAAGTACACACCTGTAGACAACATGCAGTTCTCTATTGTAGACGATGCAGGGCAGAACTCTAACCAATGCAGTTTCATTATCACGCAGATACATATAAACATGACAAATGCCCGCTCGCATGTAAAGTGGTGGTTAAAAATTACCGATAAAAATAAAATAAAACCACGTTAAAAACCACGTCAGATACAACCACCCAATCGGAGCGGTTCCATCGCCACAAGCCCACGATCACAAACGCAACACCAAACCACGATCCGCACAACCGCATCGCCGCCGAGATCGCAGCTTCATCCGATGCGCCATCCCACCCCGTCCCTCCCTTAAATTCAGACCCACGCCAAAGGGCTTCTCATCCACAACAACACAAGTATCCATTGCGCCGCCACCAAATCGCTTCCATCGCATCCATCTCCACGCAAAACACCAAGCCCTACTACCGCCATGGCATTCGCCGACGAGTACTAGGGCGTGGAGGCCCACGGCAACACCAAGTTGCACGCCATCCACACCAACGACAAGAAGCAGATGGCGATCACCTCGCAAGAAGACGAAGCGCCACCAGCCTCCAGCGCCACAAGATCGGCGGCATTGATCTCGAGTACAATAATGAGCCCGAAGCGACGCAGAAACCCGCCCTCTGCCAACTCTCCATCGGCAAGAAACACCCGGTGCTGCTCTTCCAACTAAGCGCTGCTGAAAGGTGCACCGTCTTCGACAACTTCCTCGCCAACCCCAGGTACACCTTTGCAGGCTTCTCCATCGACAGCGACAAAAAAGGCTAGAGCGCGTCAATCTGGAGGTCGCCAACTTCGTCGACATCCAGAAGGAGTGGAGGGTGCCCGAGGCAACCAAGGAGTTGGACTCCCTTGGAGACGTCTCTGGCATGCTCATTGACGACTACTACAACAACATGAAGAAGAAGATCACCGACGATGAACACAAGCACTGGGCCACCCTGCCTCTGTCCATGAGGCACATCGAGTACGCGGAAAAGGACGCCTACGCAGCGTACGAGATATGGAACCGCATCACCCTCACCCAGGACGGGCTTCATCATGCAAAGCTGGAGAAGGAGGAGCCCCCCAAGAAGCGCGCCAGGAGCAGCCGGGGATGGGGAGACGCTACCTGGTGAAGAAGAAGATGGTGCCGGCCAAAGAGCCAACAATGTCATCGTCGTTTTAGAATTATCATCAAATTTGCTTTATGTTGTTTGCTTATGTATCGTTAGTTTGCTTGTGATCATTTGCTTTTGCTGAACTTAGTTTGCTTGCCATACAGAATCGCTTGTAATGATGAACTTTGATTATGTTAGATTGCTTTCTGTTGAAATTAGTTTGCTAATGATGAACTTGTCGTACAGAATGCCTGTGATAATTTGTTTTCTGTTGTTTGCTTATGTATCATTTGATTTGAGCAGTGCACAAAACGAAATAAGATGCAGTGTTCTGAGTTAACGTGAAGATTGCTTTCGATGACCCGAGAAGTCATCATCGGCGCGGCGCGACAACAGCGGTCATAAGAAACCGCTTAGCCGGAGAGTTTGGCCGACAGCCAAAGCTTCTTTAGCAACAATGGTTGTCTTTAAAGACGGATGAGGCATCCTTCCCGACGGCGACGACACGGAGGAACTCTCAATGAAAGCACCAATGTCGGTGTCAAACCGCGGATCTCGGTAGGGGGTCCCAATCAAGCGTCTAGGCGGATGGTAACAGGAGACAAGGGACACGATGTTTTTACCTGTGTTCGGCCCTCTCGATGGAGGTAAAACCCTACCCTGCTTGATTAATATTGATGATATGGGTAGTACAAGAGTAGATCTACCACGAGATCGTAGATGCTAAACCCTAGAAGCTAGCCTATGGTATGATTGTTGTTCGTCCCCACGGATTAAAACCCTCCAGCTTTATATAGGCACCAAGAGGGTTAGGTTACACAGAGTCGGTTACAATGGTAGGAGATCTACATATCCAGACGCCAAGCTTGCCTTCCACGCCAAGGAAAGTCCCATCCAGACACGGGACGAAGTCTTCAATCTTGTATCTTCATAGTCCAGGAGTCTAGCCAAAGGTCATAGTCCGGCTATCCGGACACTCCCTAATTCGGGACTCCCTCAACCGTCGATAGCCGAAATCTAATCGCTTGGCGGGCGTCGGCTGAGAAGAGAGAAACGGGGGAGGGAGAAGAGATCGCCCGCCCGCCACGCACGGACTCCAAGAAATATATGGTGATAATGTGAGGTGGGCCATGCCGAGTCCGGACCGCTTCGAGCCCGCCTCACCGGTCTGCCCCTCAAGACGCCAAATGCCCGCTGCATGCATAGCAAGTAGTCCCTCTTATGTGGAGGAGAGAGAGGCATTGACAAAGTCAAGGAGTAACAGTGGATACAATAGCTTTCATAAAAAATAAACAATGAATACTCGTTGCTCCTCCTCTATATCGGATAGAATACTTTCATTCGCCGACATGTGGACGTCGACCATCCTGGTCCACCTGCCATGCACAAAATTATCCTGGTCTACCCCGGTCGTATCGCATGCCCAACCTTTCCCACCGTAAGTTGTTCGGACGAAGGAACCATCATGACTTCGTTGAATTCCGCTTCTTCAAGAAAACTTACTGTACCCGCAATACTACTACCACACGCGAAGACAAGACGACACTGTACCACGTCATATCACTAAAACCCACTAGGCCAAACTAGCCCGCCTAGGTCATCTATTTTGGAACGGAGGGAGTACGTCTCTGCACTGCTATAATTTTGTGTTGCACGTTCTCTATACTTTTGCTACGATTTTCCTACCCTATGAACCAAATGAGGCCTGGATGTATGTCGACTATTGTCTGATCGATCGCTAAGCCTACAATTTTAGGAGCTAGGGCTATTGGTCGATCAACGAGGGATAAGTATAAGCGTACCACGAGCTCATCAGCCCCGACATTTCTCTTCGGTGAGTGTTTTGCAAGTACTATAGCTCGCACAGTAGCTAGCCTACTAACACCAAGAATCATCAAACAAGCCCTGCTGATATGATAAACAGTTCAAACTTACATCTAAGCATGCCATATATTACATCAAAAGCTGGTGAGGATACATTTGTTTCCATAACTCGGAGAGGGTTCGCATGATTCACTATCAAACAAAAGTAGCAAGATCCGCCCACACAAGACAAAGGCACTAGCCCTAAGAAGGTTTGATAACACGCATCGCTCGGTAATTAAACACAGGGCAATGCAAACTACCTCAAGGATTAGCGCGACCAACTATTTCTTGTCATCGATCTCGGCAATGACCACAAAGACGGACAGCGCATGGGAATCGATTTCTAGGGCGATGTCCACAGGATCGACCGCGACATCGGAATTGATCTTCGGGCGATGTCCACATGATGGACAACGGTATCGAATCGATCTCCGGCAATGCCAACAGACGGGCCACGACATCGAATCATCAAGGACAACCACCGCACTGCACAACACTAACATATTAGCAAGCACATTGCAAATAATCAAAAAGCAAGCACATTGCAAATAATCAAAACCACAACTATGGTAATAAGCCATTATTTTTACCTTGTGCAGCTCACCGGGGATCTCATCCTCCGAGGGCCATCTCCTCGTCCTCGATGGGGGCCATCACCTTGCTGGGGAATACCGCTTCAACGGCGACTATCTCCTCAAACTCGGTCTTGAGCCTCACATAGGTGGCAATCGAGCTCTGGGGTAGGCACGGTGGGGCCCTTGCTGTTCTTCCAACTTTCTTTGAGGAGTTCGTCCGCCAACGCCCTCAACTCTTTGGCGGTGCTTGTTTCTTGGAGTTCTTCGCTCCATGGGTTGGCCCGCCAACATGGTCAACTCGCTGGTCGGTGCTCGCTTCATGGAGATCGCTGTCTCCGATGGATTGTCCGCCGCAACTCGCTGCCTAGTGCTCCGTGATCCATCAATGAACTGACAAACAAAAAGCAATCGAAAGGAAACCACAATCGCAATGAAAACGGGAAAAGAATAGGATGAGAATCGGCGGTGCTTCGCAAAAAGAATATTATTGGAATGAAAATATAACAGATAACTGATTCACCAACCTTTCCTTCGCCGGTAGAGAAGAAAAATGGCGAAGTGAGTAGCCTGGAGGAGGTTTTCTTCAAGAAAGGGAAGAAAGGGCTTGAACGAGCTCCCAATGAAATGATGGTTGCTTCGCCCAGTCCAACTTGGAGGCCACCTTACCACCGCCGGTAAAGGTGTGGGTTTTGTGATATGATGGGTCATGACGGCCACACCGGGTGACAGTGAGTCTCGATCATGTAGCGCACGCAGGCCGGATGCTTTGAAATGTCATTAACTTGATTTTAGTCTCTTTAGTATTTGGATCCAAGCATGGACGAGGCTAACAAGTTTTAGTCCCACTACTTTTAGTCATGAGACTAAAACGTATCAAAGCACTCTCTCAGTCTGGTCATAGTGGGGAGTAATTTAGACTAGTGTCATGCATATGACACTAGTGTAAGTTACTACCCTCCTTTCCGCTTTATAAGGCTCACTTCAAAATCTCATCAACCAAGGTAGATGGTGAGTGGTGGAATACTTTTGTAGTTTGCAAAAGCACCCCATTAATGCTCTTGTTTTCCTCAAAAAGTATGTTTACCAATGCATTAATTGTAATGCATGCATGCATAAATTACATGCATTGGACAATTTTCTCTTAATACTTGCATGCAATGATTTAATGCACCTTGAAATCTGAACATGTGATTGGGAACAACCAAATTGAGCCTTATAAAATGGAAAACGAAAATTTTAAGATAAGCCCTATAAGCATAAAGGAGGGAGTACTCCATAGTGCAAAGTAACATAGTAGTAGTATCATAGATTGCTTCATTTATTATCTCATAGACTCATTTTGCCTCGAAAGCGCTTATGTTACAAGAATATATTATGTTACCACAAGCACCTCTTTACTCATTAAATACTTGTCACATAAGCAAAATTGTCTTGGGATGTGTTAAGTTACTACCTAAGTTACTCCCACTATGGCTAGCCTCAATATTGTGCAATCATGCACCAAGGCGGAGAGGAAAACGAGAGAACTACGTAATTAATGCATGAGTTTAATTAGGTAGTTTTGTAAAGTACGAGATACATTCCTCCAATCGCAAAATGCCTTGGTTCATGAGATTTGATATTTGAGCCCTATAAACCGGAGGGGAGGGGTATGCACACGTGTAGTCTAGTCACTTGTTTTTTTGAGCCAAGTCTAGTCACTTGTTGAAATCTCTAGAAAGGCAAATACTCCTTTCCGGTTTACGTGTCTATACTACTCCCTCCGCCTAGGTGTGTAAGTCATCTTACTGAAAACCAAATAGTCCCAAAACACTTAGGCGCGGTGCATTAACTTCTACCTTGTTTCTTGTTTCTTGACATACGATCAACCAATAAGAGATGAGAGGTGTGCATGCTTTTAATGACTTGCAATGGCTAGTTCATTGCATGGAATGCTATTAGCAAATAAACATTGGTGACCCCAGAGGAAACGGTGCTAAGCGCGTGGACCTATGCGTAATGAGTATCAACCAATGGATAATGGAGTTTAATTGTTAAACAATAGCAATTTTGTCTCATGCAAGAGCCTGGCTAGTACTCCAAGGAACCGCACCACGCGAAAGCTCGCAAATCGCCACGCTCGGTTTGCACTTGGCTCTTCGCCTCTTGAGAAGACAAACAATGATGTTACCCCTACTTCTACAAAGATTGAATCTCTGCATGTCCGCCCACCTCGTATGGAGGGATAGCGTAGCTAAAGCTTCTACTTATTGCTCCCGCCTTTGCGCCCATGATAGGGCCCAACAGGTGGTTGGCCCACTGCCATGCAGCCAAAGGCAGGTGCAGATAAGGCACCGAGCTCATCCATGAGGGAGAGGGCGTCGAGTAATCAAATTTCTCGGCTTGTACGAGTTGACGCGACACATCAAAGCACTACATTCGATAAAACTCTTTTACACATTTCAAATGGGCTACTTCATATGTAGGAGTAGACATATTCTGCTTATGTACTCCCTCCATTCCAAAATACAAGTCTTTTAGAGATTTCACTATGAACTGAGTACATACTAAACAAAATGAGTGAATCTACACTCTAAAATATGTCTATATACATCTATATGTAGTTTGTAGTGGAATCCTAAAAGACTTACATTTAGGAACGGAGGAGTAGTCACTTGTTGCAATCTCTAAAAAGACTTATATTTGGAAACGGAGGGAGTACAACGCATGCATGCATGCTGTGACTTTCCTTTTGATACTTGCATGTGTTGATTTGATGCACCTTGCCAAATTTTGACTATAAATTTAACTAAACAAATTTTCATGCATGTCACAAAAAATCACGGGGCTGTTTGGATTGTGACTATGCTTGTCTTATGTTGCCACATTATTTTTCCCACACTTGCCACACTTGCCTAACCTGAGTTGCTCAAATTGTTAGACACACTTTGGCTTGCCTAAGGGAATCTTGCCACAGTTTTTGTGTCTATGACATGTGGGGTTCACTGCTAATAAAAAAATTATTTTCTTAGGTGTGGCTAATAAAAAAGACTTATATTTAGGAACGGAGGGAGTAGAAAATATAAATAATAATGCATGTTGGGGCAACCCACGTTTCCGTAATTTTAGCCATGGGCTTGTTCACAATTTTTACGAGGGGGTGGTTGTTCATTTAATGGAGGGACTTGTAGTACTACCAGACTTGAACGATACAAAGTGCGACCTGGCACACCGTAACACCACTTGGAACAAGCGGGTAGCTATCTCAAAAAACAATCAACAACTAAAAAAACCGCGACCTGGCATGTAAGTATAGTACACAATTTTAAACGATTGTTTTGATGGAGTGAAAAAGGAAAACTACCCCACTACTTATATGTAGGCCGGAGCCTCCGCGCTTGCTTGCTAGGGCTGCTCTATTCACACACTCTCATCCTCTCCAGATCTAAACAAGATAGGGTAGTAACCTGTCTTTCTCCTTCAAAAACACGGCTTTCTATCCTCACCGCTGGTTACAGATCCGGACGATCCCCTCCGCCGGTGAAGGGAGGAGGGCAGCGTTTGGGCCATCGTCGACAGCCGAGGAGGAGACCCACCACCGCCGCACTGTTATCTCGGCCGAGCGCCGCGCTGGAGGTCCTCCGATCCTTCGCTGCTGCTGCTGTGGGCGGATCCGCCTCCCGCTGCCCACCTATCCACATCCCGACGACCTTCGTATATCTTCGTTCAAACTGCCTTAGCTCTACTTCCCCACTTCGCTAAGTCATTGCAAGTGCATCATTTTCACCTCTCACCCCTCTCGATCGGATGGTCCAACGCCACCTTTTTTTCTATTGTTAGAGGTAAAGCTACTTCATGGAGTCGAATCTTGTACTTCCTCCGTCCAAAATACTTATCATTGAAATAAAGTGGGGTGGGGAATTTAGTATGTACATCGGACTTGGTACAAACAGAAGGAAAGGGATGAAAGTAGTACAGACCGGTCATCCAACCGGTCTCTTGGTCGAAAAGGGAAATATAGGGTAACGCTGTACACAAAGTGGTATGACCAGACTAGATTTGCTATCCACACATAGGAGTAGGTGGCTAGAGGAACAAAATGGGACCAACCCAGACATGTTTCTTGGATGTTTGTTTCTCGGGAAACTAACTATGAATCACCACTTTATGCCCCTGCTTACATACATAGTGATGTATCACGGTGCACCCACCGTCCCATGCCCTTATACCAAATATTTAGGCTCGGTCCGGAATAAAGGGCAGAAAACATAGGTCTTGATGAAAATAGTGGAATAGGAAAGGAATGTAGGTATAAAACTATGGAACAATGAACCGGAGGAAACTCTCAAGAGAATGTGTTCGGATGGACTACTTAAATGTATAGATTTGTTTTTTAGAGTAGCATGCTTGGCAAGATGAGATGCTATTTGTTTATTCAGCTGCACAAAGGACTACTCTTGTCCTCACCTCACGTACCACACATAGGTTGATTTTTTTATTCCGCAAACACGTAACAACAACCTGTCTAACGATGGCAGCGAAGCGCTTTGCCTCGGCTTCCGCCCAAAAATGAGCAGCGTGGATGTTTCTAATCCGATGGAATCAAGATTACTGCACCAGCTTTCCTATGAAACACTATTCACCTTTCCCATGTTCAACGGTTGAAGGGAAAGAATACGGTAGGAATTGTGTTCCTACGAAAATCCTGCACCAAACCTATGAACCTAACGCAGCCTTAGTTGTTCTTAATATAATGTCCCCGTAAAAATGAAGCCATGCCACTGTTTTTTGCTCAGAATTGTTTGAGACTCGACAAGTTTAGCCAAATGTTTTTGCCTGTAATTGTTTGAGACTCGACTGCTTCCTCTCAGCCTTTTTGTGCAAACAGGATATCCAATTCACCGTTGTCATTATGACCTTTTGGTGCACTACACAAAACTCTTCTTAAAAGAAGTGACTTTTGTGATGTTTAACTGGAATGTCAGATGGAATAGTTGGTTCATTTTGGTGGAACTGCACAAAGGGAGATCTGTGTTCCAATCCTCATCATCCATATTGGCGCAATAACCTTCCTTTAGGTAAGAATGATATTTAATGCATGTGTTCATCTCTATTTTCTGACTGCCATGAGAAAATAATGCTGTTTTTTACTAGTACACTTGTACTCCCTCACTGACAAAACCAATTCTGAATTAGAAGGCCAATCATGTACTTGGTTTCACCAACTGGTGAGGAGAAATAGAAACATAGCATGAAGAGGAGGAGGAAGAAGAATAAACAATGCCAAGGCGATCTTGTTGAAGCCAGAGGCCTCGGTCGAGGCTATTCAAGGGCTCCGGCAACGACTACCTTACATGTGAGACGATCCTCCAGGGAGCCCTTCCACTTCTGTTGTCTCACTTAATTAATTAGGAGCACTTAAGTACCACTAATTTATTACTGCCTACTTTTCCTGTTGGAGTTAAACAAATCTTTAGTAGGACCCTATGCTGAATCATGTACGTGTGAATGTTTGTCCATGGAGGTGAATCATGTGGTGGAGCAGGAAGGGAATATTATTAGTGTCATGACATAATAGTGCTATTGTTTTGCATGTCAATTTATTGCCATTGGTTCAATAGGCAATGTTTTGCGTATTGTCCATCATGAATTTGATGCTACTGTTTGAGTAATATGCTAATGTCTTCCTATCCTTTCTCACTAAGCTAATGAAGGTTTCACCTTGTTCCTACTTGTGCAAACAGGGATCATGTTGTGCCAATCATACATTTTAGTGGAACTACACAAGACAATACAATGAATCGTATCCCAGCCGATTGCTTTAACTCTGCTGAAGTTCTTGATAATCTTCGATATAATCTCAAAGATCGGTAAACAAGAGTGATTTCAACCATACATTTGAAGTGCACAAAATATATACTATTGTGCGATTCCAAAGTGAGTGCTTTATCATCTCTTATGGGACTACATGAATAAGCTTTTTTCTCAGTTGGTACGGGCCTAAGGCCTTCATCCATATTAGTTTGTTGTCATCTCTATTTGTATCGTACTCTTGTCATGAGAAACTCCTTTATCTTTGCACTTTTAAGTTTTGCAACCTATGATAAATGGCAATGCTTTGAGTGTTGAGTTGAGCTAATTGGCACCGATTAAATAAACTAATACCTCTCTTTAAGCAAGACTACTGTGTTGCTAACTTTACCCATTAAGATAATGAGGGTGCTTCTATTTGTTAGTGTATGTTTCATCAACTAGTCCCACTATTACAGAATCTCACTCTCTCAATATATGTGCCAACAGGATGCTCGATTTTGTGGAACTGCACAAAAACTTTGGGTGCTTCATTGCCTCGACAGCTTCTGTCCTTTCCCGTCACCGCTAATATCCGCTTGCTTTCTTCCTTTGTTTGTCGATCGCTTGGCTATTTATCTCGCTTCCAAATGAGGAAATAGTAATTCATATGCTACCTCACACAGGTTGGTACTGGTCTTCATCCTGATTATTGTGCCTGTCATATGTATTGGCAATTTGGTATTGTGCTACTGTTTGCCGATTCATAAAGGAGTAATTTGGAGCCTGAACTCGCAGGCAAATCATTACATCGGGTGATTTCAGTAGAACTGCACAAAATGATCTGATGGACAGGTACTTATGCTGCTGCTATGAACTCCAAAGTTCACTCAGACAAGCATCGATTTTGACAAGAAGGGCCTATATTCATTCGAGTATCAAGCGGCATCAACCAATTGTCAAACTCCAAGTATTAGGAGAGTGAACGCCAAAAATATTGCTTGGTGCATAGCCCAAAAATGTAGTCCAGTCTTTGGTCCCAACTTGTGCCTTTTGGTTATTGGCACATATGGTAGCGAACTATATGGCATGGAGTCTAAAGATTCCAGACAAGTTGGTTGACGCGTATATTCATCTGGGACTTAATCGGCCTGCACGCCAAGGATGCTCCATTTCAGTTGAACTGCACAAAAAATTTGGGTGGTTCATTTTCTCAACCGCCTCCTTTCTCGTCTGCAATGTAGAATTTTGGCGAGTTACAGGACCAAGATGAGCCATTAAACTAGTTGGATGAAAGTAGTGGCCAAGTTGCTCAAACCTCCGTCGGCACGAGGCCACTATTTGAGGATAAACCTACAAGCAAAGTTCAGATTGTCTCATCTTGCCTCTTATGTACTCGAAAGTTTACTCGCACAAGAACTAATTTTAGCAAGAAGTACCTCGATTGAACACCATTTACCAAATGCACCCTAGGTAATTAAAGTTCGTCCATTGATCATATTGATGTGATCTCAATCATTTGGATGCATAAACATACCGAACATGTGTATATCTGAATCTTTTTGTGAATTATGTATGAATATTGTTGTGTGATCTATCAATCATTTGGATGATAGATATGCTGAGCTTGTGTATATATGAATCTTTTGAGTTGTTGATAGCGAATATTGGCTATGAATATGAACGTGTCCTGTGAACCTGAGTTTGATATGAATTGCAACAGAACCAGTTATAACCCTTCTCCTCCTCTCAATCTGCGACTCCACTGCCGCGTTTTCCCACCTCCGAGTCGTTCCCGTCCGGGGCCTCGCCGTCGTCCACCGCCTCGCTGTGTTCGGTGCAGCGTGGTCAACAAACGAGAGTCATCGGAAGAGTACTGTACATGGAGAGCCTGACGGCTGGGACCCACGAGGTCCATGGTCGCACGCAAGGAAAGTTCCTCCTTATTAAGCTGAAAAATGTTTCCTCCACCGACAAATGGGACCCACCGCTGTATCTTCGCACGGAAGGAAGTGCCTCCTTGTTTTGCGAAAAAATTATTCATCCCGCTGATACCGGGACCCGCCGACGGTGATCGACTTGTGGGCCTGCTAAGCGGACGGTACGCACGGCTTTGTCAACTTAATCAACAAATGATTCTAGCAGCTGGACCGTTGGATGTTAATCCAACAACCGTGCTCCTTCTTCAACCTCTGTTCTTGCTCTTGTCTCCATTAAGGCGGCACTGCTGTCTTGCTGCCGCCAAGACCAACCAGTGAAGTTTCCCACACCTCTCCATCTGCGACTCCACCGCCTGCCTTCCCATCTCCGGTTTGTTCCACTCTAGGTGCGCCGCACGGTGTGGTCAACGTGGTCAACAACCGAGAGTCATCGGAAGATGATCGACGTGAGTGGTCGACAAGGGGGCGCACCACGCCCATGGACGCATGCATGCAACGGACGCGGCGAGGTCAACGTGGTCAAGGAACGACTTCCATCGGAAGTATATCAGACGTGGAGAGTCTCACCGGGTCCACGGCCGCAGCAAGTAAGTGCCTCCTTATTACGCGGAAAATAATGATTCCTCCAATCGGCAAAGCAGGGACCCACCGGACGGGCCACCATATTTTGCAAAAAACGCTTTTGTCCCCGATCATGGGGACCCACCGACGGGCCATCGATTTCACTTAAAAATCGCCCCCGCTTGCCGCCTCGACCCACCGGAAGTGCCTCCTAATTACGCACAAAAAATGAACACTTCGCTAGCTCGGACCAACTTTGGTGGAGGCTGACTTAGGGCCTACTAAGTTGACGGGACGAAGAGCTTTGTCAACTTAGTCAATATGAACGATTCTAGCTCCAAAGGACCGTCGATGTCCATCCAACGGCCGTAGTGCTTCTTCAACCTCTGGTCTTCTTGCTCCACCGCCCAAACCAGCACCGGTCGTGCCTCATGCTCCCGCCTCCGTGGACGGTTGTCTTGCCGTGGAGGACTCACCGCCTCTACTATTCCCACACTGGCCAGCCTCAAGGGCGACGGCAGCCTCACACCGCAGCCGAACCAAGGAACCTCGACTCCTCTCCGCTGGCTTCCACCGCTGCGTTTCCCGTCTCCGCGTTGTGCCCTTCCTAGGCCTCGCCGTCGTCCACCGCCGTGGTGCTCTCCGTGCGGCGTGGTCAACGTGGTCAAGGAACGACTTCCATCGGAAGAGTACTGTACGTGGAGAGGCTGGCAGCTGGGTCCATGGCCACAGCCCAGTTTTTTTGTGATTTGCCAAGTAAGTCGCTTTGTCAGGCCTGTTGGGCTGCAAATCTTTCAAGACGAGGAGAGCTTTCATTCGGCTGGCCGAGAAAATGGTCCATCAGTAATGAGAAATGGTTTGTACATTTTTAAAACACATCAAAGCGGCAATTAGTTTCAAATATCTTTTTTTTATTTCGAGATTTTAAATTACATTAAATTTTATGCGTGGAGAATTTGTTGGATTTTGTATTGATATACATTTAGTTTTAAAATCAGTTTGAATGTGAGTCAAATTTCGATTAAAACAGTTCGACTGCACCAAATATGCAAAATTTTGTATAATTTTTTAACCGTGGCCACAATATGGGCTTTAATGATAACAAAAAGAATATGTGCTCCAAAAAAACCTTAAGAATTAGCAAATGGGCTATAAATTATTAGAAATAATGGCAGATGGGCTGTATGTTGTTTTCCACAGATTTGAGGCTTTCCTAAAAAAGGTTGACGACAAGCGATCTTGTTGGATGGCCATCCAACGGCCGTCGTCTTCTTCAATCTCTGCTCTTCCTGCTCCACCCGCCAAATAAGCGCCAAGGGACTGCTCGCTCCCTCCTCCTCATGGCCGGTGTGCTATCGCAAGCAGCCTCATCGCCCCACCGCATTCCCATCTTTGGTCTAGCCATCCTCTACTCACCCACACTCGCCGTTATTCTCCGCGACGGAGACGAACCAAGAACCCTCGTTCAACAGACTCTCCTCGCGTGGGAAACAATCGCCGAGTCTTCCCCGCCTCCGTGTCGTTCCATTCCTAGGCCTCGCCGTCGCCCACCGCCTCGGTGCTTTCGGCGCTGCCTGGTCAACGTGGTCAACAACCGACATGCATCCGGCGGACTATACATGGAGAGGCCGATAACCGGGTCCACGGCCGCATGCAAGGAAATGCCTCCTTATTACGCCGCAAAATAATGATTCGCCCACCGACATCGTGGACCCACCGAAAGGGCCTCAGATTTCGTGAAAAAACATTACCGCCACTGACAGCTCGGACCCACCAGCTATATCTTCGCACTCAAGGAAGTGCCTCCTTATTACGCACAAAAAAATGAATACTCCCCCTGTTAGCTGGGACCCACTATAGTGGCAGGCTGACTTGTGGGCCTACTAAGTTGACGGGGATGGAGGGCTTTGTCAACTTAGTCAATATGCACGATTCTAGCTCCAAAGGACTGTCGATGTCCATCCAACGGCCGTAGTGCTTCTTCAACCTCTGGTCTTCTTGCTCCACCGCCCAAACCAGCGCCGGTCGTGCCTCGTGCTCCTGCCTCCGTGGCGGGTGCGATGTGGCGGAGGCCTCACCGCCTCTACTACTCCCACCGCTGGCCGTGCCATCCTCTACTCACCCACACCCCATGTTATTCTGCGGCGACGGCAGCCTCGCACCACAAATAACAAGAGAACCTCAGACTTTCACGCGTGGGCATCCATCGCTGTCTTCCCCAGCTCCGCATCGCCCCTTCCTAGGCCTCGCCGTCGCCCACCGCCATGGTGCTCTCGGCGCCGCGTGGTCAACGTGGTCAAGGAACGGCTTCCACGGACGTGGATCAGACGTGGAGAGGCGATACCGGATCCACACCGCCGCAAAGGAAGTGCCTCCTTATTACGCCGCAAAATAATTATTCCTCCACCTGACAACGGGGACCCACCGGACGGGCCACCATATTTCGTGAAAAAATGTTTCCCCCTGACTGCTGGGACCCACCAGCTACACCTTCGCACGCAAGGAAGTGCGGCCGAGCAAAAAAAAATGATTCGCCCCCACTACTGGGACCCACCAGCTACATCTTCGCACGCAAGGAAGTGCCGGACAGTCGGGACCCACCTCGTCGAAGCGTACGTAGCGTTGTCATTCTGGTCGCGAACGTGTGCATACATATATACTGGTGGATGTAGAGGCGCGCACGTGTCGTAGTAGAGGCGCGCACGTAGCATGTACACGTACGTACAACGGCGAGGGTGCAAGAAAGAAAATACGGCCACGTATGTACATATGGGCAGGGTCTCTAACGCCTATCGCGCATACGCACATGGCTGGGTCGAACGGAGAAACAACGCCGCTGCTGTGTTCATGGGGAGCCAACCGTTGGGTCGAACGGAATGCGTGGTCGTGTTCATCGAGGGCTTGGACGGAACAGCGATGGAAACGAGGCTGGCGCATCCGACAACGGAGGAAACGGCCTTGTGTTCGACCGCCATGTTCAAACGGGTCCCGTTGATCGGGAGGGCTCGCGTCATCGCAGAACGGAGGAAACGGACCTCCTACGGTCAAACGGGGTCCCGTTGATCGGGAGGGTATGGCGATCGCAAAACGGATGAAACGGATGTCCCTACGGTCAAACGGGGTCCCGCTGATCGGGAGGGTGTGGCGATCGCAAAACGGACGAAACGGACTTGTGTTGGGCGCCACGGTCAAAACAGAGGGTGAGGGTGTGGCGTATCGCAAAACGGACTCCACGGATATCTGTTCATCACCACCGCCGACCTCCTCCACCTCCACGGGCTACCATCGACCTCCTCCAGCCTCCACGGGCTCCTGCTCATCCAGCCTCCACCGCGCGCTTCTCCACCGCCATCGCTCAACCATCCCTCCACACGGCACCCTCCACCGCTCATCGCTCATCCAGCCCTCCACACCACGGGTCCTGCTCAACGACCCTCCACGGCCAACCCTCCACCGCCTACTATTCATCCAGCCCTCCACACCACGGGTTCCAGCTCATCCAGAGGCAACGCCACCGCCATCGCTCATCCAACCCCCCGCAACGCCATAGTTCATCCTGCAGGCAGCATCGATCGGCTTCAGCTTAGCAGCAGAGCGGCGAATCACTCCATCGGGTTCGCCATCAGCCATCGATCGATCGCCGGTTCGATAATGCGTAGCCTGCACTGCAATCGCTCGGGTTCAGTTAGAGCCCAACGCCTTGCTCGGGTTCAATTAGAGCCAACGCCTCGCACACACGCGCGTACGTACGAGAGAAACGCACATTGCTCCGCCCCCGACCTCCCACCGTAACCGGCAACTCCCCGAAATTTTCCTCCCCCTCGCTTCTACCACGGTTTTTTCCGTCATGGACGGCCCAAAGAATGTCATGCAGCTGCGTCTCCGCCCGCCCAGACTAAAAGCCCATTTTCTTTCATGATTTTTGTCACGTATAGGAGCCCACCACATCTATGATGATACCGGTTTTGTCACAATTATCGCATAGAAGTGTCATATGTATGACGGAAAAAAATTTCGTTCGGCCCAAAATGTCACGGATGTGTCTTTTTTTTGTAGTGATAGTAAGAACAATGATAATGTTGTTAGGGTTATGACTCGAGGTGGTAAGATGACCCAGGAACCTTTGTATCATGAGGGTCATCCTAAGAGAGTTGAGCAGGATTCTCGGAGAACTAATACTGATGCACCTAGTCCTCGTACTAAAAAGAAAAAGAAAATGATAGGAATTTGCATGCTAGTGAACCTGCTATAGCCACACCTGAGAATCCCAATGATATTTCTATTTCTGATGCTGAGACACAATCTGGTGATGAACATGAACCTAGTGATAATGTTAATAATGATGTTCATGTTGATGGTCAACCTAGTAATGATAATGATGTAGAGATTGAACCTGTTGTTGATCTTGATAACCCACAATCAAAGAATCAACGTTATGATAAGAGACATTTTGTTGCTAGAAAACATGGTAAAGAAACAGAACTATGGGTTCAGAAACCCATGCCCTTTCCTCCTAAGCCATCCAATAAAAAGGATGAAGAGGATTTTGCGTGCTTTGCTGAAATGATTAGACCTATCTTTTTGCATATGCGTTTGACTGGTATGCTTAAAATGCCTCCTTATGCTAAATATATGAAGGATATTGTTACTAATGAAAGAAAGATACCGAAAGCTGAAATTTCCACCATGCTTGCTAATTATACTTTTAAGGGTGGAATACCAAAGAAACTTGGAGATCCAGGAGTACCAACTATACCATGCTCCATTAAAAGAAACTATGTTAAAACTGCTTTATGTGATCTTGGAGCCGGTGTTAGTGTTATGCCTTTCTCCTTATATCGTAGACTTGAATTGAATAAGTTGACACCTACTGAAATTTCTCTGCAAATGGCTAATAAATCAACTGCTATACCCATCGGTATTTGTGAGGATGTGCCTGTTGTGGTTGTAAACGTTACTATCTTAACGGACTTTGTTATCTTGATATTACCGAGGACGACAGTATGTCGATTATCCTTGGTAGACATTTTTTGAATACTGCAGGGGCTGTTATTAATTGCAACAAAGGAAATGTCACTTTTCATGTAAAGGGTAATGAGCATACGGTACACTTTCCAAAGAAACAACCTCAAGTTCATAGTATCAATTCTATTGGAAATTTTTCAACTATTACTATTGGAGGTTTTGAATTCCCTCTACCTACTGTCAAAAAGAAATATGATATTCTTATTGTTGGGGAAATACATATCCCCATTGAGGTAACCTAGTGTTATTCGAAAATTCTCCGGTTTCATGTCATTCGGAAGAAGTTTGTTAATAAGACTTGATCAACCTTGTTAATGGATTCCTTTCGATGAGCATGAGATGGATGAATTTAGAAAGCACAACTCTCTGTACCCATCTTTTACTTTTTTTTTATTTATATTAAATAAAGCAAAAATAGTGTTCTCTGTCTGTTTTTTGAATTATCCATGCAATAAAAAATGTCGCGAAAATAAAAGTTCTCCAAATGCCCTGAAAATTTAGTATGATTTTTATGCAATATTTAAGAATTTCTGACATGAACACACACCAGGGGGCCTCACCAGCTAGCCACAAGGGTGGAGGGCGCGCCCCTTGACCTTGTGGGCCCCACGCGGCCCCCTCCACTTATTCCAGCACCCATCCACTCCTTCCTCTAGAAAAATCACCCCGTAGCTCAAACCCGTGTTCTTGCTCATCTTGCTTCCATTTTCGATCTCCTTGCTCAAAGCCCCATTCACAAAACTGCTTTGGGGGATCGATCTTCGGTATGTGACTCCTCCAATGGTCTAATTAGTTTTTGTTCTAGTGCTTTATTCATTGCAAAACAATTCTGCTGTGGTGGCCTTGTTCTTGAGCTTGCATGTCAAATGTATATGGTCCAAAGTAGTTTTAATGCATGATATAGCCTCTAGGCACTTGTAGGAGTAGTTGCTATCAATTTTGTTGAGTTTGGTTCACTTTTATTTTGAGTCACTAAAATTTCAGAAATTTTTCAGAGGAAGAAAATTTCCAGGAAAATGTACCAAGGTGGTTCTTCGAGGAAGTAAGGACCCAGGCCTGCGATTTGTGAGCAGGACCTTGAACCGCCAAGAGAAGCTCAAGTGAAGCCATGTGAATGGTCGTCGGATGAATTTATGGATTGTGCAGGTTTCAAGGATGAATACTATGCGTACATACAAAATGCCGGCCTCGAGCACTTCTTATCGGACCAATGCTTACAATATTATTATCTCACGGATTCCTTCGTGCGGAGGGTTTGAGTTTTCATCCAAGCATAATACTCATACTGTCATGTTTGATCTTTATGATGAATCTTATACCATGGACCTAGAAGACTTTTGTGATGCATGTAAAATTCCGCAATGGGGCAGTCTTAGTGAGCCTCACAAATCTGAATATAATGATTTTCTTGCTAGCATCACCGTTGGAGAAACTAGAAATATCACACAAGCTACCATAGGGGGCATTCACTTTCCTGCCATACATTACTTTGCTCTCTTTATAGGTAGATGCATTAATGGTAAATATGAACATTGCCACCTTTGTGTTCCAGATCTTAGTGTCCTCAAGTGTGCGGTGTTAGGTGATAAGCGATATAACTTAGGGGCCATTATTGCTAGGAGGTTACATCTTAATGCTAAAGATGGAGATTTATTTGGTGGGATTTATGCAACTCGTTTAGCTAATTATTTGGGTGTACCCATAAGAGGGTATGATATCGAGCTGCCACATGCTTTTCTAGATTATGAGGCGATGGTACGCTACCAGTTTCTTAAGAGGAACGAACAGTTCCTCTAGTACAGACTAATCTTTGATAGACGGCGTGACGTCCATGTTATTCTTCCTGCTCCTGCTTTCTTTAACTTTCAGGCAAATGGGAGATACTTTATAACTAGGGAGGAGGCAAACGAGTATGAGAGAACAGTGGAGGCTGCTCTCCTCCATGCAACAGCCCTTCAGGCAGTAGCTGTTGCATCCCAGTACAACCCCAACTACAACTTTGGATATCCATCGGACCAGCCGTGGAGTGTGCTTGTTGGTGGTGGGGGGGGGTATAAACTTTACCATTCTGTTTGGGAACTGCCTATAATGTATGTAGCATGGAAGATACCGAGATCTCTTAGTTGTTATGTTGACAATGAAAGCATGCCGCTCAAAATATTATTTATCTCTATTTCAAAACACGAGCTCTGGCACCTCTGCAAATCCCTGCTTCCCTCTGCGAAGGGCCTATCTATTTACTTTTATTGCTGAGTCAGCATCCTTTTATAAAAAGCACCAGTTAGAGAGCACCACTGTCATTTGTATGCATTGTTATTAATTTATATTAAGTATTACTATGACTCGATCTCTTTTACCATGAATTATAATGTCTAGTCAGTCCTTGATCTTCAAGGGTGCTTTGCATTTACGTTTTGCGGTCTCAGAAAGGGCTAGCGAGATACCATCTTGTTATATTATATCATGATTGTTTTGAAAAAATTGTTGTCATCCGAAATTTATTATTATTGCTCGTTAGTTGATTATGCCATTGATATGAGTAAATGTGAGACCTAAAAGTTATTGTGAATATGGTTAGTTCATGATCTATGCTGAAAACTTGAATGCTGGCTTTACATATTTGCAACAACAAGATCAAACAGAGTTTATAAAAGTTTTTGTTTATCACTTTCAGTTTGTCAACTGAATTGCTTGAGGACAAGCAATGGGTTAAGCTCGGGGGAGTTGATACATCTCCATCGTATCTACTTTTCCAAACTCTTCTGCCCTTGTTTTGGACTCTAACTTGCATGATTTGAATGGAACTAACCCGGACTGATGTTGTTTTCAGCAGAATTGCCATGGTGCTATTTTTGTGCAGAATAAAAAGTTCTTGGAATGACCTGAAACTTCACAAACATAAGTTTTGGAGTTAATAAAAAATATTGGCGAAAGAATCAAGTGAAGGGGGCCCACACCCTGGCCACAAGGGTGGGGGCGCGCCCACCCCCTGGGGCGTGCCATCTGACCTTGTGGGCCCCCTGGATCTCCACCGACCTCAACTCCAACTCAATATATTCACGTTTGGGGAGAAAAAAATCAAAGAGAAGGATTCATCGCATTTTACGATACGGAGCCGCCGTCAAGCCCTGTTCTTCCTCTGCAGGGAAGATCTGGAGTCCGTTTTGGGCTCCGGAGAGGGGAATCTGTTGCCATCGTCATCATCAACCATCCTCCATCACCAATTTCATGATTCTCACCGCCGTGCGTGAGTAATTCCATTGTAGGCTTGCTGGACCGTGATGGGTTGGGTGAGATTTACCATGTAATCGAGTTAGTTTTGTTAGGGTTTGATCCCTAATATCCACTATGTTCTAAGATTGATGTTGCTATGACTTTGCTATGCTTAATGCTTGTCACTAGGGCCCAAGTGCCATGATTTCAGATCTGAACCCTTTATGTTTTCATGAATATATTTGTGTTCTTGATCCTATCTTTCAAGTAATAGTCACCTATTACGTGTTATGATCCGGCAACCCCGGAGTGAAAATAGTCGGGACCACTCCCGGTGATGACCGTAGTTCGAGGAGTTCATGTATTCACTAAGTGCTAATGCTTTGGTCCGGTACTATATTAAAAGGAGGCCTTAATATACCTTAGTTTTCGATAGGACCCCGCCGCCATGGGAGGGCAGGACAAAAGATGTCATGCAAGTTCTTTTCCATAAGCACGTATGACTATATTCGGAATACATGCCTACATTATATTGATGAATTGGAGCTAGTTCTGTGTCACCCTATGTTATAACCGTTGCATGATGAATGACATCCGACATAATTATCCATCATTGATCCATTGCCTACGAGCTTTTCACATATTGATCTTTGCTACGTTACTTTTCCGTTGCCACTGTTACAATTGCTACAAAACTACTACTGTTACTTCTACCACCATTACTGTTACTTCCATATTACTTTGCTGCAAATATTAAGTCTTTCAGGTGTGGTTGAATTGACAACTCAGCTGCTAATACTCAAGAATATCCTTTGGCTCCCCTTGTGTCAAATCAATAAATTTGGGTTGAATACTCTACCCTCGAAAACTGTTGCGATCCCCTATACTTGTGGGTTATCAGTGGCTGGCGGGTGTCTGTTTCTCCTACTATAGTTGAATATAATTTGACTATGGCCGGTCCTTGAAGAATGTTAAAACAATAAACTTGACGAAACACCGTTGTGGTTTTGTGCGTAGGTAAGAACGGTTCTTGCTAGAAGCCCGTAGTAGCCACGTAAAACCTGCGACAACAAAATAGAGGACGTCTAACTTGTTTTTGTAGGGCATGTGTCATGTGATATGGTCAAGACATGATGTGATATACGTTATTGTATGAGATCATCATGTTTTGTAAAAGTTATCGGCAACCGGCAGGAGCCTTATGGTTGTCTTTTTATTGTATGAAATGCAAACGCCTTGTAATTGCTTTACTTTATCACTATGCGTTAGTGATAGTTGTAGAAGCAATAGTTGGCGAGACGACCACGATGCAACGATGGAGATCAAGGGTTCGAGCTGTTGACGATGAAGATCATGACGATGATTTGAAGATGGAGATCAAAAGCACAAGATGATGATGGCCATATCATGTCACATATTTTGATTACATGTGATGTTTATCTTTTTATGCATCTTATTTTGCTTAGTACAGAGGTAGCATTATAAGATGATCCCTTCACTAAATTTCAAGGTAAAAGTGTTCTCCCTGAGTATGGACCGTTGCTACATTCGTCGTGTTGAGACACCACGTGATGATCGGGTGTGATAGACTCTACCTCACATACAATCGGTGCAAGACAATTTTGCACATGCGGAATACTTGGGTTAAACTTGACGAGCCTAGCATGTACAGACATGGCCTCGGAACACTGGAGACCGAAAGGTCGAACATGAGTCATATAGTAGATATGATCAACATAGAGATGTTCACCATCGATGACTACCCCATCTCACGTGATGATCGGACATGGGTTAGTTGATATTGATCATGTATCACTTAGACAACTTGAGGGGTGTTGATTTAAGTGGGAGTTCATTAGTAATTTTATTAATTAAACTTAATTTATCATAAACTTAGCCCTGATAGTATTTGAAAATTATGTTATCGATCAATAGCTCGCGATGTAGCTCCCCTATTTTTCATAGTAGCAATGATGCGGACTAGGTTCGTGATCTGAGGATTATCCTCATTGCTGCACAGAAGAATTATGCCCTTGATGCACCGCTAGGTGACAGACCTATAGCCGGAGCAGATGCAAACGTTATGAATGTCTGGCAATCTCGGTATGATGACTACTTAATAGTTTAGTGCACGACGCTTTACGGCTTAGAACCGGGACTTAAAAAAATGTTTTGAACGCTACGGAGCATATGAGATGTTCCAAGAGTTGAAATTGGTATTTCAGATTCATGCCTGTGTCGAGAGGTATGAGACCTCGGACAAGTACTTTGCCTACAAGATGGAGGAGAATAGCTCAGCCAGTGAGCATGTGCTTAGGATGTCTGGGTACTATAATCGTGTAACATCCCAAATTTTCAATTTGGAATGTTATACATAGAGCATCATTGCATATCATATTTTTGTTGCATTTCTGGCTCGATCCTAGAAATTCTACACAACTCAAGGACCCACGGAGAGAGTTGGGGATTTCGTTATTTTCATATTTGAGTTTTCTCAAATTTTGAAAATAGGATCATTTGATTTTATTTATTTTATCTTCAATTATTTATACTATCAAAATATGAGAGAGGGAATAAAATGACTTTCCCAAAATAAAGAAATAATGAAGATTTAATAAAAAAATCAAATAAGATTTTATTTCGGAGTTTTTCGCCTTTTTATTTGAATTTAGAAAAAATGCACGTTTTTCAAAATTGCATTTAGGCCCCAAATAAATATTCGTCTAGTCCGGCTTGATTTTAGAAGCCGGGGAAAATTTATTTCGGGATTTTTGGAGTCCGTTTAGTATTTCTTTTTATTTTTCTTCTGCGGAATTATTGAAAAAAGCGCACCGACCTACGGGCCGTGTCCGCTTTGGGACACCTGACCCTGGGGGCTTTATAAGCCGCCCACCCGGGTCAACCCTAGCCGCCCTACCGCTCGACCCGCCACCACCGCCGCCGCCACCACCCATTGTCGCCGGACGCCGCCATTGCCGACGCCGACCCGCGCCGCCCGTCGACCCCACGGACCCGCCACCGTCGCGGATCCGCCCACGAGGTTCGCCGCGCCTCGACTTCCGTGCCTTTGGTTTTTTTTTTAAAACCGAACGGTTTTCGTCGGTTTTTTTTTCTTTAGATCGGTTTTTCTCGGTTCGGTTAAATAGCGAGCGTTCGCTCGTTCGTTCGTTTTTAACGAACGCGTTCGTCAGATTAGTTTAGTTAACGAACGTCCGTTCGTTAACCTGTTCGTCGTTTTTCTTTTTCTCGGATTTAATCCGTGATTTTTCTGATCGCGATTCCTGATCCGATTTTCGTTTTAGTATAACTTTTCGCCCGTTTATCGGAATCAAGCGATTCAAGCGCCTGGAGTTTCGTCTCGAAACCCTCTTTCCGAATAACCAACTTAAACAAGTTTTTGCCTCTGTAAAATTTGACTTAGATCCAGATTAGTAAAACGGAGTTGTTTTCTTTCGTCGTTTGACTTTCGTTGCTTCGTTTGATTTGTTTCTTTTTGCAAACCGGAGTTCTTAAGTTGAACTATCTGGTTAGATCTATTTGAGTTTTACCTGTGCATTAGATGAGTTCTTATTGTATGCTTTTTTGTTTGTCTGCGATAGAATACCCGGAGTGCGGAGCCTGTTACTTCGAGTCTCTAGGTTTCGCGGATCATCAGCAAGGCAAGTAACACTTTGATCATACTCTTATCTACTATCCAGTTTTATTGCATTAGATCAATCCTCAAACATTGCATGATTAGGATCTAATTAAATTGTGGGATGGGAAATAGATGAGGTAGTACCTATTACCTGTTTATTTTCAAACCCTTGGGAGTTACTTCTACGTTTGCTTATTATGCCATGCTATGCTAATAGACGTGGATTGGGTGAGTGTATCCATGACAGATGTGAGATTGTTAATTAATGGTTTATTTAAGGTGGCAACTTAAACACACATCTGGGTGGATTGAGGCACCTGGTTTCCATCAAGACTTGCCTGATTTCTTCTGACCGCCACCTGTGCTCAAAGGGATCATGAGATTATTCATGCTAGAAACTTCCGTGTGCAGCCACATGCTACTATGGGCTCTAGCATAGTTGACTAAGTTGTGCGAACTCTTACGGGTAGACTAGCTGATGTAGGGGTTGTAGGTTGGTACGGTCTACCCAGACGTAAGGTGCTAGCGCTTCTGAAAGACTATGTCTCGGTCATCCGTTTCTCAAACACCATGTAGTGCGAGAATTCAAATGGAGGAGATCGAGTCTTGTGGGGAAAAGTGCACAAACCTCTGCAGAGTGTATAAACTAATCATGATTAGCCATGTCCCCGGTCATGGACATCTTGAGTATCTAGTATTTGGATTATCATGTGAATCTCATCATGTTACTCTAATTAATATTGTTGGGTTGTTAATGAGTACTTTTAATTGGGATTGAGGATGCTGTCAACCATTCTCAATGTGCAACAACCACCATGATAGTTAAATAAATTTATTCCTTTGCAGTAGGGAAAAATTGGCTTTACGCAAAAACTGTAACCATAGAGCTTTCCACCAGCCATATATGCATGTTGTATAGGCTTATTCTTCCATTATTCTCTATGTGTTACTTTGCCAGCATATTCCATGTGCTGACCCGTTTTCGGGCTGCAACGTTTCATGTTGCAGACTTTTCAGACGACGAGTAAGGTGCTTAGGTCATGGTTCTATACTCAGTGATGCCGTTGGAGTTGATCGACTCGCTTATTCTTCTAAGCCTTCCGCTGTTATCGTTATTAGATGGCCTTAAGCCATATTTATTTTGTTAAGTTCTCTCTTGAGACATTCGATGTAATAAGTGTGTGATTGCTACTCGTTATAAATCCTTCGAGTAATTGTGTGGTGTCAACATTCTTGATCCAGGATGACACTTGAGCACGAGATCGATCTGCTTTGAGGTATGGTCGCTACAAAGATGGTATCGAGCACACACCGATCGTAGACACACGACCATTAAGCTAAAGCCCTAGATCACTACTCTCTTCTCATTTCTAACTCCTCATCTTTTCTACTCTTCTAGGATGACTAAGCGAGGATCAAGTTCACCCACCGGATGAAGATACACCCTTTGGGCGACACCGAAGGAAGTCACTAAGTACCGAACATCGAATAACAAGCTTCACCGGGACCTACAATTCCACCTTACTCAAGAAGAGCGCCGAAGATTCAAGCTCAAGTTCCGGAAGGACGCTTTGCGCCACCACGGAGCCCATAGAGTGTGTTTTAATGCACCAACTTGAGTCTGGGAAAGAGCATGGCAGCTCACATAACCATGGGACGCATTGGAGAAGTTTACAAAGAAGACCTCAAGGATACTATCTACCAGATTTGCGGGCGCCGAGACGAACAATGGGAAATAGTTGGCACTAAGAAGGATCGATCCATTGCAGCTTTCATCCAGGAGTTAAATCAGCACATTCGATGTCAGGAGAACCAGATGTGCACAGACATGATGGAGTTGAAGACAGCAAAGCCAAGATTATCGAACTAGAAGGAGAACTGAAGGCCACTCGCAAGGACTACATGGAGGAGATTGTAGCTCTAGTGAGACAAAACGGTGATCTTAAGGAGAAGATTGAAGAACTCATGGGAAATTCAGCACCCGGAGGAGAATATGAAGATTGCACCTGTCCATAGAACTACATCATCATCGATTTACACCGATTCGATCCTAGTGATGATGATTTCAAGATGAAGTCGAGCAGATATCATGGAGTCATCATCGAGCAGTTTTTCTAGTTGACCACCATAACAGTAGTAGATTTCCCCATTAAAAATTAGTTTTAGTCCCAGCACTTTGTAACGATAGATAGACCGTTGTATGCCCTTGTTTGAATTGATTGGAGTGATATTGTGTGTTTTGTCTCATGTGCATATGGGTAGTGTTTTCTCCCTAGACCTCATTCTATTCTTAACTCTCGTCTTTTCTATAACCCTCAGATGCCTCCGAGACGCGACCCCGGATTTGTTTTCCCGCCAGAGATCACTCATTGATTCAAGAGCAGAATGCCTTGATTCAAACATTGGTACAGAACCAAGGCAACAACAACAACAACAACAACAACAACAACAACAACAACAACAACAACAACAACAACAACAACAACAACAACAACAACAACAACAACAACAACAACCCACCGCCACCACCACCTATTGACCATTTGACCTGCTTAAGGCTGAATCCGCGGTGTTTTCCAAAGAGCACCGAGCCGATTGTTGCAGATGATTGGCTCTACAAAGTAGGGAGGGAGTTGACCACTGCAGGATGTACAGATGGGGAAAAGGTGAAATTTGCCGCACATCAGCTTGAAGGACCCACAGCAGCATGGTGGGAGAATTTTACACCACTTACCTCAGAGACACCGCCACATGGGATCGATTTCAAGAAGCTTTCCGACTGCCCATGTTTCAAAGGGAGCTATGGCCATGAAGAAGCGTGAGTTTCGCAACTTGCGCCAAGGAGGACGGACGATTGGCGACAAGATGTGGGTGACTTTAGTAAGCTAGCACGTTATGCCCCAGATGACGTTATACGGACGCAGCTAAGGTGAGAAGTTTCTAGAAGGACTGAATGATGAGCTGAGCATGCAGTTGATGGTAGCCACCTTCAATAACTACCAGGAGTTAGTAGATCATGCTCTTATGATTGAAGGGAAGCAGCAGCAGATTGACAATCGCAAGAGAAAGTATGGACAGGGGAAGCATAACTCTGGAGCTCAGCAGAAACTTCGCTTTACCCCGAAGCCAGGAGGACAATTTCAGCATACCCACAGAGGAGGTAGCTTGCACAACCATAATGGCACCAAGAACGGTAACGAGAATGGAGGAAGCAATGGACAAAACCGCACCAACCCGTCAACACCATCCAAGGTAGACCTGAGCCATATCACCTGTTTTAAGTGCCGTAAGACTGGTCATTATGCAAATGATTGTCCAGAAGGCCAAAATGGTAATGGCAATGGAAGCTCAGGAAAGAAGCCGAACCCTTTCAACAGGGGACAAGTGAACCACGTTACCGTGGAGGAGGTTGAAGCTCAGCCAGACGCAGTAATAGGTAAGTTTTTGGTTAAGACATTTACTGCAGTTGTTCTTTTTGATACTGGTGCATCGCATTCATACATATCAAGGGGATTTGTGGATAAGTATAAATTACCAACCCAAGCCCTTAGTTCACCCATGCTAGTAACCTCACCCGGAGCAGAATATATGGCAAGTATATGGTGCGATCGACTGCCATTAAGGATTGGAAACTATGTATTTCCTCGACCTAATAGTTTTGGAATCCCAAGGATTGGATGTGATATTAGGAATGGATTGGTTATCAAGTATGGAGGAACATAGATTGCGCCAAGAAGTCGATTTTGCTTACCACCCCGAAGGAGGAGAATCAAGTATGTATCACGGCATGAGCCGAGGAGAGCACATGTAAATTCCTTAACAGAGTTGTGCAAGAGAAAGTACCATGGTAAGGGATTACCCGGACGTGTTTCCTAAGAGTTGCCGAGCATGCCACGGACGAGACATTGAATTTCTGATTGAACTATCGCCGAGCATTTGGGCCGATATCTAAGAGACCGTATAGGATGCCAGCCCAAGATTTGGAGGAAATTAAGAAGCGATTAAGGAGTTACTTGGATAAAGGTTTTATACGCCCAAGTTCTTCGCCTTGGGGATCACCAAGATTTCTAGTGGAGAAGAAGGATGGATCTTTAAGAATGGTTGTTGATTATCGAGGATTGAATGAAGTAACCATTAAGAACAAATACCCGTTGCGATGATCAACGACTTGTTTGACCAATTGCAAGGAGCTAATGTATTTTCCAAGATCGATTTGCGATCGTGATACCATCGATTGAAGATTCGGAGCGGGATATACCCAAGACGGCTTTTACTACTGTGCACGGGCTGTATGAGTATACCGTTATGTCATTTGACTGACTAACGCCCACTTATTTTATGAACATGATGAACAAGGTGTTTATGGAGTTTTGGATAAGTTCGTCGTGGTGTTCATTGATGATATTTTGGTCTACTCAAAGAATGAAGAAGAACATAAGGAGCATTTGCGCTTGGTACTCGAGAAGCTCAGGGAACATCAGTTGTATGCCAAGTTCAGCAAGTGTGAGTTTTGGTTGAAGGAAGTTGGATTTCTGGACATGTTATATCCGGAGAAGGTATAGCAATGACCCCACTAAAGTTGCCACGGTGACAAATCGGGAAGCGCCAACAACAGTTGGAGAGATCCGAGTTCCTTGGACTCGCAGGATACTACCGGAGATTCATTGAGAATTTCTCGAGGATTGCGAAGCCCATGATAGAATTATTGAAGAAGGATACCAAGTTTATTTGGACTGAGGAGTGTGAGGCTAGTTTCCAAGAGTTGAAGAAGCGTTTGGTTACCTCACCAAGATTAATCCTGCCAGATCAAAGCAAGGATTACGAAGTTTATTACGACGCTTCACGCCGAGGACTTGGAGCAAAGGCTTATGCAGGAGGGAAGAGTTGTTTCGTATGCTCCACGACAGCTGAAACCTCACGAATTAAACTATGCCACGCATGATTTGGAGTTAGCAGCCGTAGTGCACGCATTGAAAACATGGAGGCATTTCCTCATTGGAAATCATTGTGAGGTGTATACTGATCACAAGAGTTTGAAGTACATCTTCACACAGAAGGAGTTAAATCTCAGGCAGAGAAGATGGTTGGAGCTCATCAAGGATTATGATATGAGATTGCATTACCACCCCGGAAAGGCTAAGGTGGTAGCAGACGCGTTGAGTCGTAAGAGTCATGTTAACATCCTAATGACCGGAGGTTTACCAAAAGAATTAGCCGAGGAATTTCGGGAGCTATGTTTGGAAATAGTTCCGCGAGGCTATGTAGCAGCGTTGGAGATTCAATCTACTTTGATGGACAAAATCAGAGAAGCTCAAAGGACAGATAAGGAAGTTGCTTCTATTAAGGAGAAGATGAGCAAGGGAAAAGCAAAGGGATTTCGTGAGGATGAGCATGATACCTTATGGTTTGAGGACCGCGTTTACGTACCAAGTGATCCGGAGATTCGGGACTTGATTTTGCAAGAGGCACATGATTCGCCGTATTCGATCCACCCCGGAAATACCAAGATGTATTTGGATTTGAAGGATACTTTCTGGTGGACTGGAATGAAGAAAGATATCACAGAGTATGTAGCAGTTTGTGATGTGTGTCAGAAGGTGAAAGCAGAACATCAGAAGCCAACAGGATTGTTACAGCCATTGCCTATACCCGAATGGAAGTGGGATAAACTAGGTATGGATTTCATCACGGGATTGCCCAGGACCCGTTCAGGCTATGACTCGATTTGGATTGTAGTCGATCGTTTGACGAAGGTAGCTCATTTCATTCCAGTAAAGACTACCTACAGCAGTGCCAAATTGGCTAAAATATACATGACAAGGATTGTATGCTTGCATGGAGTTCCGAGGAGTATCGTATCAGATAGAGGAACCCAATTCACCTCAAAGTTCTGGAAGCAGTTGCACGAAACTTTGGGAACCAGACTGGAGTTTAGCACAACCTTTCATCCACAGACTGATGGACAAACAGAGAGAGTCAACCAGATCTTAGAGGATATGCTGAGAGCATGTGCTTTGGATTATGGATCAAGTTGGGATGATAACTTGCCCTATGCGGAGTTTTCTTATAACAACAGCTACCAAACCAGTTTGAAGATGGCACCTTTCGAAGCCTTGTTCGGAAGGAGATGCGGAACGCCGCTACTGTGGGATGAAGTTGGAGACCGCCAGTTGTTTGGACCGGATTTGATTAAGGAGTCTGAACGGAAAGTAAAGTTAATTCGCGATAGGCTCAAGGTAGCCCAGTCAAGACAAAAGAGCTATGCAGATTCAAAACGCAAGGAGACATAATATGAAGCCGGAGACAGAGTTTATCTTCGAGTATCTCCGCTTCGAGGAGTTAAGCGTTTTGGTGTTAAAGGAAAATTAGCGCCACGTTTCGTGGGACCATACAAAGTTTTGGAGCGCATGGGAGAAGTTGCGTACAAGTTGGAACTACCCGAAGGATTGTCAGGTGTCCATGATGTGTTTCATGTTTCTCAGTTGAAAAAGTGTCACGCAGAGATGGCGGATATACCACTGAGAGATACTGTGCCACTAGAGGCGATTCAGTTGAGTAACGATTTGACCTATGAGGAGAAACCAACAGATTCTCGAGTTTGCCACCGAGTCACCCAAAGAAGGTCATTAAGTTTTGCAAAGTTCAGTGGAGCCACCACACCGAGGATGAAGCCACCTGGGAGCGAGAGGAAGATCTGCTTAAGGACCACCCTCACCTATTTTCTAGCCAACCCGAATCTCGAGGGCGAGATTCATCTTAAGGGGGTAGGTTTGTAACATCCCAAATTTTCAATTTGGAATGTTATACATAGAGCATCATTGCATATCATATTTTTGTTGCATTTCTGGCTCGATCCTAGAAATTCTACACAACTCAAGGACCCACGGAGAGAGTTGGGGATTTCGTTATTTTCATATTTGAGTTTTCTCAAATTTTGAAAATAGGATCGTTTGATTTTATTTATTTTATCTTCAATTATTTCTACTATCAAAATATGAGAGAGGGAATAAAATGACTTTCCCAAAATAAAGAAATAATGAAGATTTAATAAAAAATCAAATAAGATTTTATTTCGAGTTTTTCGCCTTTTTATTTGAATTTAGGAAAATGCGCGTTTTTCAAAATTGCATTTAGGCCCCAAATAAATGTTCATCTAGTCCGGCTTGATTTTAGAAGCCGGGGAAAATTTATTTCGGGATTTTTGGAGTCCGTTTAGTATTTCTTTTTATTTTTCTTCTGCGCGGAATTATTTAAAAAACAAGACCGACTCTACCTCTGGTAGTGTCCGCTTGGACACCCGACCATGGGGCTTTATAAGCCGCCCACCCGGGGCGAACCCTAGCCGCCTAACGCCCAACCCGCCGCCGCCACCTCGCGCGCCGCCGCCGCCATGGCCGACCCGCGATCACAGGCCGAGGTTCGCGCACCGACTTACGTGCCTTCGGTTTTATTTTAAAAAAACTGAACGGTTTTCGTCGGTTTTTTTTCTTTAGATCGATTTTTCTCGGTTCGGTTAAATAGCGAGCGTTCGTTTGTTCGTTCGTTTTTAACGAACGCGTTCGTCAGATTAGTTTAGTTGACAAACGTCTGTTCGTTAACCTGTTCATCATTTTTCTTTTTCTCGGATTTAATCCGCGATTTTTCTGATCGCGATTCCTGATCCGATTTTCGTTTTAGTATAAATTTTCGCTCGTTTATCGGAATCAGGCGATTCAAGCGCCTGGAGTTTCGTCTCGAAACCCTCTTTCCGAATAACCAACTTAAACAAGTTTTTGCCTCTGTAAAATTTGACTTAGATCCAGATTAGTAAAGCGGAGCTGTTTTCGTCGTTTGACTTTCGTTGCTTCGTTTGATTTGTTTCTTTTTGCAAACCGGAGTTCTTAAGTTGAACTATCCGGTTAGATCTATTTGAGTTTTACCTGCATTAGATGAGTACTTATTGTATGCTTGTTTGTTTGTCTGCGATAGAATACCCGAGTGTGCAGCTGTTACTTGAGTCTCTAGGTTTCATGGATCATCGCTAAGGCAAGTAACACTTTGATCATACTCTTATCTACTACCCAGTTTTATTGCATTAGATCAATCCTCAAACATTGCATGATTAGGATCTAATTAAATTGTGGGATGGGAAGTAGATGAGGCAGTACCTATTACCTGTTTATTTTCAAACCCTTGGGAGTTACTTCTACGTTTGCTTATTATGCCATGCTATGCTAGTAGACGTGGATTGGGTGAGTGTATCCATGATGATGTGAGATTGTTAATTAATGGTTTATTTAAGGTGGCAACTTAAACACACATCCTGGGTGGATTGAGGCACCTGGTTTCCATCAAGACTTGCCTCAGATTTCTTCTGGACCGCCACCCGTGCTCAAAGGGATCATGAGATTATTCATGCTAGAAACTTCCGTGTGCAGCCACATGCTACTATGGGCTCTAGCATAGTTGACTAAGTTGTGCGAACTCTTACGGGTAGACTAGCTGATGTAGGGGTTGTAGGTTGGTACGGTCTACCCAAACGTAAGGTGCTAGCGCTTCTGAAAGACTATGTCTCGGTCATCCGTTTCTCAAACACCATGTAGTGCGAGAATTCAAACGGAGGAGATCAAGTCTTGTGGGGAAAAGTGCACAAACCTCTGCAGAGTGTATAAACTAATCATGATTAGCCGTGTTCCCGGTCATGGACATCTTGAATATCTAGTATTTGGATTATCATGTGAATCTCATCATGTTACTCTAATTAATATTGGTGGGTTGTTAATGAGTACTTTTAATTGGGATTGAGGATGCTGTCAACCATTCTCAATGTGCAACAACCACCATGATAGTTAAATAAATTTATTCCTTTGTAGTAGGGAAAAATTGGCTTTACGCAAAAACTGTAACCATAGAGCTTTCCACCAGCCATATATGCATGTAGTATAGGCTTATTCTTCCATTATTCTCTATGTGTTACTTTGCCAGCATATTCCATGTGCTGGCCCGTTTTCGAGCTGCAACGTTTCATGTTGCAGACTTTTCAGACGACGAGTAAGGTGCTTAGGTCGTGGTTCTATACTCAGTGATGCCATTGGAGTTGATGGACTCGCTTATTCTTCCAAGCCTTCCGCTTTTATCGTTATTAGATGGCCTTAAGCCATATTTATTTTGTTAAGTTCTCTCTTGAGCATTCGATGTAATAAGTGTGTGATTTCAACTCATTATAAATCCTTCGAGTAATCGTGTGGTGTCGGCATTCTCGATCCAGGATGACACTTGAGCACGTAGATCGATGTTTGAGGTCCGGTCGCTACAAATCGCTTGAATCAAGTGGGAGTGAATCTTCTAGATAAGATAGTGACTGACAGAGTTCTCTATTCACTATCACCAAGCTAGTAGAACTTCGTGATAAACTATAATATGCAAGGGATGACGAAAACGATTCCCGAGCTCTTTGCGATACTGAAATCGGCAAAAGGTAGAAATCAAGAAAGAGCATCAAGTGTTGATGGTTAACAAGACCACTAGTTTCAAGAAAAAGGGCAAGGGAAAGAAAGGGAACTTCAAGAATTATGGCAAGCAAGTTGCCACTCCCATAAAGAAGCCCAAAGTTGGACCCAAGCCTGAAACTGAGTGCCTCTACTGCAAAGGAAATGGTCACTGAAAGCGCAACTGCCCCAAATACTTGGCGGATAAGAAGGATGGAAAAGTGAACAAAGGTACATTTGATATACATGTTATTAATGTGTACCTTACTAGTATTCATAGTAGCCCCTGGGTATTTGATACGAGTTCAGTTGCTAAGATTAGTAACTCCAAAGAGGAGTTGCAGAATAAACAGAGACTAGTTAAGGGCGAGGTGACGATGTGTGTTGGAAGTGATTCCAAGGTTGATAAAATCACCATCGCATACTCCCTCTACCTTCAGGATTAGTGTTGAACCTAAATAAATGTTATTTGGTGTTTGCATCGAGCATGAATATGATTGGATCATGTTTATTGCAATATGGTTATTCATTTAAGTCAGAGAATAATTGTTGTTCTGTTTACATTAATAAAACCTTCTATGCTCATACACCCAATGTAAATGGTTTATTGAATCTCGATCGTAGTGATACACATATTCATAATATTGATGCCAAAAGATGCAAAGTTGATAATGATAGTGCAACATATTTGTGGCACTGCCGTTTAGGTCATATTGGTGTAAAGCGCATGAAGAAACTCCATGCAGATGGACTTTTGGAATTACTTGATTATGAATCATTTGATACTTGCGAACCATGCCTCATGGGCAATATGACTAAAACTCCATTCTCCGGAACAATGGAGCGAGCTTATGACTTGTTGGAAATATTACATACCGATGTATGCGTTCCGATGAGTGTTGAAGCACGTGGCGGGTATCATTATTTTCTCACCTTCATAGATGATTTGAGTAGATATGGGTATATCTACTTGATGAAATAAGTCTGAAACATTTGAAAAGTTCAAAGAATTTCAGAGTGAAGTTGAGAATCATCGTAACAAGAAAATAAAGTTTCTATGATCTGATCGCGCAGGCGAATATTTGAGTTACGAGTTTGGGCTTCAATGAAAACAATGTGGAATAGTTTCACAACTCACGCCACCTGGAACACCACAGCGTAATGGTGTGTCCGAACGTCGTAACCGTACTTTATTAGATATGGTGCATCTATGATGTCTCTTACCGATTTATCATTATCATTTTGGGGTTATGCATTAGAGACAGCTGCATTCACGTTAAATAGGGCACCATCTAAATCCGTTGAGACAACACCGTATGAACTGTGGTTTGGCAAGAAACCTAAGCTGTCGTTTCTTGAAGTTTTGGGGTTGCGACACTTATGTCAAAAGGCTTCAGCCTGATAAGCTCGAACCAAATCGGAGAAGTGCGTCTTCATAGGATACCCTAAGAAAACAATTGGGTACACCTTCTACCACAGATCCGTAGGCAAGATCTGTGTTGCCAAAAATGGAACCTTTCTAGAGAAGGAGTTTCTATCGAAAGAAGTGAGTGGGAGGAAAGTAGAACTTGATGAGGTAATCATACCTTCTCTCTAATTGGAAAGTAGCACCTCAGAGAAATCCGTTCCCGCGATTCCTACACCAACTAGAGAGGAAGCTCATGATGATGATGATCATGAAATTTCAGATCAAGTTACTACTGGACCCCATAGGTCGAACAGAGCACGTTCCGTACCAGAGTGATATGGTAATCCTGTCCTGGAATTCATGTTAATAGACCATGACGAACCTACGAACTATGAAGAAGCTATGATGAGCCAGATTCTGACAGATGGCTTGAGGCCATGAAATCTGAGATAGGATCCATGTATGAGAACAAAGTGTGGACTTTGGTGGACTTGCCCGATAATCGGCAAGCCATAGAGAATAAATGGATCTTCAAGAAGAAGACTGACGCTGATGGTAATGTTACTGTCTACAAAGCTCGACTTGTCGCAAAAAGTTTTTGACAAGTTCAAGGGGTTGACTACAATGAGACTTTCTCACCCGTAGCGATGCTTAAGTCCGTCCGAATCATGTTAGCAATTGCCGCATTTTATGATTATGAAATTTGGCAAATGGAAGTCAAAACTGAATTCCTTAATGGATTTTTTAAAGAAGAGTTGTATATGATGTAACCAGAAGGTTTTGTCGATCCTAAAGGAGATAACAGAGTGTGCAAGCTCTAGCGATCCATCTATGGACTGGTGCAAGCATGTAGCGACCCGACCTCAGACGGTCAAGCCTCTGTGTTTCTGTGCCATCCCTGGATCAGTATGCTGGCACACACAGTACATCAATGTATATATCAAAGTGTAATCACATGTATAAATAACGTAAAATGATATATACCTCATAATACTCAGCGGAAACAATCAAACGGGTGTGGAGTCCCATCAACGCCATCGGCAGGTTGAGTGTAGACCGTAACCTGTATCGTAACTCTTACTCGTCGAGAAATATCTGCAACATGATATGTTGCAGCCGTGTAGGTCAAGACATTGAATGTACCGCAGGATCACAATAAGAAAAACAGATGATAAACTATACTATATGCAATATGGCTTTGTGGCTCAGATCGAGTTTTGTTTATGTAAAAGCTGGTTTTATTTTCCCTACATCAAAGGAATAAATGGAGTATGTACTATAGAGTTTTCTATCATGACATGGTTCCGCCAACCGATGTCTCATAGCCCAAATTCATCATAAGTTGCCCACAATTAAGTTATCAATCCGTGTTGAGAGTTCCGAGATAGATCCAAGTCCAGATGCTCAAATTGTCCGTAATCGGGACACGGCTAATCGATTAGGTTTAAACCCTCTGCAGAGGTTTGTACACTTTACCCGCAAGATTCGATCCTCTTTTACGTTCTCGCACTTCGGGTGTTTGAGAACAAGACGATCAAACATGGTCTTCGAAGAGTTCCTCGACCACCGTCCGGTGCTCATCCAATCCTACCGTAGTTCTACATCTGCTAGCACCGTCCCAGCCAGAGTCACAACTAAGGTCAACCAAGCCAGAGCCCATAGTGACTTGCGGTTGCAGGTAAGCTTCCGGCATGAAGTATTCTTCCGTCTCTTTGAGTCTGGGTGAAGCTTTCCGCAAGATGTCATGGCGCTTCTCCATGCATCCCGCCAACCACTGGTTTCTCCAGGTGCCCGTCAACCATCCTTCACCCAAGAGTGTGTATTGAATTCTTGTCTCGAGTCTTGAAGTCTTGAGGCCTTGAAGATGCAGTCCTTGCAAATTCCATCATGGAGTTGTCGTCATTGACGAGATCCTCCATTCTCACACCACTCCCGAGCACTCATACCAACCCCGTCTACAATAGCGTAGCATTAAAATAAATAACGTCCCGGCTTGGTAACAGGTGATGGGTTCCTACCTCATGCATACTACTCAACTACAAGGATTCAATATCACTCTTGGAGGGTTGTTGCAAAGATGCCACTAAATGCAATAAACATAGGTATGAAAGCATGGTCAAAGTGAACTTGCTCGTAATACTTGATGAAGATAACAACGCTCTCAAAAATGACTTGGTAGAACTAATCGTCACTCCGTTGAAAATCTATATAGTCAAACATAGCATTCACATAAGCAAACATCCTAGCAAACAATTTTAGCACTCAAAATAACAATCAAAACAGCAAGGAAAATCGATAATAAAACTCAAACAAAATCAAAATAAACTTCAAATAAAACTACAAAGAAAACTACTAACGAAGATCTATGACTTTGCTACAAACATCTAATATAGTTTTGCCGTAAGTAAAAACTTAACAACAATTAAAATACTAAACTAATAAATTAACAGAAAATAAAATGTAAAATAACTAATTTAACAGAAAGTATTTTTTCCATAAAATTTTATTTGCAAAAGAAACAAATAAAAAGCTTTTATAAAACTCTAACTATGACCTATAGAAGGTTTCATACAAAACTAAGGAAAATAAATTTATTAAAATAAAATAAATTTTCTCCTGTTGTCTAACAGAACACAACTAATTTTGTCAAAAGTGACAAAAAGAAATAATTTAAAACTAATAAAACAATAAAGAAAAAGCTAAAACAGAACTAATAATAAAACAGTACTGTTTTGCTAAAAACCTAATTTAAATTAACCTAGAAATAAAATACTAAATACTACTGGATAAACAAAGGTCCTAGAGACCAGGAGCAAAAAGAATTAATTAAAACCTATTTTTGAACTCAAGTTATGGCCAAAATACTAATCTGAACAAAATTTATCAAATTCAAATTTAAACTACTCAAATTTGAAATCCAGAGACACTAAAAGAAACTTTAGCAAATTTGTGACACATACCAATTGGAATCACTCAAAATACTAAAAACTCTAAAAGATATGAATTTTCTAAGATTGCTATTTTTGAAAAAATGAATTACGGGATTTCGTGGATCTCACCGGAGTAGTCGTCGGAGTTGGGGAAGAAGATCGGATCCGATGTTGCGTTGATCCTAGAGGAAAGGAGATCACGGGACGGTGGAGAGGAGATCATATAAACCTCAGGAGAGGTCGAGGCGCGCGGCAACACTTGGCGGCGGCGGTGGTGCTGCTGCTGCTTCTGCTGCAGAGGAGAGGAGAGGAGAGGAGAGGTGTTGGTTTGATGTGTTGGAGGGGGGTGCTTGGGTATTTATAGTGGGGAGGGGAGGGCTTTGCTTGGGGTAGGGGACAAGAAATAGACTAGGATTAGGAAACAAAAGGGAAAAGATCTAGAAACAAATCGGAATAAACGGAAGTAGGACAAAAGTCCTACTAGGAAAGGAAAAGGAAAAGGAAAGGAGCGGCTCCCTCCTGGCTCCCTGTGCTCGCGTGGGCGTTGGCCTTGGCCGGCCGCTGGCTTGGCCTTGGGCCTTGGCCTTGGCCCAGGGCGCTTAATTTTTTTTTTTTTTGACAGAGACAACAAAACAAAAATAAATAAAAATTTTATATAGGCATATAATATATCAAAATTTTCAGAAAAAGATTTTCTACAACATGAACACTATTTTAGCTTCAAATAAAATACACACAAATTTTAATAATTCACACAGTGCTACCGGTCCAATAAAATCCAATAAAAATCATTTTTAAAATACCAAAATGACTTCAAATTAATTTATCTCCAATTTTCTGATGTAGGGAATCATGTTACCCTAGTTTCCATATATTTTGTTTTTGGAGAAAAATAATTTGAATAAAACTCAAATAACTCCAAATTGGAAATAAATTCAAAAGAACTTTGAATTTAATTCTTTTAAAACTCCCAACTCATATTTCATTTAATTTGAAGAAGTCATTTTATCTTCTCTCGTGAAAATCATTGAGTTGCATAAAGTTTCAGAATTGGAAATATTTTCCAAATGAAATTCAAATATTTTCAACAACCCTTGTCATTTAAATAAATGGAAGAAGTCATGTCATCTTCTCTCCAGGGTTTTGTGATGAAAAGAATTTGAATTCCCGAAGATCATAAGAGCAAAAATGAAGGTTTGGGAAAGTCCTTTTATTCCCTCTCATTCAACTTTCAAAAAGTTTCAAATTTCACTCAATTTCACACAAGCAACCACACCACTATCAAACAAACAAGCATAAATATTTATTTAATATAACATTCCAAAATTTAGAATTTTGGGATGTTACAAATCTACCACACTTAAAATGAATCTCGTCCTCGAGATTCGAAGAGGCAGCAAGAAAAGGTTAGGGTTTGGGGGTCTCCCAGCAAATCCGTCGATCGGAATGGTCTAGTGTGCTACCACACTTAAAAGCAGGGGTATGGTTCCAACAGAACTCAAGTACTCCATCCTAGGGTGAACACTATCGGTCTTCTCACAACTTCGAAGTAACTCCTACACTGGGCTCTTCGGTAGGGTCAAAACCTTTTCCTCAAATCGTGTCCTTTCATCCTGGTGAGGTTCTTCCGAGACTGTGTCTCCTTAGTGACAGGTCTGTCGCCAATAAACAACTATCGAGATCTCATGGTGGTCGACCATTACAGGTTTCTCCTGCAGGAATAATGGGTTGGGTTGGGTCTCACCGTATGACCTACGTTTGGCAACGGTTGCCGGTACATGGATCAATCTTCCTACCATTCTAAGGTTTTTGGCTTGTCGTATCGACGCTCTTCTAAAGTTTTCAAGTCTCTCTGATTTTCCATCAACATATGATAGTTCATGATAGAAGTCTCCGGTATGGGGGCCAATCCATCCCGTACTTGAATCATTACCACATACGTAAACAGTGAATCACGTATTCTAACACTTGGGCATAGTCACAAGCATTGCAGAATTTCTCTTGTTCTCGAACTGGGTTCGAGTAAATCCATTGATTCTGCAAGCTGAACAAAGCATCTATCGTTCTTCACACTCTTAGGTTTTTGTGTAACCTCCTACGAAACGTATGCTGATTGGATCACTGATTCTTCCAAATTTATTCCTTTATCAAGGTTACATCTGTTCCTTTTCAAAATCCTGGGCCTGTGGGTTATGGCCCACTTCAACACTAGTGCAGCTTTAACTCATCCTTGGAGTAACTCTCTTGTTCCATATTACACCTCCTTTAAATCCAAGTAGTACTGCTTTCTTCATACCATCATATCAAAAGCAAAACTCCAACTTTTTTCCTTCAACTACGGTCCGTGGAATATATATTTTCTTATCCATTAGTCTAGTCTTCTTCACGGTACTACCACCCTAAAATGAAGTTCACAATCCATCCATAGACCATATTTCTCATATCCTTGAAAATGGTCAAAATCTTTATTCATAGAGTAACAACTCAAAAAAATCCATGTATGAAATCATGACACATTAACTTTATTGATTCATGCTTTCATTACAATCTCGAGCACCCATTACATAACTCAACTCATCGAACTCATGAAAATGAAATTGCTTTTACTACTCTTGTTTCCAATATCAAAATTCCAACTACTCAACTCCAGCTTTCATCTTGTCGGGACATTTAGTAGCATAATGTCCTGCTTCCTTGCAACGAAAACAAATGACTTTCGATAAGTCTTTGGGCTTCTTGGAGATGGTGCTGCTCCTTGAGTTCCTTGCTTCCTTCGAGACAATGATTGGCATAATGCCCGACGTCCTTACATTCAAAACAGGTAATATGACTCTTGTCCCTATTTGCGAAAATGGGTTGTTCGAGGGTGTCTTTGTTTTCTCTTCCGGGTTTCTTCGTTCGATCAAACCTTCTATTCCCTTGGATCAAACTCTATTGCTTCCGTCCGGAAGTATCCGGATACTCTTTTCTTTCCTTGGTGCAATACTGTGAAAATGTCCTTCTTCTCCACATGAATAGCAGGCATTGGAGTAAAATTTGTTGAGGCCTTCTCCATCAAGGTCTTCAACACATTCCTTCATCACTGGTTCTTTCATAACTTCTCGGAGGGCTTCTTTCATTCCTTCTTCCTGCTCCTGAATAGTTTGTTGCACCATGGGGTAAATGTAACACCGAGTCGGGTAGTGGGTGGTTCCTTCACACAAGAAACAAGTCACCTTACTAGTTGGGCATTCCTCACCGGGTGTTTCTCCTCACAATGAGGGCATCCATCCTTGTGTTCCTCCTGGTGTGTCCTATTTATCCGCAAATCTTGCAGCACAAGGTTTATTTCTTGGTGTATCATGGTGCTTCCGAATAAGACGAGATCTTGTCGAGTCTTCTTGAATTCTTCCCAAGTCTTTGCTCCATTCCATCCTGTATAGCTTGATGCATCTTCCACCATGTTGCAGCACTTCCTTCAAAGTAATCTTGAGCGACGATACTTCATTCTTCCTTGAGACCAAATTGCTCCCAAGTGACTCTCCATGTTCGAATCCATAGCTCTGCCTCCGGCTGGGTTTTCGGTCCAGAGAATACCGGTCCAACTTCATTCATCAACTATGGGGTCCAAAAGTTTTGGGATGAGATATGAGAGAGGTGGGGAGGGATATACACACAATACAAACAATAGTTTTTGAAGAAACAAGTTTTACTTTGTGGCTGTCGGAAAACATCAAACAAATGACAGCTCACAAATCATCGCATCTAACGTAAGTGTGTAACAGGGGTTTGGTCTTCTAAAGGTCAAATAATTCTTCAGATTCTTCAAATTCTTCTAGTCTTCGGAGTCTTCAATTGTTGCAGCTTCAACTCTTCTAATGCATGGTCAAATCCTCTTTACTCTGAAGAGGCCATCGTTATCCGATATCTTGTCCTTCTTGGAGCGGCTTTAGTTGATTCTTCATGTGATCAAAAGGGAAAAGGGGTATATTCTAACTATTTGAGGTGAGAGTGTCTATTTGATAAAATCAGAAGAGATGAGAAGTAAGAGTCTTTTTGAAAATAAAGTTTTAGAGATTTTCGGTCCTAGGGCTTTCCGGTTTCTAGGGTCACGTCCTACACCAACATGTGCTCGATACCATATCATGAGCGACCCGACCTCGAGACGGTCAAGCCTCGTGTTTTTGTGCCATCCTCGATCAAGTATCTTTGGCACACACAAGACATCAATGTATATATCAAAGTGTAATCACATGTATAAATAACGTAAAATGATATATACCTCATAATACTCAGCGGAAACAATCAAATGGGTGTGGAGTCCCATCAACGCCATCGGCAGGTTGAGTGTAGACCGTAACCTGTATCGTAACTCTTACTCGTCGAGGAAATATCTGCAACATGATATGTTGCAGCCGTGTAGGTCAAGACATTGAATGTACCGCAAGATCACAATAAGAGAAAAACAGATGATAAACTATACTATATGCAATATGGCTTTGTGGCTCAGATCTGAGTTTTGTTTATGTAAAAGCTGGTTTTATTTTCCCTACATCAAAGGAATAAATGGAGTCTGTACTATAGAGTTTTCTATCATGACATGGTTCCGCCAACCGATGTCTCATAGCCCAAATTCATCATAAGTTGCCCACAATTAAGTTATCAATCCGTGTTGAGAGTTCCAGATAGATCCAAGTCCAGATGCTCAAATTGTCCGTAATCGGGACACGGCTAATCGATTAGGTTTAAACCCTCTGCAGAGGTTTGTACACTTTACCCGCAAGATTCGATCCTCTTTTACGTTCTCGCACTTCGTGGTGTTTGAGAACAAGACGATCAAACATGGTCTTCGAAGAGTTCCTCGACCACCGTCCGGTGCTCATCCAATCCTACCGTAGTTCTACATCTGCTAGCACCGTCCCAGCCAGAGTCACAACTAAGGTCAACCAAGCCAGAGCCCATAGTGACTTGCGGTTGCACAAGTAAGCTTCCGGGCATGAAGTATTCTTCCGTCTCTTTGAGTCTGGGTGAAGCTTTCCGCAAGATGTCATGGCGCTTCTCCATGCATCCCGGCCAACCACTGGTTTCTCCAGGGTGCCCGTCAACCATCCTTCACCCAGTAGTGTGTATTGAATTCTTGTCTCGAGTCTTGAAGTCTTGAGGCCTTGAAGATGCAGTCCTTGCAAATTCCATCATGGAGTTGTCGCCATTGACGAGATCCTCCATTCTCACACCACTCCGAGCACTCATACCAACCCCGTCTACAATAGCGTAGCATTAAAATAAATAACGTCCGGGCTTGGTAACAGGTGATGGGTTCCTACCTCATGCATACTACTCAACTACAAGGATTCAATATCACTCTTGGAGGGTTGTTGCAAAGATGCCACTAAATGCAATAAAACATAGGTATGAAAGCATGGTCAAAGTGAACTTGCTCGGTAATACTTGATGAAGATAACAACGCTCTCAGAAAATGACTTGGTAGAACTAATCGTCACTCCGTTGAAAATCTATATAGTCAAACATAGCATTGACATAAGCAAACATCCTAGCAAACAATTTTAGCACTCAAAATAACAATCAAAACAGCAAGGAAAATCGATAATAAAACTCAAACAAAATCAAAAGAAACTTCAAATAAAACTACAAAGAAAAACTACTAACGAAGATCTATGACTTTGCTACAAACATCTAATATAGTTTTGCCGTAAGTAAAAACTTAACAACAATTAAAATACTAAACTAATAAATTAACAGAAAATAAAATGTAAAATAACTAATTTAACAGAAAGTATTTTTTCCATAAAATTTTATTTGCAAAAAGAAACAAATAAAAGCTTTTATAAAACTCTAACTATGACCTATAGAAGGTTTCATACAAAACTAAGGAAAATAAATTTATTAAAATAAAATAAATTTTCTCCTGTTGTCTAACAGAAACACAACTAATTTTGTCAAAAGTGACAAAAAGAAATAATTTAAAACTAATAAAAACAATAAAGAAAAAGCTAAAACAGAACTAATAATAAAACAGTACTGTTTTGCTAACAACCTAATTTAAATTAACCTAGAAATAAAATACTAAATACTACTGGATAAACAAAGGTCCTAGAGACCAGGAGCAAAAGAATTAATTAAAACCTATTTTTGAACTCAAGTTATGGCCAAAATACTAATCTGAACAAAATTTATCAAATTCAAATTTAAACTACTCAAATTTGAAATCCAGAGACACTAAAAGAAACTTTAGCAAATTTGTGACACATACCAATTGGAATCACTCAAAAATACTAAAAACTCTAAAAGATATGAATTTTCTAAGATTGCTATTTTTTGAAAAAAATGAATTACGGGATTTCGTGGATCTCACAGGAGTAGTCGTCGGAGTTGGGGAAGAAGATCGGATCCGATGTTGCGGTTGATCCTAGAGGAAAGGAGATCACGGGACGGTGGAGAGGAGATCATATAAACCTCAGGAGAGGTCGAGGGCGCGACGGCGGCACTTGGCGGCGGCGGTGGTGCTTTGTGCTGCTGCTGCTGCTGCGGAGAGGAGAGGAGAGGTGTTGGTTTGATGTGTTGGAGGGGGGGTGCTTGGGTATTTATAGTGGGGAGGGAGGGCTTTGCTTGGGGTAGGGACAAGAAATAGACTAGGATTAGGAAACAAAAGGGAAAAGATCTAGAAACAAATCGGAATAAACGGAAGTAGGACAAAAGTCCTACTAGGAAAGGAAAAGAAAAGGAAAGGAGCGGCTCCCCCTGGCTCCTCAATGCGCAGCGTGGGCATTGGCCTTGGCCGGCCGGCTGGCTTGGCCTTGGGCCTTGGCCCTTGGCCCAAGGCATAGCAAATTTTTTTTTTTGACAGAGACAACAAAACAAAAATAAATAAAAATTTTATATAGGCATATAATATATCAAAATTTTCAGAAAAAGATTTTCTACAACATGAACACTATTTTAGCTTCAAATCAAATACACACAAATTTTAATAATTCACACAGTGCTACCGGTCCAATAAAATCCAATAAAAATCATTTTAAAAATACAAAATGACTTCAAATTAATTTCTCTCAATTTTCTGATGTAGGGAATCATGTTACCCTATTTTCCATATATTTTGTTTTTGGAGAAAAATAATTTGAATAAAACTCAAATAACTCCAAATTGGAAATAAATTCAAAAGAACTTTGAATTTAATTCTTTTAAAACTCCCAACTCATATTTCATTTAATTTGAAGAAGTCATTTTATCTTCTCTCGTGAAAATCGTTGAGTTGCATAAAGTTTCAGAATTGGAAATATTTTCCAAATGAAATTCAAATATTTTCAACACCCTTGTCATTTAAATAAATGGAAGAAGTCATGTCATCTTCTCTCGGGTTTTGTGATGAAAAGAATTTGAATTCGAAGATCATAAAAGCAAAAATGAAGGTTTGGGAAAGTCCTTTTATTCCCTCTCATTCAACTTTCAAAAGTTTCAAATTTCACTCAATTTCACACAAGCAACCACACCACTATCAAACAAACAAGCATAAATATTTATTTAATATAACATTCCAAAATTTAGAATTTTGGGATGTTACAAATCTACCACACTTAAAATGAATCTCGTCCTCGAGATTCGAAGAGGCAGCAAGAAAAGGTTAGGGTTTGGGGGTCTCCCAGCAAATCCGTCGATCGGAATGGTCTAGTGTGCTACCACACTTAAAAGCAGGGGTATGGTTCCAACAGAACTCAAGTACTCCATCCCTAGGGTGAACACTATCGGTCTTCTCACAACTTCGAAGTAACTCCTACACTGGGGCTCTTCCGGTAGGGTCAAAACCTTTTCCTCAAATACGTGTCCTTTCATCCTGGTGAGGTTCTTCCGAGATCTGTGTCTCCTTAGGCTGACAGTGTCTGCCGCCAATAAACAACTATCGAGATCTCATGGTGGTCGACCATTACAGGTTTCTCCTGCAGGAATAATGGGTTGGGTTGGGTCTCACCGTATGACCTACGCTTGTAACGGTTGCGGTACATGGATCAATCTTCCTACCATTCTAAGGTTTTTGGCTTGTCGACGACGCTCTTCTAAAGTTTTCAAGTCTCTCGATTTTCCATCAACATATGATAGTTCATGATAGAAGTCTCCGATATGGGGCCAATCCATCCCGCATTTGAATCATTACCACATACGTAAACAGTGAATCACGTATTCTAACACTTGGGCATAGTCACAAGCATTGCAGAATTTCTCTTGTTCTCGAACTGGGTTCGAGTAAATCCATTGATTCTGCAAGCTGAACAAAGCATCTATCGTTCTTCACACTCTTAGGTTTTTGTGTAACCTCCTACGAAACGTATGCTGATTGGATCACTGATTCTTCCAAATTTATTCCTTTATCAAGGTTACATCTGTTCCTTTTCAAAATCCTGGGCCTGTGGGTTATGGCCCACTTCAACACTAGTGCAGCTTTAACTCATCCTTGGAGTAACTCTCTTGTTCCATATTACACCTCCTTTAAATCCAAAGTACTACTGCTTTCTTCATACCATCATATCAAAAGCAAAACTCCAACTTTTTTTCCTTCGAACTACGGTCCGTGGAATATATATTTTCTTATCCATTAGTCTAGTCTTCTTCACAGGGTACTACCACCCTAAAATGAAGTTCACAAATCCATCCATAGACCATATTTCTCATATCCTTGAAAATGGTCAAAATCTTTATTCATAGAGTAACAACTCAAAAAAAATCCATGTATGAAATCATGACACATTAACTTTATTGATTCATGCTTTCATTACAATCTCTGAGCACCCATTACATAACTCAACTCATCGAACTCATGAAAATGAAATTGCTTTTTACTACTCTTGTTTCCAATATCAAAATTCCAACTACTCAACTCCAGCTTTCATCTTGTCGGGACATTTAGTAGCATAATGTCCTGCTTCCTTGCAACGAAAACAAATGACTTTCGATAAGTCTTTGGGCTTCTTGGAGATGGTGCCTGCTCCTTGAGTTCCTTGCTTCCTTTCGAGACAATGATTGGCATAATGCCCGACGTCCTTACATTCAAAACAGGTAATATGACTCTTGTCCCTATTTGCAGAAATGGGTTGTTCTGAGGGTGTCTTTGTTTTCTCTTCCTGGGTTTCTTCGTTCTGATCAAACCTTCTATTCCCTTTGGATCAAACTCTATTGCTTCCGTCGGGAAGTATCCCGGATACTCTTTTCTTTCCTTGGTGCAATCTCGTGAAAATGTCCTTCTTCTCCACATGAATAGCAGGCATTGGAGTAAAATTTGTTGAGGCCTTCTCCATCAAGGTCTTCAACACATTCCTTCATCACTGGTTCTTTCATAACTTCTCGGAGGGCTTCTTTCATTCCTTCTTCCTGCTCCTGAATAGTTTGTTGCACCATGGGGTAAATGTAACACTGAGTCGGGTAGTGGGTGGTTCCTTCACACAAGAAACAAGTCACCTTACTAGTTGGGCATTCCTCAGCTGGGTGTTTCTCCTCACAATGAGGGCATCCATCCTTGTGTTCCTCCTGGGTGTGTCCTATTTCTCCGCAAATCTTGCAGGCACAAGGTTTATTTCTTGGTGTATCATGGTGCTTCCGAATAAGACGAGATCTTGTCAGAGTCTTCTTGAATTCTTCCCAAGTCTTTGCTCCATTCCATCCCTGTATAGCTTGATGCATCTGCCACCATGTTGCAGCACTTCCTTCAAAGTACTGAAGAGCGTACGATACTTCATTCTTCCTTGAGACCAAATTGCTCCCGAAGTGACTCTCCATGTTCTGAATCCATAGCTCTGCCTCCGGCTGGGTTTTCGGTCCAGAGAATACCGGTCCAACTTCATTCATCAACTATGGGGTCCAAAAGTTTTGGGATGAGATATGAGAGAGGTGGGGAGGGATATACACACAATACAAACAATAGTTTTTGAAGAAACAAGTTTTACTTTGTGGCTGTCGGAAAACATCAAACAAATGACAGCTCACAAATCGTCGCATCTAACGTAAGTGTGTAACAGGGGTTTGGTCTTCTAAAGGTCAAATAATTCTTCAGATTCTTCAAATTCTTCTAGTCTTCGGAGTCTTCAATTGTTGCAGCTTCAACTCTTCTAATGCATGGTCAAATCCTCTTTACTCAAAGAGGCCATCGCTTATCCGATATCTTGTCCTTCTTGGAGCGGCTTTAGTTGATTCTTCATGTGATCAAAAGGAAAAGGGTATATTCTAACTATTTGAGGTGAGAGTGTCTATTTGATAAAATCAGAAGAGATGAGAAGTAAGAGTCTTTTGAAAATAAAGTTTTAGAGATTTTCGGTCCTAGGGCTTTCCGGTTTCTAGGGTCACGTCCTACATCAACATGTGCTCGATACCATATCAGAGCGACCCGACCTCGAGACGGTCAAGCCTCGTGTTTCCGTGCCATCCTCGGATCAAGATCTTTGCACACACAAGACATCAATGTATATATCAAAGTGTAATCACATGTATAAATAACGTAAAATGATATATACCTCATAATACTCAGCGGAAACAATCAAGCGGGTGTGGAGTCCCATCAACGCCATCGGCAGGTTGAGTGTAGACCGTAACCCAGTATCGTAACTCTTACTCGTCGAGGAAATATCTGCAACATGATATGTTGCAGCCGTGTAGGTCAAGACATTGAATGTACCGCAAGATCACAATAAGAAAAACAGATGATAAACTATACTATATGCAATATGGCTTTGTGGCTCAGATATCGAGTTTTGTTTGCATAAAAGCTGGTTTTATTTTCCCTACATCAAAGGAATAAATGGAGTATGTACTATAGAGTTTTCTATCATGACATGGTTCCGCCAACCGATGTCTCATAGCCCAAATTCATCATAAGTTGCCCACAATTAAGTTATCAATCCGGTGTTGAGAGTTCCAGATAGATCCAAGTCCAGATGCTCAAATTGTCCGTAATCGGGACACGGCTAATCGATTAGGTTTAAACCCTCTGCAGAGGTTTGTACACTTTACCCGCAAGATTCGATCCTCTTTTACGTTCTCGCACTTCAGGGTGTTTGAGAACAAGACGATCAAACATGGTCTTCGAAGAGTTCCTCGACCACCGTCCGGTGCTCATCCAATCCTACCGTAGTTCTACATCTGCTAGCACCGCCCCAGCCAGAGTCACAACTAAGGTCAACCAAGCCAGAGCCCATAGTGACTTGCGGTTGCAGTAAGCTTCCGGGCATGAAGTATTCTTCCGTCTCTTTGAGTCTGGGTGAAGCTTTCCGCAAGATGTCATGGCGCTTCTCCATGCATCCCGGCCAACCACTGGTTTCTCCAGGGTGCCCGTCAACCATCCTTCACCCAGTAGTGTGTATTGAATTCTTGTCTCGAGTCTTGAAGTCTTGAGGCCTTGAAGATGCAGTCCTTGCAAATTCCATCATGGAGTTGTCGTCATTGACGTAGATCCTCCATTCTCACACCACTCCCGAGCACTCATACCAACCCCGTCTACAATAGCGTAGCATTAAAATAAATAACGTCCCGGGCTTGGTAACAGGGTGATGGGTTCCTACCTCATGCATACTACTCAACTACAAGGATTCAATATCACTACTGGAGGGTTGTTGCAAAGATGCCACTAAATGCAATAAAACATAGGTATGAAAGCATGGTCAAAGTGAACTTGCCTGGTAATACTTGATGAAGATAACAACGCTGTCGAAAAATGACTTGGTAGAACTAATCGTCACTCCGTTGAAAATCTATATAGTCAAACATAGCATTCACATAAGCAAACATCCTAGCAAACAATTTTAGCACTCGAAATAACAATCAAAACAGCAAGGAAAATCGATAATAAAACTCAAACAAAATCAAAAGAAACTTCAAATAAAACTACAAAGAAAAACTACTAACGAAGATCTATGACTTTGCTACAAACATCTAATATAGTTTTGCCGTAAGTAAAAACTTAACAACAATTAAAATACTAAACTAATAAATTAACAGAAAATAAAATGTAAAATAACTAATTTAACAGAAAGTATTTTTTCCATAAAATTTTATTTGCAAAAGAAACAAATAAAAAGCTTTTATAAAACTCTAACTATGACCTATAGAAGGTTTCATACAAAACTAAGGAAAATAAATTTATTAAAATAAAATAAATTTTCTCCTGTTGTCTAACAGAACACAACTAATTTTGTCAAAAGTGACAAAAAGAAATAATTTAAAACTAATAAAAACAATAAAGAAAAAGCTAAAACAGAACTAATAATAAAACAGTACTGTTTTGCTAAAACCTAATTTAAATTAACCTAGAAATAAAATACTAAATACTACTGGATAAACAAAGGTCCTAGAGACCAGGAGCAAAAAGAATTAATTAAAACCTATTTTTGAACTCAAGTTATGGCCAAAATACTAATCTGAACAAAATTTATCAAATTCAAATTTAAACTACTCAAATTTGAAATCCAGAGACACTAAAAGAAACTTTAGCAAATTTGTGACACATACCAATTGGAATCACTCAAAATACTAAAAACTCTAAAAGATATGAATTTTCTAAGATTGCTATTTTTGAAAAAATGAATTACGGGATTTCGTGGATCTCACCGGAGTAGTCGTCGGAGTTGGGGAAGAAGATCGGATCCGATGTTGCGGTTGATCCTAGAGGAAAGGAGATCACGGACGGTGGAGAGGAGATCATATAAACCTCAGGAGAGGTCGAGGCGGCAAGCGGCGGCACTTGGCGGCGGTGGGTGGTGGCTTCTTCTTCTGCTGCTGCGGAGAGGAGAGGAGGAGAGAGAGGTGTTGGTTTGATGTGTTGGAGGGGGGTGCTTGGGTATTTATAGTGGGGAGGGAGGGCTTTGCTTGGGGTAGGGACAAGAAATAGACTAGGATTAGGAAACAAAAGGAAAAGATCTAGAAACAAATCGGAATAAACGGAAGTAGGACAAAAGTCCTACTAGGAAAGGAAAAGGAAAAGGAAAGGAGCGGCTCCTCCTGGCTCCCTAGGTGCGTGCATGCGATGGCCTTGGCCTTGGCCGGCCGGGTCATGCTTGGCCTTGGGCCTTGGCCCTTGGCCATTTGCGCATGACAAAATTTTTTTTTGACAGAGACAACAAAACAAAAATAAATAAAAATTTTATATAGGCATATAATATATCAAAATTTTCAGAAAAAGATTTTCTACAACATGAACACTATTTTAGCTTCAAATAAAATACACACAAATTTTAATAATTCACACAGTGCTACCGGTCCAATAAAATCCAATAAAAATCATTTTAAAATACCAAAATGACTTCAAATTAATTTCTCTCAATTTTCTGATGTAGGGAATCATGTTACCCTATTTTCCATATATTTTGTTTTTGGAGAAAATAATTTGAATAAAACTCAAATAACTCCAATTGGAAATAAATTCAAAAGAACTTTGAATTTAATTCTTTTAAAACTCCCAACTCATATTTCATTTAATTTGAAGAAGTCATTTTATCTTCTCTCGTGAAAATCATTGAGTTGCATAAAGTTTCAGAATTGGAAATATTTTCCAAATGAAATTCAAATATTTTCAACAACCCTTGTCATTTAAATAAATGGAAGAAGTCATGTCATCTTCTCTCCGGGTTTTGTGATGAAAAGAATTTGAATTCTCAAGATCATAAGAGCAAAATGAAGGTTTGGGAAAGTCCTTTTATTCCTCTCATTCAACTTTCAAAAAGTTTCAAATTTCACTCAATTTCACACAAGCAACCACACCACTATCAAACAAACAAGCATAAATATTTATTTAATATAACATTCCAAAATTTAGAATTTTGGGATGTTACAAATCTACCACACTTAAAATGAATCTCGTCCTCGAGATTCAAGAGGCAACAAGAAAAGGTTAGGGTTTGGGGTCTCCCAAAAATCCGTCGATCGAATGGTCTAGTGTGCTACCACACTTAAAAGCAGGGGTATGGTTCCAACAGAACTCAAGTACTCCATCCTAGGGTGAACACTATCGGTCTTCTCACAACTTCGAAGTAACTCCTACACTGGGGCTCTTTCGGTAGGGTCAAAACCTTTTCCTCAAATACGTGTCCTTTCATCCTGGTGAGGTTCTTCCGAGACTGTGTCTCCTTAGCTGACAGGTCTGTCGCCAATAAACAACTATCGAGATCTCATGGTGGTCGACCATTACAGGTTTCTCCTGCAGGAATAATGGGTTGGGTTGGGTCTCACCGTATGACCTACGTTTGGCAACGGTTGCGGTACATGGATCAATCTTCCTACCATTCTAAGGTTTTTGGCTTGTCGATCGACGCTCTTCTAAAGTTTTCAAGTCTCTCGATTTTCCATCAACATATGATAGTTCATGATAGAAGTCTCCGGTATGGGGCCAATCCATCCCGCATTTGAATCATTACCACATACGTAAACAGTGAATCACGATTCTAACACTTGGGCATAGTCACAAGCATTGCAGAATTTCTCTTGTTCTCGAACTGGGTTCGAGTAAATCCATTGATTCAGCAAGCTGAACAAAGCATCTATCGTTCTTCACACTCTTAGGTTTTTGTGTAACCTCCTACGTAAACGTATGCTGATTGGATCACCGATTCTTCCAAATTTATTCCTTTATCAAGGTTACATCTGTTCCTTTTCAAAATCCTGGGCCTGTGGGTTATGGCCCACTTCAACACTAGTGCAGCTTTAACTCATCCTTGGAGTAACTCTCTTGTTCCATATTACACCTCCTTTAAATCCAAGAGTACTGCTTCTTCATACCATCATATCAAAAGCAAAACTCCAACTTTTTTTCCTTCGAACTACGGTCCGTGGAATATATATTTTCTTATCCATTAGTCTAGTCTTCTTCACAGGGTACTACCACCCTAAAATGAAGTTCACAAATCCATCCATAGACCATATTTCTCATATCCTTGAAAATGGTCAAAATCTTTATTCATAGAGTAACAACTCAAAAAAAATCCATGTATGAAATCATGACACATTAACTTTATTGATTCATGCTTTCATTACAATCTCTGAGCACCCATTACATAACTCAACTCATCGAACTCATGAAAATGAAATTGCTTTTTACTACTCTTGTTTCCAATATCAAAATTCCAACTACTCAACTCCAGCTTTCATCTTGTCGGGACATTTAGTAGCATAATGTCCTGCTTCCTTGCAACGAAAACAAATGACTTTCGATAAGTCTTTGGGCTTCTTGGAGATGGTGCCTGCTCCTTGAGTTCCTTGCTTCCTTTCGAGACAATGATTGGCATAATGCCCGACGTCCTTACATTCAAAACAGGTAATATGACTCTTGTCCCTATTTGCAGAAATGGGTTGTTCTGAGGGTGTCTTTGTTTTCTCTTCCTGGGTTTCTTCGTTCTGATCAAACCTTCTATTCCCTTTGGATCAAACTCTATTGCTTCCGTCGGAAGTATCCTGGATACTCTTTTCTTTCCTTGGTGCAATCTCGTGAAAATGTCCTTCTTCTCCACATGAATAGCAGGCATTGGAGTAAAATTTGTTGAGGCCTTCTCCATCAAGGTCTTCAACACATTCCTTCATCACTGGTTCTTTCATAACTTCTGGAGGGCTTCTTTCATTCCTTCTTCCTGCTCCTGAATAGTTTGTTGCACCATGGGGTAAATGTAACACTGAGTCGGGTAGTGGGTGGTTCCTTCACACAAGAAACAAGTCACCTTACTAGTTGGGCATTCCTCAGCTGGGTGTTTCTCCTCACAATGAGGGCATCCATCCTTGTGTTCCTCCTGGGTGTGTCCTATTTATCCGCAAATCTTGCAGGCACAAGGTTTATTTCTTGGTGTATCATGGTGCTTCCGAATAAGACGAGATCTTGTCAGAGTCTTCTTGAATTCTTCCCAAGTCTTTGCTCCATTCCATCCCTGTATAGCTTGATGCATCTGCCACCATGTTGCAGCACTTCCTTCAAAGTAATCAAGAGCGTCGATACTTCATTCTTCCTTGAGACCAAATTGCTCCCAAGTGACTCTCCATGTTCGAATCCATAGCTCTGCCTCCGGCTGGGTTTTCGGTCCAGAGAATACCGGTCCAACTTCATTCATCAACTATGGGGTCCAAAAGTTTTGGGATGAGATATGAGAGAGGTGGGGAGGGATATACACACAATACAAACAATAGTTTTTTTGAAGAAACAAGTTTTACTTTGTGGCTGTCGGAAAACATCAAACAAATGACAGCTCACAAATCGTCGATCTAACGTAAGTGTGTAACAGGGTTTGGTCTTCTAAAGGTCAAATAATTCTTCAGATTCTTCAAATTCTTCTAGTCTTGAGTCTTCAATTGTTGCAGCTTCAACTCTTCTAATGCATGGTCAAATCCTCTTTACTCAAGAGGCCATCGGTTATCCGATATCTTGTCCTTCTTGGAGCGGCTTTAGTTGATTCTTCATGTGATCAAAAGGAAAAGGGTATATTCTAACTATTTGAGGTGAGAGTGTCTATTTGATAAAATCGAAGAGATGAGAAGTAAGAGTCTTTTGAAAATAAAGTTTTAGAGATTTTCGGTCCTAGGGCTTTCGGTTTCTAGGGTCACGTCCTACACCAACATGTGCTCGATACCATATCAGAGCGACCCGACCTCGAGACGGTCAAGCCTCGTGTTTCGTGCCATCCTCGGATCAAGTATCTTTGGCACACAAGACATCAATGTATATATCAAAGTGTAATCACATGTATAAATAACGTAAAATGATATATACCTCATAATACTCAGCGGAAACAATCAAACGGGTGTGGAGTCCCATCAACGCCATCGGCAGGTTGAGTGTAGACCGTAACCTGTATCGTAACTCTTACTTGTCGAGAAATATCTGCAACATGATATGTTGCAGCCGTGTAGGTCAAGACATTGAATGTACCGCAAGATCACAATAAGAGAAAACAGATGATAAACTATACTATATGCAATATGGCTTTGTGGCTCAGATCGAGTTTTGTTTATGTAAAAGCTGGTTTTATTTTCCCTACATCAAAGGAATAAATGGAGTCTGTACTATAGAGTTTTCTATCATGACATGGTTCCGCCAACCGATGTCTCATAGCCCAAATTCATCATAAGTTGCCCACAATTAAGTTATCAATCCGGTGTTGAGAGTTCCAGATAGATCCAAGTCCAGATGCTCAAATTGTCCGTGAATCGGGACATGGCTAATCGATTAGGTTTAAACCCTCTGCAGAGGTTTGTACACTTTACCCGCAAGATTCGATCCTCTTTTAACGCTTCTCGCACTTCGTGGTGTTTGAGAACAAGACGACCAAACATGGACTTCGAAGAGTTCCTCGACCACCGTCCGGTGCTCATCCAATCCTACCGTAGTTCTACATCTGCTAGCACCGTCCCAGCCAGAGTCACAACTAAGGTCAACCAAGCCAGAGCCCATAGTGACTTGCGGTTGCACAGTAAGCTTCCGGGCATGAAGTATTCTTCCGTCTCTTTGAGTCTGGGTGAAGCTTTCCAAAGATGTCATGGCGCTTCTCCATGCATCCCGCCAACCACTGGTTTCTCCAGGTGCCCGTCAACCATCCTTCACCCAAGAGTGTGTATTGAATTCTTGTCTCGAGTCTTGAAGTCTTGAGGCCTTGAAGATGCAGTCCTTGCAAATTCCATCATGGAGTTGTCGCCATTGACGAGATCCTCCATTCTCACACCACTCCCGAGCACTCATACCAACCCCGCTACAATAGCGTAGCATTAAAATAAATAACGTCCGGGCTTGGTAACAGGTGATGGGTTCCTACCTCATGCATACTACTCAACTACAAGGATTCAATATCACTACTGGAGGGTTGTTGCAAAGATGCCACTAAATGCAATAAAACATAGGTATGAAAGCATGGTCAAAGCAAACTTGCCTGGTAATACTTGATGAAGATAACAACGCTGTCAGAAAATGACTTGGTAGAACTAATCGTCACTCCGTTGAAAATCTATATAGTCAAACATAGCATTCACATAAAGCAAACATCCTAGCAAACAATTTTAGCACTCGAAATAACAATCAAAACAGCAAGGAAAATCGATAATAAAACTCAAACAAAATCAAAAGAAACTTCAAATAAAACTACAAAGAAAAACTACTAAGGAAGATCTATGACTTTGCTACAAACATCTAATATAGTTTTGCCGTAAGTAAAAACTTAACAACAATTAAAATACTAAACTAATAAATTAACAGAAAATAAAATGTAAAATAACTAATTTAACAGAAAGTATTTTTTCCATAAAATTTTATTTGCAAAAGAAACAAATAAAAAGCTTTTATAAAACTCTAACTATGACCTATAGAAGGTTTCATACAAAACTAAGGAAAATAAATTTATTAAAATAAAAATAAATTTTCTCCTGTTGTCTAACAGAACACAACTAATTTTGTCAAAAGTGACAAAAAGAAATAATTTAAAACTAATAAAAACAATAAAGAAAAAGCTAAAACAGAACTAATAATAAAACAGTACTGTTTTGCTAAAAACCTAATTTAAATTAACCTAGAAATAAAATACTAAATACTACTGGATAAACAAAGGTCCTAGAGACCAGGAGCAAAAAGAATTAATTAAAAACCTATTTTTGAACTCAAGTTATGGCCAAAATACTAATCTGAACAAAATGTATCAAATTCAAATTTAAACTACTCAAATTTGAAATCCAGAGACACTAAAAGAAACTTTAGCAAATTTGTGACACATACCAATTGGAATCACTCAAAAATACTAAAAACTCTAAAAGATATGAATTTTCTAAGATTGCTATTTTTTGAAAAAAATGAATTACGGGATTTCGTGGATCTCACCGGAGTAGTCGTCGGAGTTGGGGAAGAAGATCGGATCCGATGTTGCGGTTGATCCTAGAGGAAAGGAGATCACGGGACGGTGGAGAGGAGATCATATAAACCTCAGGAGAGGTCGAGGGCGCGGCGGCGGCACTTGGCGGCGGTGGTGTTGCTGCTGCTTCTTCTGCTGCGAGAGGAGAGGAGAGGAGAGGAGAGGTGTTGGTTTGATGTGTTGGAGGGGGGTGCTTGGGTATTTATAGTGGGGAGGGGAGGGCTTTGCTTGGGGTAGGGGACAAGAAATAGACTAGGATTAGGAAACAAAAGGGAAAAGATCTAGAAACAAATCGGAATAAACGGAAGTAGGACAAAAGTCCTACTAGGAAAGGAAAAGGAAAAGGAAAGGAGCGGCTCCCTCCTGGCTCCCTGTGCGCGCGTGGGCGTTGGCCTTGGCCGGCCGGCCGCTGGCTTGGCCTTGGGCCTTGGCCCTTGGCCAGCAAGGGCGCAGCAAATTTTTTTTTTGACAGAGACAACAAAACAAAAATAAATTAAATTTTTATATAGGCATATAATATATCAAAATTTTCAGAAAAAGATTTTCTACAACATGAACACTATTTTAGCTTCAAATAAAATACACACAAATTTTAATAATTCACACAGTGCTACCGGTCCAATAAAATCCAATAAAATCATTTTAAAATACCAAAATGACTTCAAATTAATTTCTCTCAATTTTCTGATGTAGGGAATCATGTTACCCTATTTTCCAAATATTTTGTTTTGGAGAAAATAATTTGAATAAAACTCAAATAACTCCAATTGGAAATAAATTCAAAAGAACTTTGAATTTAATTCTTTTAAAACTCCCAACTCATATTTCATTTAATTTGAAGAAGTCATTTTATCTTCTCTCGTGAAAATCATTGAGTTGCATAAAGTTTCAGAATTGGAAATATTTTCCAAATGAAATTCAAATATTTTCAACACCCTTGTCATTTAAATAAATGGAAGAAGTCATGTCATCTTCTCTCCGGGTTTTGTGATGAAAAGAATTTGAATTCGAAGATCATAAAAGCAAAATGAAGGTTTGGGAAAGTCCTTTATTCCTCTCATTCAACTTTCAAAAGTTTCAAATTTCACTCAATTTCACACAAGCAACCACACCACTATCAAACAAACAAGCATAAATATTTATTTAATATAACATTCCAAAATTTAGAATTTTGGGATGTTACAAAGCATCTCGGAGTTGGAATATACGCTTTGATGAGGTGATCAAAGCATATGGTTTTATACAGACTTCCGGTGAATCCTGTATTTACAAGGAAGTGAGTGGGAGGTCTGTAGCATTTCTGATATTATATGTGGATGACATATTATTGATTAGAAATGATATAGAATTTCTGGAGAGCATAAAAGGATACTTGAATAAGAATTTTTCAAAAAAAGACCTAGGTAAAGCTGAAGGAAATATGCCCTAGAGGCAATAATAAAGTTATTATTTATTTCCTTATTTCATGATAAATGTTTATTATTCATGATAGAATTGTATTAACCGGAAACTTAGTACATGTGTGAATACATAGACAAACAGAGTGTCCCTAGTATGCCTCTACTTGACTAGCTCGTTAATCAAAGATGGTTAAGTTTCCTAGCAAAAGACATGTGTTGTCATGTGATGAACGGGATCACATCATTAGAAAATGATGTGATGGACAAGACCCATTCGTTATCTTAGCATTATGATCGTTTCAGTTTCATTGCTACTGCTTTCTTCATGACTTATACATGTTCCTCAGACTATGATATTATGCAGCTCTCGAATAACTGAGGAACACCTTGTGTGCTATCAAACGTCACAACGTAACTGGGTGATTATAAAGATGCTCTACAGGTGTCTCCGAAAGTGATTGTTGTGTTGGCATAGATCGAGATTAGGATTTGTCACTCCGTGTATCGGAGAGGTATCTCTAGGCCCTCTCGGTAATGCCCATCACTATAAGCCTTGCAAGCAATGTGACTAATGAGTTAGTTGCGGGATGATGTATTGTGGAATGAGTAAAGAGACTTGTCGGTAACGAGATTGAACTAGGTATTGAGATACCGACGATCGAATCTCAGGCAAGTAACATACCGATGACAAAGGGAACAACGTATGTTGTTATGCGGTTTGACAGATAAAGATCTTCGTAGAATATGTAGGAACCAATATGAGCATCCAGGTTCCGCTATTGGTTATTTACCGGAGATGATTCTCGGTCATGTCTACATAGTTCTCGAACCCGTAGAGTCCGCACGCTTAACGTTCGATGACGATCGGTATTATGAGTTTACTTGTTTTGATGTACCGAAGGTTGTTCGGAGTCCCGGATGTGATCATGGACATGACGAAGAGTCTCGAAATGGTCGAGACATAAAGATCGATATATTGGAAGACTATGTTTGGACACCGGAATTGTTCCGGATGAGTTCGGGCATTTTCCGGAGTACCGGGAGGTTACGGAACCCCCCGAGGAGTCAATGGGCCTTATTGGGCCTTAGTGGAAGAGAGGAGGAGGCGGCCAAGGTGGGGGCGTGCCCCCCAAGCCCAATCCAAATTGGGAGGGGGGCCGACCCCCCCTTTCCTGCTCTCCCTCTCCCTCTTCCTTCTTCTCCTACTCCAACTAGGGAAGGGGGGAACCTACTCCTACTGGGAGTAGAACTCCCCCCTTGGGCGCGCCATAGAGAGGGCTGGCCCTCCCCTCCTCCAATCCTTTATATACGGGGAGGGGGGCGCCCCATAGACACACAAGTTGATTGTTTAGCCGTGTGCGGTGCCCCCCTCCACAGATTTCCACCTCGGTCATACCGTTGTAGTGCTTAGGCGAAGCCCTGCATCGGTAACTTCATCATCACCGTCATCACGCCGTCGTGCTGACGAAACTCTCCCTCGACCTCAGCTATATCTAGAGTTCATGGGACGTCACCGAGCTGAAGTGTGCAGATCGCGGAGGTGCCGTACCTTCGGTGCTAGATCGATCGGATCGTGAAGACGTACGACTACATCAACCGCGTTGTCATAACGCTTCCTCTTTCGGTCTACAAGGGTACATGGACAATACTCTCCCCTCTCGTTGCTATGCATCACCTAGATAGATCTTGTGTGATCGTAGGAATTATTTTGAAATTACTGCGTTCCCCAACAAAAGCTACTTATGTATTGGGCATCAGGATCTATAGAGACAGATCGAGACACTTAATAGGACTTTCACAAAGCACATACCTTGACAAAGTTTTGAAGAAGTTCAAAATGGATCAGTCAAAAAAAGGGTTCGTGCCTGCATTACAAGGTATGAAGTTGAGTAAGACTCAAGACCCGACCACAGCAGAAGATAGAGAGAGAATGAAAGTCATTCCCTATGCCTCAGCCATAGGTTCTATAAAGTATGCCATGCTGTGTACCAGACTTGTTCTGTGCCTTGCCATTAGTTTGGCAAGGGGGTAAAATAGTGATCCAGTAGTAGATCACTGGACAATGGTCAAAATTATCCTTAGAGGACTAAGGAAATGTTTCTCGGTTATGGAGGTGATAAAGGGTTTGTCGTAAAGGGTTACGTCGATGCAAGATTTAGCACTATTCTAGATGATTCTGAGTCTCAATCTGGATACATATTGAAAGTGGGAGCAATTAGCTAGAGTAGCACCGTGCAGAGCATTGTAGACATAGAAAATTGTAAAATACATACGGATCTGAATGTGGCAGACCCGTTGACTAAACCTCTCTCACAAGCAAAACATGATCACACCTTAGTACTCTTTGGGTGTTAATAACATGGTGATGTGAACTAGATTATTGACTCTAGTGAACTCTTTGGGTATTGATCACATGACGATGTGAACTATGGGTGTTAATCACATGGCAATGTGAACTAGATTATTAACTCTAGTACAAGTGGGAGACTGAAGGAAATATGCCCTAGAGGCAATAATAAAGTTGTTATTTTATATTTCCTTATTCATGATAAAGGTTTATTATTCATGCTAGAATTGTATTGATCGGAAACCTAATACATGTGTGAATACATAGACAAACACTGTGTCCCTAGTGAGCCTCTACTTGACTAGCTCGTTGATCAAAGATGGTTAAGGTTTCCTAACCATGGACATGAGTTGTCATTTGATAACGGGATCACATCATTAGGAGAATGACGTGATGGACAAGACCCATCCATTATCTTAGCATATTGATCGTTCAGTTTTATTGCTATTGCTTTCTTCATGTCAAATACATATTCCTTCAACTATGAGATTATGCACCTCCCGGATACCGGAGGAATGCCTTGTGTGCTATCAAACATCACAACGTAACTGGGGGATTATAAAGATGCTCTATAGGTATCTCCTAAGGTGTTTGTTGAGATGACATACATCGAGATTAGGATTTGTCACTCCAAGTATCGGAGAGGTATCTCTGGGCCCTCTCGGTAATGCACATCATAAGAAGCCTTGCAAGCAAAGTGACTAATGAGTTAGTTACAGGATGATGTATTACAGAACGAGTAAAGAGACTTGCCGGTAATGAGATTGAACTAGGTATGAAGATACCGACGATCAAATCTCGGGCAAGTAACATACCGATTGACAAAGGGAATAACATATGTTGTCATAACGGTTCGACCGATAAAGATCTTCGTAGAATATGTAGGAGCAAATATCAGCATCCAGGTTCCGCTATTGGTTATTGACCGGAGAGTTGTCACGGTCATGTGTACATAGTTCTCGAACCCGTAGGGTCCGCACACTTAACGTTCGATGACGATATTGTATTATATGAGTTATGTGATTTGGTGACCGAATGTTTTTCGGAGTCCCGGATGAGATCACGGACATGACGAGGAGTCTTGAAATGGTCGAGAGGTAAAGATTGATATATAGGACGATAGTATTCGGACACCGGAAGTGTTTTGGAATGTATCGGATATTTATCGAGTACTGGGGTACGGAACCCCTGGGGGAATATATCGGCCATGAGAGGGGAGCACCTCAGCCCACAAGGGGTGGCGCGCCCCCTATGGCAGGTGGCCGAATAGGAGAAGGAGAAGAGGGGGTTCCCCCCTTTCTTCTCCGGTGGAAAAAGGAAGGGGGGGGGGCCACTTGGGGAAACCCCAAGTAGGATTTGAAACCTACTTGGGGCGCCCCCTGGCTGCCTCTCCTCCCCTCCCACCTATATATATGTGGGGAGGGGGCGCCTAGAACACACAACATCAATTGTTAGCTGTGTGCGGCGCCCGCTCCACAGTTTACACCGCCGGTCATATTTTCGCGGTGCTTAGGCGAAGCCCTGCAAGAATCACTACACCATCACTATCACCATGCCGTCGTGCTGACGGAACTCATCTACTACCTCGATACCTTGCTGGATCAAGAAGACAAGGGACGTCACCGAGTTGAACGTGTGCAGAACTCGGAGGTGCTGTACGTTCGGTACTCGATCGGTGGAGCGCAAAGAAAGTTTGACTACACCAACTGCATTGTGAAACGCTTCCGCTTACGGTCTACGAGGATACGTAGACACACTCTCCCCCTCGTTGCTATGCACCTCCATGGATAGATCATTGCTTGTGCGTAGAATTTTTTTTTGTTTTACATGCAACGATTCCCAACACTCGACACTTCTCTCTTTGGCATCCTCAAGTCTTGCTCAATGGAATTGCCAGTGATCAAATCAAGCATGATCGTGGGCTTCGACAGGGTGACCCAGTTTCCCCCTTGATTTTCATGCTCGCCATTGACCTGTTGCACCATGTCCTCAACAAGGCCACTTCTCGAGGAAAGCTTCACCCCCTTGCTGGAAGGCACACGGAGATTCGTGTTTCACTCTACGCCGATGATACTGTTGTTTTTAGTGCCCCCTTCAAGGAGGGTGTTCAATTCCTCGTGACCATGCTCAAACCCTTCGGTGAGTCCACTAGCCTCACAACAAACTACGTAAAAGAGAATTGTTGCTCCCATCCGATATGGCAACACTGATCTTGATGATATTATTTAGTCCTTCTCGGCGCGCCATTCCTCCTTCCCTATTCGCCACTTCAGCCTCCCTCTCATTGTCAAAATGTTAAAGAGGATTCACTTGCAACATCTTGAAGACAACGCCGTCAGTAAATTGGCACCTTGGAGAAGAAATCATGTCGCTATCTTGGGTCGCATGACCTTGGTCAAGCCGGTCTTACGGTGGTGGCCATCTACCTTACTACCACATTACATCGCTGGACCTTCCGGTGGAGGTACTTAAATAGAGACAGGTTGAGGCGGGTCTATCTTTGGGTTGGAGCTGACAAGATGACTGGTGGCAAGTGCAAAGTGAATTGGGAACAAGTTTGTAAACAGAAGGAATTTAGAGGTCTTGGCATTTTGAATCTTAGGAAGTTTGTCACTGCTCCCCGGCTACTATGGCTTTGGCTCGACTGGGATGACCCACCAAGGGCGTGGTGTGGGCTGGGGACGCCATGCACCGATGAGGATTGTGACCTATTCGCGACAACCACTATGGTGATGTAACTAAGGCAAAATTTTGGGAGTCCTCTTGTCTTGAGGGTCTCAGACCCAAAGACATTGCACCGAAGATTTCTTAGATATCCCACAAGAGAGGAGGGTATGTTGCCATGTCTTTGAGGGATGGACATTGGATAACGCAGATTGATACCCAAAGAGGCCTCACACTTGGGCACGTCCAACAATTCACGGCTCATTGGGAGAAGCTTGCGAACGTTGTTGTCCAACCGAGCGTCAAACCATTATGTGGAAGCTCATCAAGGATGGAAAGTACTCCGCTAAATCTGCCTATATGGATCGGTTTGTTGGGCTCATGTGATCCAGCTCACAAGCCATGATCTCGAAGGCTTGCCCTCCCCCCCAGTGCAAATTCTTTGCTTAACTAGTGATTTAGGACAAGAATGGATGGCAAATAGACTTCAACGTTGAGGATGGCCAAACTGTGACTGATGCCCACTATGTAGCCGAGTGCAAGAATCTATGGCTCACCTTCTCTTCAAGTGTCGGTACTCTCCGTTCTTGGAATGAGGTGTTTTCATGCCTTGATCTTCATATATCAACAACTCTTTGGCACCGGTTTGACATGGTCAAATCTTGGTGGAACGGGATCCTCACTAAGAGCATTTTCAATAGAAGATGTAGATGCAAAAATAACTAACTTTTACATCTCCGAGGCCTAAATCCGCACCTCCAACAGATGATGTAGACATACAAAAAATACATCACGTGCTCCAAGCGATGTAAAATACAACACTTGGAGATGCAAATTTGCATCTCTAGCGGCCGGGTAATGTAAAACCACAGCACACGGCAACCGCCCAACTGTCACTTCATTTCGCCTCCACCCACCGCGCGACTGCATCCTCTCCTGCCGCTGCACACCCATCATCGCGCCGCCCGCCCACCGGACCCTGCCACTACCAGATCCGGCCTCCCCCAGTGCCGGTTCCGCCACTTTTCTGCCGCCCTCCGCCAGAAAATCGGCCACATTGGCCGCTTTTTCACCGTCCTCCCGTCGTGCCGCCGCCGCCGATTCGAGCCTCCGCCCCGCCAACGCTGGATTCGAGCCGCACACCCGCTGCCATGCCACCGCCACTCTATTCGAGCTTCTCCCGCCACCCCGACATCGCTAATCCGCTGGCCATTCAAGCTCCCGCTACCACATTTGAAGCTAGACGCCAATCCGCGATCCTGCTCCTCGTCGCCCGGCCATTGCCGGCGCTCCTCTCGAAGCTCGGTGCCTCGGCCAACTCCGCTCGATCCGCTATCGCGCCGCCGCCATGCCATCGAAGAAAATCTTGAAGAGCAAGGCCGACTTCTTCATGGTGCGAAAGAAGCCGGGAATTTCCGCGTGGAGTTCTAGTGCGATGGCTATCGCTACTGGATCGGCATGTTCGACCCCGTCGACATGGCCGCGCGTGCGTACAACATTTTCGTATGGCATTTCGGCCGGCCGGGGCACAAGATGAACTTCCCGGAGATCGAGAATCAGGTGGACGCGGGGCTAATCGGGACAAAAAAATTTAACTTTCGACGGTTGCACGAGAAGGAGGAGAAGAACAAGGAGAAGCCGACGACTGTTGTTGCTCCCGGCGATAGTGACGAGGCGGCGATGGCGAGGTTCGCGTGGGAGCATCCGGAGTATGTCCAAGCCGAGCGCGAGTTCTTCTGAAAGCGCGAGGCCAAGCAGAAGGAGGAGGAGGAGGTACTCCTCGGACAAGGAGTTCTGGGAGAGTTAGATTGACACAAACGAGTAGTTTTATGATGTAGTAGTTTTATGTTTTATGTACTATGTTTGCTTCAAATGATCTTGCTATGTTTGAGTTATATTTGAAATGATGTAGTAGTTAAACTAATTTTACATCTTCAAATACATCATCTGTTGGAGTAGTAGTTTTACATCATCAAATATACATCATTTGTTGAACTTGGGACTTTTTGGAGATTTAAAAATCACTTTTGGTGATGTAAATTATACAACACCTAATTTTACATCTCTTCTACCGGAGAAGCTCTGTCTACTCTGCTGCTTCTTGTTGGATGGAAAATTTGAAAGAATAGGAATGCGCGCGTACTTAGGAAGAAGGCAGCGCATGTGGCGATCATTAACATCAAAGATGAAGTGTCTCTTTGGGCCACTGCGGGGCTAAGCATTTGAATAACGTAATGTTGCGAGAGTAATTCGTTTAGGCTTTTGCTGCTTTGCGGCTCATGTGTAACAAACTCCTCTGTTTAATTTATGAAAACGGTAAATCTTTTGCCTTGTTTAGAAAAAAAACAGCTAATTTGTCCTGAAATTTGTAAGACGAGTTTTATATTCACGCTTCCCAAACTCTTTCAGCTCAGCCAAGAAACATGCAGACAGGATCACAGGAACACACGGAATGCGTGGGGACTGGGCACAAGGCGTCATTCCACTCTGTCAGATTCGGCTGGCTTCGCGCTACGTTTCTTCGCCAAGAAAACGGGCGCCTTTTCTCGTGGGGCGGCGCGACAAATGGCACAAAGTAGACGAAAGTATGAACTGGGAGCACGGCACATAGGAGATTCGCAACCTGAAAGTTGGTCAGGATAAATCGGTCTCCTGAACCTGCAAGCCTGCAACATTCCGATCTCGAACAACTCGGAAGAACGAGAAGAAAAGGTATAGTAAAAAGAAGATGGCACTTTTAGGTATTCAACCTCCCCGAATCAATCAGAGCAGGAACGGAATTTGTTCTTCTTTTTTTACAGCCACATATATCATATGCATTGCGTATCGACACATGGGATCGATGCTTTTGTTGCCATCAGGAAAGCCAATAAAGCTATAGCCAGCTAATCACACCACAGTGACAGAACAGAAAAATAGAAATGGTGGTGGAGAGGAGCTTTTTCTTTACTTTTCTATGTCGAGTCATGATGTAATATTGGATTGATTAACACAACATATGGTGCGACCACAGTCACAGCGGACCGAGCAGAGACGAGTGCTTTGGCGTCGGCATGTGGCTAGCGGCAGACGATGCAGAGGACGACCGCGATGATGAGGATCAGGATGAGGAGCGGCAGGGATATGATGAGCACGAACTCCATCCGCTGCTTGCCTGCACACACAACCGATCCAAAGTTTAATCTTCCATTCTTGTTTTTTCTTTGTTACTTCCAGCAACAGAAAATTGCTACTCCCAACTCTCAAGAGGGGTGGGAAAGCAAAGCAATATCAAAATGCTACGCCATTGCTTTTCCAGTCACTCTCCCTGAACTGCTGTTCTACAGCATGTGGATCTGATGCTCCAACGGTGGGTCAGACCCTCTAATCGTGCAGAAAGATTCAAACGGGAATGAGTTACTCCCTCCGATCCAAAATAAGTAGTATCATGGTTTTAGTTCAAATTTGCAAAGAACTTGAAATTCATATTTCCTGAGCCGCACCAAATCTTGCAAGGATCGCGTGTAAATTGTCAAGCATCTGCCTCGATCTTGGCTTGTTCGAGGCTTGGATTCTCAGCAAAGGCAAAGCCAACCCCTTTATTATTACCAAAGGTGGGGGGATCTAATTCCCTTGAATGACCACATCAATTAGACAATTATCAGTGAAACGATTGATTCGATTCCTCGTTGGCGTGCCGTCCTTTCGCATGGGTCAAACATGGCTAAATAAAGCTCTCTAGAAGAGAAGATTGTAGTAGGTGACTATAGGTTCCTGATCCATTATAATTGGTGAAACTCCCTCGGATTTGACTGAACTAGAACAACTGCTAGCCGCCCCCCCCCCCCCTCCCCTCTCGAACAACTGGTGGTGCTACGGCTCCTCTGATTCAAAAGAATTACATAGGATATTTGGAGGGTTAGAATCCTTAGGATTTTTTCCTACGGCTGTCCTTTGATTCAAAGGATTGAATCCTATAGGATTTTTTCCTATGGAATCAAGTGTACTATATTTCATTGGAAATCAAGCATCCACTTCAACCTCTTTTTACAATTTTTTTGCTTTTCCTGTGACATCAAACCCTCTATGCTAATCCTATAGGATTCAAATGGACATGCCACTCAAATCCTGTGTTTTTCCTATTCCTACGTTCTGAAAATCCTGCAAATCAAAGAGGGCCTCAATCCTAAGCAGCAGCTGGGTGGTCTAAATCGAGCTAAATAATTAGTACCTGTACTTGCTATTAGAAAGCTTCTGACTGGATCACGCTTGGAGCCAGTCAACAGAGGGGTGCGTGAGTCCTGGAGCTCACTGAGGAATAAGTCCAAAAACAAAAAACAAGATTTGATAGGGACAACATGAGAACTAATTGTCTAGCACAGTACCTGCCCAATCGAGCTGCTGATCTTGTTGCTGCTCCTGGCCTCCTTGATCTGTCGGAGACGAGAGGCTTGGGAGGGAGACGGAGGGGAGGAGCGGGGCAGTGGAGCTTGGCGGCGATGGGGCAAGTGGTGTTGGTGCCGGTGCGTGGGCTAAAATAATCGCCAATCAGGTAGAGAAGAGTGGAGTGGAGAAGAAAGGAGAAAGTAGAAGCTGAAAAACGCGTGTCGTGTGGCCCGCGAGTGTGGACCGAGGACTCCGGCGCCACGCCCGGGCCCAGATGTCAGAGAGACGTCTGCGTCCGGTGGACGGTGCGCCACGTGCGTGCGTCTGGTTGGACGGACAACCAGGGGTGAGCGCAAACGGAAGACGGACGCGGCGATCACACTCTGCTGAAAGAAGCGTGACCAATATCTGAAGAATTCTTGAGGAGCTTCCTTTTTTTTTGCGACAAAGTCAAGAGCTTACATTACACGGCAGTATGCACTGTACTGACACCCGCACACACACGAACAGACACACACATGTATCAATCAATAGTACTACATTTCATGTTGAGAAGCTGGTAAGAGAAAAGGGGATAAAGATGACACACCGAGCAGGGCTGCAGACAAAATACACGACGACAGTATGAGACAGACGCAGCAACAGCACTAATACGAGGCTACATGACGCAACATCAGGCGAGGCGAGCTGGATGGCTGGTTAACGGCAGACGATGCAGAGGATGATGGCGATGATCACCACCAGCGCCACGAGGGGCAGCGAGATTATCAGTACCATCTGCATCTTGCCGGCTGGTCCTCCGACGCGCCGCGTGTATGTGTGCGACCTGCAAAACGAGGATGACGGAAAGAAAACATCTCAGTGATGAACATGTAGCCAGTAGCCCCGTACTAGTGTCAAAGATATAGTAGTATATCAGCTCTGCCTAGTGGGAGAACAGCCGTATCAGCGTACGTACCTGAAGGCTGAAGCTGTGGCTCCTCCTGTTGCTCTGCTCGAGATATCTCTCCCAGCTGATGGCGAGAAGCTTAAGCACGAGGATGAGGCAGGCAGAGCGAAGCAAACGGAGGGGGTTAAATGGAGGGATTATGGAAGGGAGGGGAGAGGCGGGGAAAGCCAGGGAATCAATCCGGGAGAATGGTTTGCGCTGGAAGTATCGTCGGTTAAGTACCCCCCGTCCAAGGAGAATCAGGTAACCCGACGCGTGCCGGCTAAATTTCGTGTTTTGACCTTTTTCCCAAAACCTATTCGAAATCTGACCCTAGTCTAAAATATTTTTAAGATCTGACACTTTTGCTACCGCCAGGGACCATGACGGTAGGGTATAACAGCCTACCGCCAAGGACTTTAGCGGTAGGGTTGCATGCCTTACCGCCAAAAACTTATAAATACTGAACACAGTGCATGCTCGTGCCTACCCCAAGCACCTTGGCGGTAGGGTTGTGCAGGCTACCGCCAGCTCGTTTGGCGGTAGCAATGTTTCCTACCGCCAAAGTCCCTGGTGGTAGGCTGTTATACCCTACCGCCATGGTCCCTGGCGATAGCAAAAGGGTCAGATCTTGAAATTTTTTCAAACTAGGGTCAGATCTCGAATAGGTTTCAAAGAAGGGTCAAAACATGAAATTTAGCCACGCGTGCCACCAGCAGCTATTAAGCTTTCCGTCTTTTCATCATTCCCATGTCGGCAGGCATGCTTATTTCTACCGGAAGCATCCACACATGCTCATGCACGCCCGGCGTGATCCACCCGTCCAGTTGCTTTTTCCTTTAACTAGCAAAATAACCCGCGTTGCGAGAAGAGAAAACTACCACAATCTCCTAACCTAATAACCATGACTTAAAGCTTTAATGAATCCATATCTTTTATTTCAACATGACATTTTATTTGTGTTACCATTTATCCTTCTTCCCGTCCTCGGCTAGGGTGGCCTTAGGCTTCTTCAAGGGAGACCCGCAAAGCTCCGGTATATGTCCGATCGAACACATTTGTTTACTTTTGCAATCCAACGAGGACATGTATCGATCCACGCAGCGCTTCGGAAGCCCGTTTTTCGGAAAAGTGAAGACGAAAGTAGGGGAGATATATCAGAGTGCGGACATCTACTTGACCAACCAAAAGCCTTCGCGTGGTCCTCTTTTTTTTCTCTCTATTCAATGCATGGTCCCCATCTCCTCTCTCTCCTCTCAACTGGACATCACACCACAAATAACCATCATATGCATTGTCTCCACCTAGTTTTTCTCCTCCCAGCCATACACTTTGTAATTAGCGTTGGATGGCTCCCTCCTGTATCATGTCCGCGGACCACGTCCGGACAAAAAAAACGGACATATACAGAAGAATTTGCAGGTCGGCGTTGGATATGCCCTTAGTGCTTTCGATGTGGCCAATACTAGTCTCTCTCTCGGAATAAGATGAGAAATTCGCTTTTTTTCATGCAAGGTTTTGCCGAGGCCTGCATGAATGGTTACCGACCGTTTCTATCATCTCCAACCTGATTTTGCCGAGGTGTTCATTTGCAGTCTGGTTCGACGCCGGTACGAAAGAGAGACGGATTATGCACTATTAATCAAGGTTGCATGCTAAATAGAATATTAAAATTGGTTAACAAGTAAAATAACATCATATTTAGGTTCTACACATTTTTATAACCGAATTTCATATATAGCATGTTAAAATTGAAGTTAGGATTTAAATGATATGAATATTACTTTTAAAGTACCCCCTCCTACAAGTATTTTTGGACGGAGGGAGTATTTATTCTTGATTGACTATGGGTTACTTAAACCAAATATCAGGGGTTTCCTCATTAATTTAGTCACTTAAAAGTTAGGGGGTTTTTCATAAAATTGCAAAAATGATTAGGCTGTGTTTGGTTGTGAGCTGTGAGCTATGAGAAAGCTGCTGTGAACTTTCGGCTGCGGAAAAGCGGGAAGCTGTTTGGATGAAACAGCTGTGAAACTGTAGATTTGACTGTGAATTGGCTGTAATGACTCTGGGCAATGAGTTAATATTTTTATGTGCAACTTGACCGTAAAATGGTAATATGTACATTGGTAGGCAATAGAATGACCGTTATGCAATGTGGCCAAACGATGCCTGCCATTGGTATCTCAAATTCAAACCAGTCTGACCTTGTTCAATGTGTATACAGTATAGCATGCTCGTTTCCAAACCACACCGCGCATATCTCAGTTATATTCATGCATGTATGGGTTTCAAACATCATGATCTCTTATTCAAATATTTGAATTCAACTTTACATTGATTATGACCTCACCTAGTCTTTTACACCCACACAGTCGTCTTCTCTTTATAATTGTACCACTCACTTTCTCTCGTGCATGCATGCACACACACTACCACTCGGCATTATCCATCGCACACATGCAATATTTTTCTTCAGGTCGGTCTCCCATGCATGCACAAACACACACACCTCCCTCTCTTCATCACTTTGGGCATTCTTTATCTCTCACATGCATGTGCAACGATCGATGTTCCTTTATGTGTGTGTGTATATAGCTAGGTCTTTCCCAGTTTTCCACACAAACCGATCGATCTATATATCTAGTCAAGTCTCACCCTCTTTCTCACGTACACATCGATCAATCTATACCTCTCTATATAGGATTACATAGCTAATACACCCACATTCTATAGCCATCGTCCCCCTTGATACATCTCCAACGTATCTATAATTTTTTATTGTTCCATGCTATTACATTATCTGTTTTGGATGTTTTATATGCATTATTATGCCATTTTATATTATTTTTGGGACTAACCTATTAACCTAGTGTCCAGTGCCAGTTCCTGTATTTTCCTTGTTTTAGAGTTTCACAGAAAAGGAATACCAAACGGAGTCCAAACGAAATGAAACTTTCGTGATGATTTTTCTTGGACCAGAAGACATCCAGAGGACTTGGAGTACACGTCTGGAAAGCCACGAGGTGGCCACAAGGTCGGAGGGCGCGCCCCCACCCTTGTGAGCCCCTCGTGACTCCACCATCCTATTTCTTCCACCTATATATTCTCAAATATCCCAGAACCTTCGAGGAGAGCCACGAAAACACTTTTCCACCGCCGCAACCTTCTGTACCCATGAGGTCCCATCTAGGGGCCTTTTTTGGCGTCCTCCGGAGGGGGATACGATCACGGAGGGCTTCTACATCAACATCATTGCCTCTCCGATGAAGCATGAGTAGTTTACCACATACCTATGGGTCCATAGCTAGTAGCTAGATGGCTTCTTCTCTCTCTTTGATTCTCAATACCTTGTTCTCCTTGATGATCTTGGAGATCTATTAGATGTAATACTCTTTTTGCGGTGTGTTTTCTGAGATCCGATGAATTGTGGATTTATGATCAGCTTATCTATGAATATTATTTGGACCTCCTCTGAATTCTTATATGCATGATTTGATATCTTTGCAAGTCTCTTCGAACTATTGATTTGGTTTGGCCAACTAGATTGGTTTTTCTTGCAATGGGAGAAGTGCTTAGCTTTGGGTTCAATCTTGCGGTGCTCGATCATAGTGAAAGAAGGGGAACCGACACGTATTGTATTGTTGCCATCGAGGATAACAAGATGGGGTTTTCATCGTATTGCTTGAGTTTGTTTCGCTACACCATGTCATCTTACTTAATGCGTTACTCTGTTCTGTGAACTTAATACTCTAGATGCAGGCAGGAGTCGGTCGATGTGTGGAGTAATAGTAGTAGATGCAAGCAGGAGTCGGTCTACTTGATATGGACATGATGCCCATATTTATGATCATTGCCTTAGATATCGTCATAACTTTGCGCTTTTCTATCAATTGCTCGGCAGTAATTTGTTCACCCACCGTAAAAATTTCTATCTTGAGAGAAGCCACTAGTGAAACCTATGACCCCCGGGTCTACTTTCCATCATATAAGTTTCTGATCTACAATTTTAGTTTCCTATTTAATTTTTTTGCAATATTTTACTTTCCGTTTAACAAACCAAAAATACCAAAAAAATATTACTTTACCATTTATCCATCTCTATCAAATCTCACTTTGCAAATAACCGTGAAAGGATTGAGAACCCCTTTATCGCGTTGGGTGCAAGTTGGTGTTTGTTTGTGCAGGTATTCGGTGACTTGTGCGTTGTCTCCTACTGGTTTGATACCTTGTTTCTCAAAACTGAGGGAAATACTTACTCTACTTTGCTTCATCACCCTTTCCTCTTCAAGGGAAAAACCAACGCAAGCTCAAGAGGTAGCAGGAAGAATTTCTGGCGTTGTTGCTGGGGAGATCTACGCCCAGCCAAGACATACCAAGTACCCATCATAAATTCTCATCTCTCGCATTACATTGGTTGCCGTTCGCCTCTCGTCTTCCTCTCCCCCACTTCTAAAACGATTTTCGAAAACATTTGCCTTTTCTTCGCCCCTCTTCTTGTTCGCTTGCTTTTTGTGTGCTCGTGTGTTGGATTTCTTGCCTTGTCTCAATGACCCCTCTAAAAAGCGTTAACCCTCACCTTAGGAGGTTGGACGAAATTGAAAATAATGTTAGAAGCTTCATGTCTTTGCAATTTGAGCATAACAATTTCTTTAGAAACGAGCTCAAGGAGCAGAAAAGTTTTATGGAATACATGAATAAGGAGCTTGATGATATGTCTAAGGAATTTTATGGTTTGAGATCTCAGTTTGCACATCTTGAAAATTTAGTAGGCCAAATTTTTGATAAACAAGCTACTTTAGTAAACAAAATGGCCGCTAAACCGGAGGCTTTAAATAATGATGAAGATCTTAAAGTGATTGATGTGACTCCTATTGAATCTTTGTTTTCTAATATAAATCTTGATAAAGATGGGACTGGAGATGAGTCAACTTTAGTTAAGAGGCGTCCCAATGATTCGGAGTTTTTAGATCTTGATGTAAAAATTGATAAAAGCGGGATTGGAGAGGTCAAAACTTTAGGTAGCAATGAACCCACCCCTTTGGATTTCAAGGAATTTAATTATGATAATTGTTCTTTAATAGATTGTATTTCCTTGTTGCAATCCATGTTGAATTCTCCTCATGCTTATAATCAAAACAAATCTTTTACTAAACATATCGTTGATGCTATGATGCAATCTTTTGAAGAAAAGCTTGAATTGGAAGTTTCTATCCCTAGAAAACTTTATGATGAGTGGGAACCTACTATTAAGATTAAGATTAAATATTATGAATGACATGCTTTTTGTGATGCTAGTGTTTCCACGATTCCAAAAACCTTATGTGATGTGTTAGGTTTCCATGAATTTGATGATTGTTCTTTATATTTGCATCTTGTGGATTCCACTATTAAGAAACCTATGGGAAGGATTAATGATGTTCTTATTATTGCAAATAGGAATTATGTGCCCGTAGATTTCATTTTTCTTGATATAGATTGCAATCCTACATGTCCTATTATTCTTGGTAGACCTTTCCTTAGAACGATTGGTGTAATTATTGATATGAAAGAATGAAACATTAGATTTCAATTTCCATTAAGGAAAGGCATGGAACACTTTCCAAGAAAGAAAATTAAATTTCCTTATGAATCTATTATGAGAGCCACTTATGGATTGCATGCCAAAGATGATAATGCGTAGATCTATTCGTGTTTTATGCCTAGATAAGGGCATTAAACAATAGCGCTTGTTGGGAGGCAACCCAATTTTATTTTTGTTTTTGCCTTTTAGGTTCTGTTTTGCAGTAAATATTTCGTCTAGCCTCTGGTTAGATGTGGGTTTTTGTTTCAATTAGTGTTTGTGCCAAGTAAGACCTTTGGGATAGCTTACAGTGATAGTTGATTTGATCTTGCTGAAAAACAGAAACTTTTGCGCTCAATCCCGGAATTGTTAAAAATCACATAAGCGTGATAAAATATTGATTCTTTTTGTAGAAGATTAATAAACAAATTTATTAGGTTTTCCTAATTTTTCAGAATTTTTGGAGTTACAGAACTATTTGAATTATCCAGATTGCTACAGACTGTTCTGTTTTTGACAGATTCTATTTTCTTTGTGTTGTTTGCTTATTTTGATAAACCTATGGCTCGTATCGGGGGGTAAGAACCATGGAAAAATTGGAATGCAATAGATATTACACCAATATAAATAAATAATGAGTTCACAACAGTACCAAAGTGGTGATTTATTTTCTTATACTAATGGAGCTTATGAGATTTTCTGTTGAGTTTTGTGTTGTGAAGTTTTCAAGTTTTGGGTAAGGATTTGATGGACTATGGAATAGGGAGTGGCAAGAGCCTAAGCTTGGGGATGCCCTGGAAGGCATCCCCTCTTTCTTCTTCTTCTATCGGTAACTTTACTTGAGGCTATATTTTTATTCACCACATGATATGTGTTTTGCTTGGAGTGTCTTGTATGATTTGAGTGTTTGCTTTTTAGGTTGACACAATCATCCTTGCTGTACACACCTTTTGAGAGAGACACACATGAATCGTGATTTATTAGAATACTCTATGTGCTTCACTTATATCTTTTGAGCTAGGCAATTTTGCTCTAGTGCTTCACTTATATCTTTTTAGAGAACGACGATGGTTTTATTTTATAGAAATTGATGAACTCTCTTACTTCACTTATATTATTTTGAGAGTCTCTAAACATCATGGTAATTTGCTTTGGTTATAAATTTAGTCCTAATATGATAGGTATCCAAGAGGGATATAATAAAAACTTTCATATAAAGTGCATTGAATACTATGAGAAGTTTGATTCCTTATGATTGTTTTGAGATATGAAGATGGTGATATTGGAGTCATGCTAGTAAGTAGTTGTGAATTTGAGAAATACTTGTGTTAAGGTTTGTGAGTCGCGTAGCATGCACGTATGGTGAACCTTTATGTAACGAAGTTGGAGCATGAGATATTTTTTGATTGTCTTCCTTATGAGTGGCGGTCGGGGACAAGAGATGGTCTTTTCCTACCAATCTATCCCCCTAGGAGCATGCGTGAAGTAATTTGTTTTGATTACTAATAGATTTTTGCAATAAGTATGTGAGTTCTTTATGACTAATGTTGAGTGCATGGATTATACGCACTCTCACCTTTCCGCCGTTGCTAGCCTCTCTTGTACCGCGCAACTTTCGTCGGTTCCATAAACCCACCATATACCTTCCTCAAAACAGCCACCATACCTACCTATTATGGAATTTCCATAGCAATTCCGAGATATATTGTCATGCAACTTTCCACCGTTCCTTTTATTATGACACACATCATCATTGTCATATTGCTTTGCATGATCATGTAGTTGACATCGTATTTGTGGCAAAGCCACCTTTCATCATTTTTTATACATGTCACTCTTGATTCATTGCACATCCTGGTACACCGCCGAAGGCATTCATATAGAGTCATATTTTGTATTGAGTTGTAATTTTTGAGTTGTAAGTAAATAGAAGTATGATGATCTTCATTATTAGAGCATTGTCCCATGTGAGGAAATAAAAAGAAAAAGAAAGAATGAAAAAAAGGGAGAAAGAAATAAAAAAGAAAAAAAGAAAAAAGAAAAAAATGAGAGAAAAAGAGAGAAGGGGCAATGTTACTATCCCTTTTCCATACTTGTGCTTCAAAGTAGCACCATGATCTTCATGATAGAGAGTCTCCTATGTTGTCACTTCCATATACTAGTGGGAAATTTTCATTATAGAACTTGGCTTGTATATTCCAACGATGGGCTTCCTCAAATTGCCCTAGGTCTTCATGAGCAAGCAAGTTGGATGCACACCCACTTAGTTTTCTTTTTGAGCTTTCATAAACTTATAGCTCTAGTGCATCCGTTGCATGGCAATCCCTACTCACTCACATTGATATCTATTGATGGGCATCTCTATAGCCCATTAATACGCCTAGTTGATGTGAGATTATCTCCCTCTTTTTGTCTTCTCCACAACCACCTTCCATTCCACCCATAGTGCTATGTCCATGGCTCACGCTCATGTATTGCATGAAAATTGAAAAGGTTTGGGAACATCAAAAGTATGAAACAATTGCTTGGATTTTCATCGGGGTTGTGCATGATTTGAATATTTTGTGTGATGAAGATGGAGCATAGCCAGACTATATGATTTTGTAGGGATAAGCTTTCTTTGGCCATGTTATTTTGAGAAGACATAATTATCTTGTTAGTATGATTGAAGTAATATTGTTTTTATGTCAATATTAAACTTTTGTTTTCAATCATACGGATCTGAACATTCATGCCACAATAGAGAAAATTACATGGATAAATATGTTAGGTAGCATTCCACATCAAAAATTCTGTTTTTATCATTTACCTACTCGAGGACGAGCAGGAATTAAGCTTGAGGATGCTTGATACGTCTCCAACGTATCTATAATTTTTGATTGTTCCATGCTATTATATTATCTCTTTTGGATGTTTTATATGCATTATTATGCTATTTTATATTATTTTTGGGAGTAACCTATTAACGTAGAGCCCAGTGCCAATTCCTATTTTTTCCTTGTTTTAGAGTATCACAGAAAAGGAATACCAAACGGAGTCCAAACAGAATGAAACTTTTGCGATGATTTTTTTTGGACGAGAAGACATCCAGAGGACTTGGAGTACACGCCAGGAAAGCCATGAGGTGGCCACAAGGTCGGAGGGCGCGCCCAGGGGGTAGGGCGCGCCCCCACCCTTGTGGGCCCCTCGTGACTCCACCGACCTAGTTCTTCCGCATGTATATTCTCAAATATCCCAAAACCTTCGAGGAGAGCCACGAAAACACTTTTCCACCGCCGCAACCTTCTGTACCCGTGAGATCCCATCTAGGGGCCTTTTTCGGTGTCCTGCCGGAGGGGGATTCGATCACGGAGGACTTCTATATCAACACCATTGCCTCTCCGATGAAGCGTGAGTAGTTTACCACATACCTATGGGTCCATAGCTAGTAGCTAGATGGCTTATTCTCTCTCTTTGATTCTCAATATCATGTTCTCCTCGATGTTCTTGGAGATCTATTCGATGTAATACTATTTTTGCGGTGTGTTTGCCGAGATCCGATGAATTGTGGATTTATGATCAGCTTATCTATGAATATTATTTGAACCTCCTCTGAATTCTTATATGTGTGATTTGATATATTTGCAAGTCTCTTCAAACTATCGATTTGGTTTGGCCAACTAGATTGGTTTTTCTTGCAATGGGAGAAGTGCTTAACTTTGGGTTCAATCTTGCGGTGCTTGATCCCAGTGACAGAAGGGGAACCAAAACGTATTGTATTGTTGCCATTGAGGATAACAAGATGGGGTTTTCATCATATTGCTTGATTTTATCCCGCTACATCATGTCATCTTACTTAATGTGTTACTCTGTTCTATGAACTTAATACTCTAGATGCAGGCAGGAGTCGGTCGATGTGTGGAGTAATAGTAGTAGATGCAGGAAGGAGTCAGTCTACTTGATACAGACGTGATGCCTATATTCATGATCATTTCCTTAGCTATCATCATAACTTTGCGCTTTTCTATCAATTGCTCGGCAGTAATTTGTTCACCCACCGTAATAATTCCTATCTTGAGAGAAGCCTCTAGTGAAACCTATGGCCCCTGGGTCTACTTTCCATCATATAAGTTTCCGATCTACAATTTTAGTTTCCTATTTACTTCTTTTGCAATCTTTTACTTTCCGTTCCATAAACCAAAAATACCAAAAATATTACTTTACCGTTTATCCATCTCTATCAGATCTCACTTTGCAAATAACCGGGAAGGGATTGAGAACCCCTTTATCGCGTTGGGTGCAAGTTGGTGTTTGTTTGTGCAGGTATTCGGTGACTTGTGCGTTGTCTCCTACTGGATTGATACCTTGGTTCTCAAAACTGAGGGAAATACTTAGTCTACTTTGTTGCATCACCCTTTCCTCTTCAAGGGAAAAAACAACGCAAGCTCAAGAGGTAGCACCCCTCTCATCATCCATGCCTTCCGCTTCATCTCTCAGTAGCGCACAAAGTGGCAAAGATGGGGGGCAGCAAGGGCCCTGGCCCCACCTAACATCACTATATATTGAGGCTAATATGAATGTGATCAGTAGATCAATTGCTGGTAAAATGGTTTAAGTTGATGAATTGGCCCTCCCTATAAAGGATTAGCAATGCTTGCCCCCCTAGCACATTTATTTTTGATGGCTCCGCCAAAGCGCACAACCGCGCACTCGCCCCCTCTCTTTAAATATCGATCTCCCACTTGTGCACTCCTTCATAGTCACCCTCCACTTCGCCCCTCCCACCATCTTCCAGCCCTCCCCCCCATATCCCAGCGCTTGTACGCTCGTAGAGCTCTTCCCTCTATCTATCTCTATTGATATCTCGCGCGGTCCACCCCTCCCCTCCCTTCTCGTATATCACCCCGGCCCCATGCACATACATGTATGTACATAGGCCTCTCCTTCACACAAATTGCATTGACACGTATTACCTCACCATATCTTAGTATCTCTCACACACACGGACTACGTGTGCGAAAGAGAAGAGGTGCACACACGCACTCGTTCCCACATACAAACGCGCGAGTGCGCGATGGAGCACATTTGTACAAAAAATGAGCGTGTAGAAAACCTTTAGATGATGTGAAAAACTAGTCTATATATACCTCTATATCTATATCTATACCCCTATATTGAGTGCGAATAAATTTGAAATATGATCGTTGGATGAAGCCAATCAGACGGTGTAGAGATGGCAAATCCAAGCACTACTGGCCATTAGATATCATCTACATTCCACCAGATTCTCCCACATGTACAATCTAGAAGACTCCATGGTTGAACTTAAGCATAATGCACAAACCTCAAAACACAAGTACTTCTCCTTTGTTCTAGAATCTTCCGTATCGTAACTGCCAAACTTTTTCTCTAGTTGAATTGCCATTATTTGTTTTTACTTTATGCTTTACACCGCACAATTCCATGAATCATAAAATAGATTAACTTTTTTGTAAAAACTAATTGATTTTGAATGAGATGAACTATAAGAATTAAACGAACGTCTACATCATGCACATATGACTCAAAGCTTACATGCTATAGTGTGGTATTTATTCATAATTTGATTGCCAAATCTCATGTGTGCAATGGACGTGTACCTTACTAGTACTTACAGTATGTGCAAAACATGTAAATTAGAATTCCAATGGCACGCTACAGAGTGTCTCTCCCTTTTTCAGTTAATATATTATGATTAAAATGATGTGGGGGCATCCATGAAGCCACGTGGCACATGTGGAGGCATTGTCGCGACCTCCTTGTGTGGATTGATCACAGTGGCATGCTGGTTCCAGAAGAATGTACTCGTCCTCTCTCACGCACACTAGAAGTACATGCACAAAGTGAAGATGTGCACGCACACACTCATTCCCTCGCACGCACACGCGGGTACACGGTGGGATGCATTTTGGTACAAAGATCCACCCATGTGATAATTGACACGTGTAAAGTCGTTCCATTGATGGTCAATTAATACAGTGCATGCAAATTGGAGTGGACGTGAGGGAGAAAGTAGTTCAGAAAGACATTACTACTCCACTGCATGCATGCGAGTAGTTAAATCATGGGTTGCTACTTCCATTGGTCTCCTTCGTATTTTGTGCCAATTTTGACCATAATTTTAAGTAACACAATATTTATGCATGTCATAAAAATTAATGTCATCGAAAACTATGTTCAAATGTGATTCCAATGATATAATTTTTTGTGACATGCATTAACATTTTGTTAGTTAAATTTTTGGTCAAAAATTGGCAAAAAATAAAAAGCGGGCCAATAAACCAGGACGCAGGCAGGATGATCAATTTTTGCCTAGGTTACTGTTGGTGGCCTTTGTATTTAAATATGGACAGAGTGGAGTAGTACTATCTTTATCTTAGCCTCGTAGGGCTCTCCCAGTGCCTACGCTCGCCTCCCCGCCTCGCCCACCGGATCCCGCCACGGATAATCCCTTAGATCCCAGGATCCCGCGGACTGCCCTCTCGCTGCAGCCCGCAGCACTGCCGCCTTTGAATGAAACCCACATGTTATTCAGAGGGGATCCATTTCTCTAGAATCACAAATCGATGGCGCCGGAGGACATGCCAGGGCTGCGTTTCAGGTGGTGGGCAGCAAGGGCAATTCGGATCGAGGAAGCGTCGCATTGATTGGAGACAAGTTTGAAGGAGCTACGCCTGGCAAAGCACAAGGCAGAGGCGCAAGTCGATCTCAGGGTATAGATGTTGAGGGATGTCTGCATCTGGCAGCGTCGCGTTGATTTTTAGCTGGGGCTAATGGCAGAGATTATATTCCTGGAGTCGACTACGGAGGAAAGAACGTGCATGCCTGTGGAATGGCATGAGCAGCCGGTGCAACTATTCAAATTGGCAGTAGGAGAAGCCAAATCCGGGGACCAGCTGCGGCGGCACCGCTCGGCATGCAACATAGGCGAGGCGAGCTGCCCTCCTTCCCCGCCAGCGATGTACTGACCTACTCGGTCGCTGCTGTAGTGAACTTGCGGCACCATGTCGGTTTGCAACTGTGACAATCGCTCCATCTATATGTATTGTATTCCTGTGAAAATACTTGGTTGTTTGGAAAAAGATGGTAATTGATTTATCACTACTTTTTGAATGCTTGGTCGTGACAATCACCCGAAGCCACAACCAGAAGTCTCCATCGCGTTATACTTACGGTCGGTCGCACCAACAGACGGTCGGTCGGACCCGCGTCTCGCTGAAGGGACACACATCGTCTTGGTCTGATATGTACGACCAGTTACATCACTGACTTGTGCGACCGCATTTGAGCAGTAGTACCTGAAATTTATGTTCCACTAAACTCATCGAGAGCCGTTTCGGGCCTCTAAACCAAAACCATCAATTAATCTTTAGCTTGTTCCCATCACATTCCAAAGTAGTACTACCATGCTATAATTAATTGCAAACCTGCTCACACCTAGTACGTATCAAACCTAAATGTGTTCCCACTATGCAGGTTTTTGTACTAGTGCTATGTAGCGACCCGACCTCAGACGGTCAAGCCTCTGTGTTGCTGTGCCATCCCTGGATCAGTATGCTGGCACACACAGTACATCAATGTATATATCAAAGTGCAATCACATGTATAATTAACGTAAAACTGATATATACCTCATAAGTCACAGCGAAACATATAGTCGGGTGTGGAGTCCCATCAACGCCATCGGCAGGTTGAGTGTAGACCGTAACCTGTATCGTAACTCTTACTCGTCGAGGAAATATCTGCAACATGATACGTTGCAGCCGTGTAGGTCAAGACATTGAATGTACCGCAAGATCACAATATGAGAAAACAGATGAATAAACTATACTATATGCAATATGGCTTTATGGCTCAGATTCGAGTTTTTTTTGTTTGCGTAAAAGCTGGTTTTATTTTCCCTACATCAAAGGAATAAATGAAGTCTGTACTATGGAGTTTTCTATCATGACATGGTTCCGCCAACCGATGTCTCATAGCCCAAAATCATCATAAGTTGCCCACAATTAAGTTATCAATCCGGTGTTGAGAGTTCCGAGATAGATCCAAGTCCAGATGCTCAAATTGTCCGTAACCGGGGACACGGCTAATCGATTAGGTTTTAACCCTCTGCAGAGGTTTGTACACTTTACCCGCAAGATTCGATCCCTCTCTTTACGTTCTCGCACTTCAGGGTGTTTGAGAACAAGATGACCGAAACATGGTCTTCCAAAGAGTTCCTCGACCACAGTCCGCACTCAACCCATCCTACCGTAGTTCTACATCTGCTAGTACCGTCCCAGCCAGAGTCACAACTAAGGTTAACCAAGCCAGAGCCCATAATGACTTGCGGTTGCATGTAAGCTTCCGGCATGAGGTATTCTTCCGTCTCTTTGAGTCTGGGTGAAGCTTTCCGCAAGATGTCATGGCGCTTCTCCATGCATCCCGCCAACCACTGGTTTCTCCAGGTGCCCACAACCGCCTTCACCCAGTAGTGTGTATTGAATTCTGTCTTGAGTCTTGAAGTCTTGAGGCCTTGAAGATGCAGTCCTTGCAGCTTTCCATCATGGAGTTGTCGCCATTGACGAGAACCTCCATTCTCACACCACTCCTGAGCACTCATACCAAACCCCGTCTACTATAGCGTAGCATTAAAATAAATAACGTCCCGGGCTTGGTAACAGGGTGATGGGTTCCTACCTCATGCATACTACTCAACTACAAGGATTCAATAACACTACTGAGGGGTGGTTGCAAAGGTGCCACTAAATGCAATAAACATAGGTATGAAAGCAATGGTCAAAGTGAACTTGCCTTGTTGACGATCTTCGAAAAACTAGGGTTTCGTAGTAGCAATCTTCGCACTCCGGAAATTCTACCGAGGCAAACAATAACTATAATAAGCACATAGCATAACATAACATAACAAAGTAACACACCAAATCAACAAAGCAAAACCCAAAGGGAAAACTTAAAGAAAAAACAACTCAAAGTTTTCCTACTTCAAATAACAACAAAAATAGTTTTATATAACAAAAATTTCTTAACATCACCTAATCATGGTTTTATGTTAACTAAACAGAAAATATTTCATTAAGCAACTAGGAGCAAAAAGAATTAGATAAAAATCTATTATGAAACTCCCGGAATAAGCAAAACAAGCTTTAATTCAAATCTGATCTAACTCAATTTTTATAAATCCAAACATAGACAAATTATATATTTTTGGAAACTACAAGAAAATTGTGATCTAACGCAAAAAGAATCAGCATCATTGGACTTCTAGATCAAAAGTTATAAGCTAAACAAGAACGGAACTAAATCTGTTACGGAAATAAATCTGAAAACGAAAACGGCGACGTGGCGAGATTTGATTGGTTGTCGGGTGTGCGCGTTTTAGGCTATCTAGAGGACGGCCGCACATTTGAAGAAAACGGTTTGGCTATTAAGTGATCTATTAGGGGCCATTAGGATCAAGATCTAACGGTGGTACGGAAATAGACAAAAGAAAGAGAAAAAAAAACAACAAGGGAGTTACCTGTACGTGAGGCAGAGATGGCAGGAAGGAGACGGCGATGTGGAGGGCTGCTTCGGCGAGGGGGCGAGGTCACCGGCGAGGGTGGGGGTCGGCGCTTGGGGAGGTTTCCAGGAGAGCTCCTGGTGAGCGTTTCTAGGCAGGAAAAGGAGGACGGTGGCGAGAAGGCTACGGGCAGGGAGGGGGCGTGGTGATGGAAAAAATGGAACGAGGAGAGGGAGGGGTTTTATAGGCGGTCTCGGGAGGCGCTGGGATGGAAAGACGAGGGAGATCGGGAAGGTGGAGTTTCTGTCTCCATGGATATGGAAAGCTTGTGTAACGTGAGAGGAAACAGAGGAAGGAGATGATCTCTTGTTGGGCTAGAATAGGAAAGTGCTTAATGGGCCAGGTTTTTCCTAATAAAACGATTCCATTCCTATTTTTAAAATTAGGAAACTAAAACAATAAAAGGGAAATCAAATCAATTCGAATAAAGAGTTTTTATATACTAAAATTATCAGAAAAATAAAATGTAGATGATGAGCATTATTCCACGGCCAAAATAAAAACTTTAAAAATATGTTTTTTCAGAAAATCCCTAAAGGCTTTATTTCTTTTTGCAAATAATTTTAAATAAAAACTTTGGTTTTTCTTGGCTCAATATTTTCAAAATGCCCCTGATTTTGGAGGGTCATTTTCTCCGCTCTTTCTTGCTTGCAAGAATTTATTTTTCGGGTATTTCTTGGGAAGAAAAATAGAGAAGCAAGTGCAAATATTTGAAAGAATTAAATTGCAAAACTCCGTTCAAATTCTTTATAGTTGAAGAAGTCATGTCATCTTCTCTCATTGATTTTAATAGGATGAATTTGAATTTACCGGAGAAGGGGAAAGTCATTTTATTCCCTCTCTTTCAAAAGTTTTTGAAAAGGTTCAAATTTCACTCAAGTTTAATTTACTCAAGCAAACAAACAAACAATTCAATTAATTATATTAACATTCCAAAATTTGGGATGTTACATGCTAGTACTAGGTTATAAAAAGGGGAACTACCTAGCTGAAAATCACTCTACCTTCCTCCTCATAAGTCTTTCTTGTTCATCCGTCCTTACCATGGCTGATGTGCAGAGCTCTAGGTCGAGTACTACTCATAACATGGCAGCGGCGACCAAGGCCGCAGAAAAAAGAGGGCTCGCCGCCTCGCAGAGACCTCGAAAGATCTCTCATGGGCAGGTAAGGGCTGGAGCGCCCTAGCCGCGGAGTCGAACATGCCGAGCTGGCGGCACTAGAGTTGTTATCCCTCGACGACATGCCCGATCAGCTCAATAAGCAGAAGGAGTTCATCGATGGCTTGGTGGAGCCGCTGAACGAGAGCCTCGATGACATGCCCGCTGAGCTCAATGAGCAGGGGGAGTTGACCGCCGGCTTGGTGATGCTGCTGAAGAAGAGCATTGCCTCGGGTAAGAAGGCGACCGGCGAAATCCTGTAACTTCAGGAGGACAAGGCGAAGCTCCGCCATGAGCTCGACCTGCTGAAGGAGGAGAACGCCGGCTGGAAGAAGCTGCATGAGAAGAGTAGTTCCTCTATGAAGATATTGCACGCCCTCATCATGGAACAGAAGGAGGAGTTGGCGAAGCTCCGCATCGAGCACCCAGCTGCTGTCAAGGTATGTAATGCAGCTATGGAACATATGATAAAGGCTCGCATCATGGACAGAATGAAGAAGATGGCGGAGGAGATGCACAAGGGGATGGAGGTCGTGGAGGTGATGAAGAAGCAGTTACGACTCCGCGGCCAGCAACCCTTAATGTAGTAGAGAGCAGCACCTAGACTTGTGTGTGTGTCTTCCTTCTTTTTTGGGGGGAATAATCTTCCTTCTTCTTTTGCTCATGTGTTTCTTCTTTTGCTTCGGGTGTTTTTCCGCACGTGTCATGTTCTCTGCAAGGCATGAATAGAACAATGCTAACGATGAGCGGCGTCATGGGATCGATTACTAGCAAATTAGATCATTTTTTATCTCCATATCACACTGGGCTGCCGTGTTTCGTGCTGCTCCGTTGTACTAGTATTCCAGTGGAAAACTTGAGTATACCGCACAGTTCTTTGCTCCTCCTCAGGTCATCGACAACATTTATACGAGCAGTCAAATCACAAGGCCCCACCTTCCAGCAGTAATGAGCCGTCAAATCACAAAGGCCCTCGCCTCTCGTGAAACCGACCAAGCGAGACTACCTCACCCTCTAGCCTTTTAAATGTATACTTTTATATAGTAGTAGTATCGATGGATTGCACCATGGAGCAAAACTAACAAGATGAAATTAAAGAAAAAAAAGTGCTACATATAGAGAGCGCTTGTCGCCAAATTATGCATATAGTACTATTAAAAAAGCTAGTACGTGCTTAGATGGGGTTAAAGAAATTAGCATACCTATTTAATTCTTTGACAACTAAACTGCTGGCTATATGATGTTGGCCATATATATTATACGTATATAATGTGAAGAAACGAGTGGTAGTACTACCAACTACAAGATGAACTATAAGAAATACTAGTATGTACGTACTCAAGAGTTAAAGTAATGAGAAGGAACATAACATAGTTCTGCTGGGGGCTCAGCACAACACACCCCTCAAATAAAACTAAGCACCCTGAAATTAAACTAAGCAACTAATCCGGTAGACACTGCATTAGAACCACCATGAGCAATGACACTGCCACCTTACTTGGACTCCTCATCCACATGCTCGACTTCGTATTTGTCCCTCTTCCTCTTGGCTGATAATTCATTGCTTGAACCGCACACTTGGCTCTCGCGTAGTCATCCGTTGCAGTGTAATGGATGTGGTCTCTATCTAGTACACTCCACTGCCATGCAAGATGAAACTTGGGCGGAGGTTTCGTTAGTTTACCTTACAAAGGATCAACCATGGCTACTGCCAGGGTCAGCATTGAATGCTGACGGGGGGACACCAGCCCATTCCTATGGAGGTCGAAGGGCTGGCCTACAACGAGGCCTATCCGATCCAGGACTTCTATGTCGTTCGTAAAGTCTACAGAAACGAATTTGACTTTGCCGCCCGCGAGGAAGTTCTTAAAATCCTCGCACTCAACGTCGGCATGGCATATGTGGTAGACCAAGCACAAGTTATGCACGCAAACCTAGATCACGATGGGCTTCTTCTTCTCTTCCTCCTTTAGATTCGTCTCTTTCCCAGGACTGTGGTGTACTCAACATCTACCCCAGCGACCCACTCATCACCCTTTGACCTTTCAAACATGTGTGTGAAGCGAGCAAGGCATCCTTTCACCATCGCAGAAGAACGGGTGTAGATGACATCGAACTCATCGCCGGTGATGGTTCTAACCATGTAATCACCGCCGATCATGGAGATTTGGGACACCATGGATTTGGGAGGAGGGTTAGGATTAGTGGAACTGCTGTAATGTGAAAGGACGGGACGGCTAGGAGCAAACTGCCGTAATGTTAAAGGACGGCCGGGGACGAGTAGGAGCGAACTGCTAGCGGTTATCCGATTGTAAAAATGCTGAGTGGGGCGTGCGAACGGTAGGGTAATGGCTCGCCCGGTGGATAAATGGATTCATGCATAGTACTATGGGGGCCCAATTAGATGTCATGTCTACTAGACGCCCAATTAAATGGCTTCATCACTACCAAAAATACACTTCCGTGATGATACGTGTTTATCACAGTAGGTCACGTTTTCTGTCATGCATGTACATCCATGACGATTTTATGACAGAATCAAGATAGTCATACCTGTGCTGTCGTAGAAGTGTTCCATGACATTACCAAAATTATCATCACGGAGGTGTCCACTTCCATGACGATAAATCGCGCGTCATGGAAGTGCTTTCGTCAAGGGTGACCGACACGTGGCATCCACCGTAACGGGTCGCCGTTAAGGTATCGGGTCCGGTTTTGGATCCGATAACCCATTAACAGCCCGGACCAATGAGGATTTTCCACGTGTAAAATTGTCATTGGCCGGAGGAAACACGTGTTGGCTCACCGTTGGGACAGATGTCATCCATTCATTAGACAGGAGGCGCCTATGATAGGTCGACACGTGGCACGGCCCAACAGAGGCCCATTCCGATGAAAAGGCCGGCCCATTTGACTTGGTCAAAAGGTAACGGGCCGGCCCACGGAAAGCCTGTTCCTATATAGCCCATTTACGGCCCGCTAACTCACGGCCCGTTACGGCCTATCGGAATTAAGCCCAGTAGCTTCATCTGGGCCATCCAATATGATTCCAGCCCATTGTAACTTCCAGCCCATGTATGGCCCATGATGTCTTTCGGCCCATACGAGGCCATTTGTAACTCTTGGCCCATTAACGGCCGTAGTGAATCTGGCCCATAATGAATAGTGTATCACTTCATACCCACTAATGGCCCATTATTCCATTGGGCCATTTCCAACCCGTTTTATCTTTCGTCCTTCTCAGGGCCCATTTATTCTTGGGCTTATTTCTAGCATTCAGTTACTTACGGCCCGTTACTGGCCTTTTCTGCTTGTGGGCCAAATTCAGCCCGTGTTTACAATCGGCCCGTTAATCCGTTGGGCCGTTTTCATAGCGTCATCAAATACGGACGATTAACGACGGCCCGTTATTGTCAGCCCATGAACGGATGATTCCAAATCTAGCCCGTTTACGGCCCATAATGCGGTCTGTTATTGGCCCATGTTTGGCCGATCGATCATACAGCCCGTAGAAGGCCCATTGATGCTACGGCCCGTAGAAGGCCCATTGTTTCTATGGCCCTTACAAGGCCCATTGTTTCTACGACCCGTAGGAGGCCCATGGTAACTACAGTAAATATGTAGCCCATGGTTATTGTGGCCTAGTTTTAAAAAATAGGTTATTGTGGCCAAACCGCGGAAAAAGAACTGTACTAACTACAAGCAAACAAATAAACAAGACAACAAGGAAATAAATAAGCAAGCAACTTATGCTAGGCTATCACGGCTATTACACATATTACATCCACTGGGCATCAAAGTTCGCCACCAGTGCAAATATAGGAAACAAATCAGCATATCATATACACTAGTTGTCAAAGTTGGCAACCAGTGCTAATAAACGCCGCAGCAAAACAAGTCCAGAACTGAAACCACTTCAGAAGATCTCAAGAAACAATATCCTGGGTACCCATAATGCTGGAAGGATGCTTAGCAAGCTTATTAACTTTCTCTTGTTTGGCGCTTAAATCCTCCAACGCTTGCTGTTGCACAAGAAAGTATGCATCTGAATTCTGCAGGGACTTCCTCGGTCCTTCAGCTTCCTGTCGCAGCACATCTGATCGATGTCTTTCAACTTGAAGTTGAGACTCAAGAAGATGAATTGATTCAGGCAGCGAGTTCGAAGAGCTTGTGCCAGCAGTAGTGGCCAGTAACTCCAACACTACATCAAGACAGGACTTTTGGGTTCTCTCACTGTCGTCAAGATAGTTTTTATGATCTTTCTTGGAGACCAACAAGGATGTCTCACTATCTTGAACCTTATCTGCATTACTTCCTTTACCATTTCATAACGGGGTACTGTTCTCCAATATTTTGTCCGCATTCTAAAAGAGAAACAAGCAGACACATCACAGGTTTACCATGTTGTATATGAATCTCATTTTGGTAAATCGGTTCAGTAGTAAAGTGGACAGGATAACAGCATGAAACAAACATGTATGTATGTACCATGGTCACTTTATGGTCTATATCATTCTAGTTTTTGTTGCCAAATCAAGATAGAGACAAAGTTCAAATAATATTTGTTCAAGACAAAGCAGAATAGACAGAATATAAGTGTGGGAAACTATAGAGCAATAACAACACTTGTAATGTGCATGACATGAGAACATAACTGTTTATTCAGTTGAAACTAAAATCAACATAGAGCAAGTTACAACAACAAACCAGTTAAAGAAACAGGTTTTAAACATACCTGTTGCGCCATTGGAGTTTCAATTCCATCCTTCAAATTTGAAAATAGTTGGTATGAGTAAATATAGTGATGCAAGAGCAAAGGAGTATGAACCATAGCTACAGAAGCTGACCTGAGAACAATTCTTCTTCTCCTTAAGCGTTGAGTTGGGATTCAGAGTGGTGGTCCTCGTGCTTTGGGCACAACAGTTCCCTTACTAACTGCTCGTGTTTGGGTGCTCTGTGGTGGAGACGGTGCTGTGTCAACTGGAACTGGGTTACTATCTGCTGGGGTTGGGGTTAGAAGGGGTGTAGATGGTTCTCTGTCCAACTGGGTAGGGGTACAATCTGCGAGAGTCTGGGTTATGTGTGGTGGGGCTGGTTCTTGGGCAAGTACGACCGTGGTTCTATCTGCATCAACTGGTAGCACTATCTTTTCTGAAGATCGTGTTGTTATTCCCTTAGATACTGCCATCACCCTCTCCAATTCAAATGGCTGATAAACAAGAAAAGTAATTGAATGTACATACATTGTATGATAGACATGTGCAATGGATAGTGGGGAAGAAAAGAGGGCATGAAATAATTCACATTTATGTTGTCTAACCAAACATGATAGCATGACACAATTTCACATATATGATGGCTAACTAAACAGGATAGCATGACACAATTTCACATTATGATGGCTAACTAAAAAAGATGGAAAGACATAGTTCAAAATATGATGACCATGTAAACAGGATGACATGATATAACTATATAATGTGTTTATTAAATAGGTTGGCATGCCATAATTCACATACATGCCGCATATGGAAACATGATAGCATGATATAATTCATGGATAGAATGACATAATTCAAAATATGATGACTGTAAACACTAAACAAAATGAGATGATATAACTATATGATGTCTTTATTAAATGGGTTGCCATGCCATAATTCAGATAGATGTTGTGTATGTAAACATGATGGCATGATATAATTCAAATATATGATTTACGTAGTAAGCAAGTAAGCAGATGGCAATCCATATATGATGTAAAAACTAAGCAATGCAAGAAAACATGCATGACATTGGTAATATAACCCTGCCAAGTTTGAGCATAGACCTCAGGGGGGAAATAGGACTGGTCATCAGTCTTTGAATCCTCCTTTGAGGAGCTCTCTGTAACCAGCAAGATGTCTGCTTCAGCAGGTAGCATTGTCTGCTCTGAATACCTTGTTTTCACTCCAGATACTTCCATCACCGCTTCAAATGGTTGATGCACAGGAAGAGTAGTTGAATATACAAACGTTGTCGACAAATGGAACACTTAATACAAAAAAATATAGCATGATAAAATTCACATACATGATGATTGGCTAAACAACATGGCATTGCATAGTTCCCATATATAATGCCTTTGCAACAAGATGGCATTGCATAATTCACATATATAATGTCTTGCAACAAGATGGCAATGCATAATTCACATATATGGTAATTAGACACTAAACAGGTGGCATTCACACAAAGCATGTCTAAACTAATCAAATGACATAGCAATGCAAGACACCATACGCACGATATGAGCAACATAACCGTGCCAAGTTAGAGAATACACCTCGGGGGAGGGGGGGAATAGGACTGGTCATCTGTCTCTGAATCCTCCTCTGAGGAGCTATCCGTAACCAGCGAGATATGCGCTTCGTCAAATAGCATAGTCTACTCCGAAGACCTTGTTTTCACTCCAGAATTTTCCATCACCGTGTCAAATGGCTGATGCACATGAAGAGTAGTTGAATGTACTAACGTTGTTGACAAATGTAATACGTAACAAAAAAAAGGATGGCCTGATATAATTCACATATAAGATGACTGGATAAGCAGGATGGCGTTGCAAAATTCACATATATGATGCCTGGCTAAACAAGATGGCCTTGCATAATTCACATAAACGATGAATAAACTAAACATATGGCATTCACACAAAGCATATCTAAACTAAGCAGATGACATATTTGATGTATAAAGTAAGCAATGCAAGGCACTATATACATGATATAACCAACATCAGCATGCCAAGTTAGAGCGAAGACCTCAGGGGGTAAATAGGAGTGGTCTTCTCCTTCTGAATCCCCCTCAGAACAGATATCTTCCTCTCGATTACAATCCGAAATGGGTGGAGGGGGGCTGCCTTTGCGCCTACCATGGAGCGACGTCTGCATGGAATTTTATTGCCACGCAAGGCTCGTATCTTTTGCTCTACATGTTCAGTTCCATTGTGTACAATAACTGACATGCATAAGAATAAAACATAGTGAGATTATGTAAGGAGTGCATGCAGAAATCCAGAGTGATGGTAGCAACCTGTGGATAGGCCCAAAACTAATGGTAGCAGGCAGATAATGGCTTCAGTTAAAAAATACAGATAATGGCTTCTTTACTGTTTGTTTCCCACCCAACATGAAACTCATAGTAGACACCAGAGATTAACCATATAGTAGATATACACTATTGATTGCGGCCTCGATATGTACCCCACAACCATTTAAAAACTCAAGTTTGACCATTAGTTTGGAGCTGACTCAGAGTCTAATCGGTGAATATGATGATAAAGTAGCATGTAATATTAAGCGATGCATAACGTAAGTAGACACGACAGAGTGTGACCTCTCTTGCGGACCCGTGTAGTCCTCGAGGTCATCTGCTCGGTTGATGATGGTAATGCAGTTGTCATGGCTGCCGGCGGCGGGGAAGAAGATCTGAGGCGGCGAAAGCAGTCTGGAGGCCGGATCCCTGCTGTGCTGGACCTTTCTGTCGTTGGAGCAACTGAGTTGGGGTGGAAGATGGCGCAGCAGGAGCGGGACAAACCACACAAGGTTTTCTTTGACAACTATCTGTAAGAGAAGTAATTCTGTAAGGGCTCATTTGAATTGGAGGATTCTAACAACCCAGGGATAGGAAATACACAACAATAGGATAGGAATGCATGTGCAAAACAGAGGATTTAAAAACACATGATTTCGGCCAATCTGGGTGTTTGGTTCACAAGAATTGGAAGATCACAGGATGGAAAGAAGCATGGTGAGATTAAGTCAAACCACAAGAAAATGTACGATTATAATGCTATTATGCTACTATATCTTAGTCTTGTGCTTCATGAATAGGAATTTGAAAAGGAGGGCAAGTGGATATTAAAATCCCTACGTTTTTTATTTCAAGGAGACACTAAAGGAACAAATCCTACAATTTTCCTTTGCTCCATTCCTTTGAACCAAATGCATGAATAGTAGTACCATAGGAAAACTTTCCAATTCCTATGTTTTTCCTTCACTTTTCCTTTCAAGCACTGGCTATTCTAGCAGGCAGGCTTGAGCAAGGAAAAGGCTACACTCAAAAAATGTTTTTCTGCTACTTCTACTACTTTGGACCCATGCCACTGCCCTACTAGCTCAACTCCCAGGCCCATCGACAAATGCACAGCTCAAACGCGCAGAGATAAATAATGATGGCGTTCAAGAGAGTCCATCACGGATAGCTAAGTTGCCTGGTACCTCACTGCTTGTCATATAGTAGGAGAAACTAATCGTATTTCACGTTACTGCGTGTGCTCAGTGGACAATATATATAACATGTAGAGTAAAAAAGAGATGCAACAAGTGTACAACCTCTTTGGCGAAGCCATGTCGATCTCAGTGTGATTGGGTTGGTCGGTGAGGATGCTCCGGCTGACTTGGCTGTCGGAGGAGGGGAAGAAGATCTTAGGCGTCTGGACATGGAGCCCGGGGTACTGCTCCGTTGTGATGGAGGGTTTTGTCATTGGAGCAGCTCCGGTGAGTTGTACGACCCCGAGGCTGAAGCAGGATATGAGAGACAATGTTAATCTGAGTGGAATTCTGATAGCATCTCCAATAGATGACGTAAAATACATAACCACAAAGTGCTAGATGTAAAATACATCAGCCGCTCATCTCTGAACTTAACTGTCGAAACTGAATTTAACTGTCGAAACTGAACTTAATTGTCAAAACTGAATTTTTCTGTCAAAACTGAATTTTACTGTCGAGACTGAACGCACTAGTAGCAGAAAAGCAGTAGTAGCAGCAGCAGCAGTAGCGCGTGCGAGAGCCGGAGCAGCTGGTCGTGTAGCAGCATTAGGTGAGGCTACACGTCAGTCGACTGAATTTTTCATCTCCGGTCAGTCGATTTTCCAGCCGTTGGATACGAAATCAAGGGCCTGCAGTTCATCTTCAACCTCCACCCCCCGAGCCGCCAGCCACCACCGACCAAACTGCCGCCCCGCCGCCCGCGACCGGTGGTGCGCCGCCCCGCCCGCCCCGAAACCACTCCCCACCACCAGTCTGCCACCGCCTGCCATCCCTCTAGCCCCCCGTGCCGAGCTTTTTCTCCGGCGATCCCCACGCCACCGCCCCACCACCAGCGGCGACCACCGCCCCCACCTTGAACCCTAAGATAGATAGTGGGGTACCTCTCCGGCGAGCCCCCCTCCTCGCTGCGGCTGGTTCTTCCTTAACCCCGGCGAGCCCCCCTACCCCTTGAAAATTGACTGACCCAAAAGTCAATTCAGTCGACTGAAGTGTAGCTAAATCGGAGCAGCATCGCAAGCAAGAGCAAGAGCGAGAGCAGCAGCGCAAGCAAGAGCAAGAGCAGACCAAGCAGGGGACCGAGAGCAAGATTTGAGCAGCAGCGCGAGCGAGAGCTAAAGTAGCAACAGCTCCTACTGATGTGGACGTCACCGCCGAGGGAGCGACGCCGCCGTGGATGGAGCCGCGCCACGTTAGCTCGGGACCGAGCGCCGACAGCACCGTGAGATCGAACCAAGAAGAAAATGCGGCGATTAGTGTACAACCTCTTTGGTGGTGCCGATTAGGCCTCAGCTTCATCCTAGGAAACAGTGACGATGATGCTCTTCCGGTGGTGTGGGTGAAGACAACGGTGTGGGAATGGAGGTGGCGCGAAAGACGAGGGGAACATCGGGGCAGCTCCTTGGAGGTGGAGGATGGGGTGGCTGAACCGGCGGGACGACGAGATCAACGATGGATCCTCATCCAGTATGGTGGACGAGGGACGTCGAGGTGTTGCTGTGGACGACGTCGTCGGGAAGAGGCTCCGGCTGGGTGGCGGATAGAGGAGGGTGTGGGGCTTCACGGGTTTTCGCGGCCTCGGTGTACGAATGGGTGGGCAGATGGGATGGGAGTGGGGAACCATGGCTTAGGGACGCGCTTGTCCAAAATGTGGGGTAAGTTATGAAAGTACCCCCCCACCGATTTGAGCTAGGCGGTTCTTTCGGTTCAGGGGTATCACGGGCATTTCGTGTGTCGGGATTTCACAGGAGGTGGGAGTTTTCGCGCACGTTGTAATTTTGGAATAGCAAGGCGCGGGTTGAGATGGAGGGAGTTGTTGGAGCACAACGAGACAAATATATATCTTAAATATTTCGGGGTAACAAGGCGTGGGTTGAAATTTCCGGACAAGCCTAATGTGTACTGTACCAAATCAATTCGCACTTCCGTCGACGAAAAAACAAAAAGAAATCAATTCGCAGCACACAAGAGAGTCTAGTCCCGTGTACTGTACCAAATCAATTCGCACTACAAATGTCATTCAAAACTTTGAATTCATGTTATGTTCAATTAAAATATTTCGCTACGTGTATAATGCATGCAACCTGCTACTCAAATGAACGTTTTAGTGCATTCCAAACGTATATACTACCGCTTCAATATGAACTAAATTTGAATTCGTTTCTCTATTTGAATAAGATCTAAAATAATGATTGTTGTGAAGTCAAACCATTTGAATTCATTTCTCTATTTTAATAAGATCTACAATCATCATTATTGTCAAGTTAAATCATCGTTTGTGTATTATCTTCACAGCACACCACATGATTACTCTCGAGTTAGCTATGAACTATGTGTACTATATGAACTCGAACTCGATTTTTTGAATCCACTTTATGTTGATTTCAAATCGCAGTACATTTCAAGCTCTAGCTAGATCTTCATAATCTAAACCATGTCTCATATATATAATGTGTTTATCACATAATGTATGGTGCCCCGCCCCCTACGCCTACAAGTATTTAGATGTGAGTTGCAAACACCACACATTGCCACAAATTCAAATAAAATGTGAGATTGTTCGATATATAGTATTGTTTAGATTGTTCGATATTTAGTTGTAAGCTGCAAATGCCACACATTATCATAAATTCAAATAAAATGTGAGATTGTTCAGTGTATAGTATGGTTTAGATTGTTCGACATTTAGCTCTGAGTTGCAAACGCCATGCATTATCACATTATGGTATAACATGTGCAAAACCATAGCATGCGTATCACCGCTATATTCATGCATGCATATGTTTATAGCACTATGATCCCCTATTCAAATATATGAATCCACTTTCATATCAAATTATGATCTTTGTTAGTCTCTTACACCCACACAATCCTCTAACCTTTGTAGCTAGCACTAACTTTCTCTCGTGCACGCACACGCCCTCCTTGCCCTCCCTCTCCCTCAGCATTCTATCCATCGCGCACATTCATTGTTTTCTTTAGGTCGTTCTCCCACAGTCTCCACAACTCCTTTTCGACACACACCAAACAATGAACCTCTCCAGCGATGTCTGCCTACAACATACACATGCACCTTCCATCTCCTCCTTTCTATGTCCATGCCTCGTGTCTCTCATACGGTCCCACACACGTGTAAACTCTCGCCCCTCTTTTCATCGATCTCACAACCGCACACTCCTCCCCCTATCTAGCTAGTAGCACGGCCTCTCGCACCACCTCCTAGCTCCATTCTTTCTGTCTATCCGTCTCGCTGGGCCTTATTTGCCTCTACCAAATGGATGTACACTGACTGATCTCCCGCTATACATATAGCTAGCTAGGTCCTTATAACTTGTTTTTTCCCACGCGTCGATCGATCTACCTCATTATTTATATCTCTCCCTTCCTCCGACAAACAACAATTGGTCTACCGATATAGTTAGGTTTGCTTACCAAACACATGGTACCCCTTCATCATCCATGCATGCGTCCCGACAGATCTATCACGCACAGGCACACGTAGAAACACATCGCCACTCTTATTGATAATATTGCAGTTGTACCCTCAGTTTGTCTAGTAGGCCTCTCCCACCATCTTCGAGAAGCAACTCCATCACCCATCCAGCACTCTACCCCTCTCCCTCTCTCTCTCTCCTCTCTCTCTCTCTCTCTGTCCCAACCTATTTCCCGTCCTTCAGTTATGTATGGATGTCGACCGCTCTCCCTCAAGACATAGTTGGGTCTCTCCTTCTCAACACATATACGAGTCGTTCGACCTCTCTAGTTAGGCCTATGCCTCCCCCCCCACACACCGATACATCAAGCGCTCTAGTCATGTCTCGCTGCCACACACAAACTTTCTTTGTGCCCTCTGACGTTCCGGTAGGTCAGTGGCCCTATATCTTTGACTTGCACGCACACAATTTCGATGGCTCTCTTCATCGATCTTGCACCCACCCACTTGATTCTCTCTTCGACTCTATCGATATCTATGACCCCTCCCTCTCTTCTCGTGGATCGCCCCCTCTATATACGATATGGATAGGCCTCTATTTCACACACATTGCATGCAAAATTTTGTTTGATATGTCATCGACACATATTCCCACAGATACATTCACGAAATCACACCCCCCAAACAAAAAACACTCGAGAATGCACACGCCATCTGTCTAGGTTTGTATCTCTCTCTCTCTCTCACACACACACATAGGTGGGGGCGTGCACGAAGATAAGAGGTGCACGCACGGTGCATGTACTCCCATCTCTTTCCCAACCACACCCGCGCGGGTACACGGTGGAGCTCATTTCTGTAAGAAAAGGCAGCCCACGTGGTAATTTGACACGTGTACTGGTTTACCACTTGATGGAGGATCGTCTACCACAGGTGAACAAACAAATTGCGACTTGACGCGTTATGTTAAAAAAGAGGCAAACCATGTGGGGCCTACCTTAGAGGCAAGGCTCTATACACTGGAGTACTTTTGATGTGTCCCGTCAACTCGCAGAACGAGGAGAAGCTTGCTTAGTACGCCGTCTCACCCGCCCACGGGCGCGGTGGCTTGCAGGATGAGGTGAAGCTTGCTTAGTAGTACACCTTACGCCCGCTCCCTCGCCCGCGCGCGCGGTGGCTCACAGGACGAGGAGAAAATTTTACTACTCCCTCCGTTTACACCTCGTCCCTACCTTGGTTAGAGAGATTATCATATTGTCTGGAATATATGTCCTTTAGAAGATTTCAATATGAACTACTAGTACATGCTCCAAACACTGATGTATATAGACGTATTTCAGAGTGTAGATTCACTCATTTTGCTCCGTGTGTAGTCCATATTGAAACGGACGTAATAGTACGCACTCTCCCTTGCCCCTCGACCCTCGCCCACGTGGTGGACGTGCAACAATTCATTCGGTTTCATATAGCCAGAACTATATATACTGCAATACTCGACTTCCCGAAGAGGCGAAGAGCCAATCGCAAGGTTAATATTTTGGAGATGCCAAGCGCAAGGTTTATAGGAGAACGAATAGTAGGTGCCACGTCATTTATAAATAAAGTTTTTTTCTTCAGTGCCACGTACGCAATATAAATAGGTTCATACGGAGAGAAAAGGAAACCGCTCCACTATATACATAGGCAGGACGAGCCTACACGGTTGCTTGCTGGGGTTGCTCTCTTCACACTCTGTCGCACAAAACGAGTGTGGCCACATCTCTAACATCACGGCGGATCACGTCAATCGGGGAAGGGGTGGATGCTTAGTGTAGATGCGGTCACCGTCGCCGACGGCGAAAACCCACTGTCGGCACGTCCCGATCAGGGGTCCCCGCCGTTCTCTCTCACAAAGCCGGTGAGGTTGCCTTCGTCCCTTTCTCACTGCCGCGACATGGGCAGTTGTCACCTCGCGCCTCCCTCCTCTAGGTTGAGCTACGTCCCGAAATACCTTAGGCACAACTCCCTTTACAGCCGGCTTGCACCACAGCTCCAGCTGCCCACATCACTCCATGTGGATATTTCTCTACTTCTTTGTCCCGCACATACCTCTACTGGCTTGTACGTACTATATTTGTGATGAGTTTAGGTCTCATCAACTAGTCCCAGTAATCTTATTCTAATCACGCTTCTTCAATTTCTTTGCCACACGTATGCTCATCTCGATTTTGGTGAAACTGCATAAAATGATCCGATGGTCAAAGGGTTGCAAACTTCATTTCTTCGGAAGCTCCAACGTTGCCAGCAAATTAAAGCCTGGTTAGGATTTACGGTTCAAGGGCTAGAGACTGCATGGATCATTTTTTTCTTTAGCTATCTCTGTTCCAAAATAAGTGTCAACTTTAGTAGTAGTACAACTTTGTGCTAAAGTTTGCATAAAGTTGAGACACTTATTTTGGAATGGAGGGAGTACATATTGGCTATGATCTGTCAATCATTGAGATTCAATAGCATGCATGTTAGTCTCCTTTGTATTTGATGAAATGTTGCAACGGGCAACCTTGGACGCAAGATACATGAAATAGAAGCTGGAAGCTTCATAGAATTGTACAAATTTATCTCGTTGATAAACTACAGTACATACTATACTAGTACTATGTAAAGAGTTAGGTGTCGCACGGTGTCCAAAAAATATGGTGATAATTTGAGGTGGGCCATGTAATCACTGAGCCTGCGTGTTTTCACCGCTCTCGCACTCCTCCGCTGTAAGAATGGAGAAAATTATAATCTAGTAGTACCTCCTTTCGTTGAAAGCGTGGGATATCCAACAGTCCTACCACCTCAGTAATAATGACCAATGAGCCGTCAAATCACATAGACCCAGCAGTAAGTTGGACGGATGAAGCAACCATCACTCTTGAATCCGCTTCTGTCTTCAACGCAGGCGCGAGTGAGAGGTCGCGTCCGCTCTGCCCGGGCATGAATGCGGCACCGATTATTTGGAGCGGCACTGACCGTTTCGGGCGGGAAGCACGCGTGGGCGATGGAGTGGCTTTGGGTGGGCCAGGCTGGTCAGGGTGGGCGTGGCAGCGGTCCGCCTGTCCCGACCGGACGCCCGGAAACGAGAGGATGCACCGACTCTCGCGGCTAAATCGTACACTACACACCATCTCTCTTTAGGAGTAGGTCGATGTGTCGCTCTCTCTAACACACACATGCTATTAAACATACACACACACGCACACGCACACGCACACACAGGTTCATAGAATAGGAATATCGTGCGAGTTACTTAGGGAGCGTTTGGATCCTTAGCAAGAATAGTTTATAGCCTAGCCGGGCAAGGTTAGGCGTTTGGAACTGTTAAAATATGTTAGCTTTTGTGGGCCAGCTAGCTTGGGTGGGCTAGAAAAACCTTGCTAGCTCAGGAGAGCCAGATCGGCTCGCTTCCGACGGCAAACTTCGCGTACTACCTCCGTGCTGGTTTGTTGGTCTCTATTGTATTTCGTGTCAAATTTTGACCATGGATTAAACTAACAAAATGTACATGCATGTCACAAAAAATTATATCATTGAAAACTATGTTCAAATATGAATCCAACGATATAATTTTTGTTGACATGCATTAACATTTTGTTAGTTAAATATTTGGTCAAAATTTGGCACAAACTACAAAGGGGACCTATAAACCAGGACGAAGGTAGTAGTAACATAGACTAGTAACGTATGCATGTTACTAGTCCAAGTTACTCACCACTATGACCAGCCTAAGAAATGTAACCAAACACTCCTTACTCTGCCTTGTTATCTCCCCCGGAAACCCAATGCATGGAGCGCAACTACGTGTTGATCAGTCAAGAAATCAAAGTCAGCTTGCATGCGAGTTAATACGTGGCCCTGCATGGTAGCTAAAACGGCATCTCTTAGTTGTTGGGATTAATTGCTCCGTTTAGAGACAAAAATCAGGGCTTTGATTGGAGGAAGGACCGGTCAAGTTTCTCCTTCTCCTCCAATCTACTTGCACCTTGGTCCCGCTGCACCTTCTAACGTGACTTACTACACCTAGACAGAGGGAGTAGTACGAGATACCGTGGCACACTGACTTAGGTCGAATACAAGTGCCCAAAATTGTGTGCATGTTATAATAAGGATTCGCTTAAAATAGTACGCGAGCGAACAGAGGGATCAATTGGACAAAGGTTCACGAGCGATGGCGAGATGTGTGAGGTAAGATACACACTGGCGCTTTTAATTTTTCTTATTAATTTGTTTGTTTCACCCTCTGACTGGTGGGACCCAACATACTACATGGAGAGAGGTAAGGCGACTAAGGCTGCATTATTTCTATACTACCAACACTGCTTTAAATCCCAAAAGACCTTACCACCAAAGCCACATGACACGATTATGATTCAAATCCCAATGACTCCCACGCAAAAAAACGGCATGCTTGTCACATGAATGCCGGAATGTTCCTTTTATTTTCCTCTCGTTGAACATAACGGGAGGGTGCTGTAGTTGGTTAGTCTGTTCGCTCATCAAACTTGAGGTCTCGGGTTCGACAACTACACTTCAGCATAATTTTGTTTTTGTTTGACTTCTTTCTTCCACCCAATGACAGGTAGGCCCCGCATGACAGAGAGAGAAAGTGATCTGGGGCGGTGCCAGGAGGATTCTTTGACTGGTCAAAATGGATGGATACGGAGCTATACGATCTCATAGTTACCATATAATCACCTCATCACGTATACGCTGAAGCCTCGGCGCTTGTTTTCTAGGGTTTGCACTCTTCACACTCTCTCTCTCCAGTATATATATACACGATGTAGCCTCAGCGCTTGTAGTTGCTCTCTTCACACTCTCTCACCCTCTCCGGATCTAAACAAGACTTCATTGGCCTCTCTCTCTCCCCTCACTGCTGGTCAAAGAGCCGGCAGGATCCGTCCGCCAGGAAGGGAAGGAGGCTTAACGCTGTCGCCTTCGGTGAGGGAGGGAATCCACTACCGGCACAACTGTTCCCTTTCACCCAGCAGCGGTGCGGGAGGGCCTCCGACCCCTTCCTCGCCGCCGAACATAGTGTGGGCCGAACAGCTTCCGGTCGCCCACCGAACCACACCCCAAGAACCTTAAGGTATAATTTACTTATTCCACATGCATTGCTCTAGCTGCATGTGGGCTTTTTCCGCTTCTACACTCGAATCTAGGTGTTGGATCAAACGGGAAAGTAGTGGGGAAAGTTGTATAGCATGAATCTAGAACGTGGTTCAAAGGGGAAAGGAATGGGGGAAAGTTGTGGGGAAAGTTGTATAGCATGAATCGAGGACGTGGTTCAAAAAGGAAAGGGATTAGGGGGGAAAGTAGTGGGCAAAGTTGTATAGCATGAATCTAAGATGTGGTTCAAAGAGGAAAGGAATGGGGGAAAGTAGTGAGGAAAGTTGTATAGCATGAATCTAGGACGTGGTTCAAAGAGGAAAGGAAGGGGGGAAAGTACTAGTACAGACTGGCTATCCAGCACCTACGTTGGTCAAAAAGGAAAAACAATGACAAACGTAGTACGCACATCTGTAACGAACTGATCTTTTTTATTTTGGGGGACAAGGCTGTAGAGTTTGAGCAGGACTAGATTTGCTGCGCTCACATAGGGGAAGGTGTCTAAAGATAACAAAACTAGGACCAACACAAATATGATCCTTGGTTGTTTATTCTTTGTTGCAACAAACTGTGCATCACCCCTTCATACATCGGTAGATGCACATGGTGCTGGTGCGTCCACTGTCCCGTGCAACTCTTTAGCTGTTGTTAATCTAAGGCCATGTTTGGTTAAAAAGTCCCTAGTCCCTACCTGCTTGGTTCCAGGGACTAAACATGGACTAGAGGTTATTAAATGACATGCTAAAAGACCATGTTACCCCTAGTAATGAATTAATAGAGACAAGGTGCGATGCGGGGCATGGGCAACTGTTGGAAAAAGTCCCAAAAAGACTCTCCCTCGGGGTCTTCTTTCTTTAGTCCCAAATGCCCACTTTTAGTCCCTAAAAGTCCCTTATGTTTGGTTTAGATGGGACTGACACGGACTTTTTTAGTCCCTACACCAAAAAGTCCCTGTAAACGAACACCCTCTAATAATGTCGCTGGAAAATTGATGCAATGCCACATTTAAAAGCAAATTACATGTTTAACAAATTTTATTGTTAATATAATCTATATGTTAATATTAATTAATGCCACCATTTGAGAAATGCTACTGTCTTGCTTTCTTTCCCATTTAGATAAGTTAGATGCTTCTTTTTGTTGGCTTCTGTGTCATCCACCATTATTGACCACTAGTTGTTTCCTTTGCACCTCTGTAAAAGCAGGTTATCTACTTCACCTGTTGCTATTGTGACCTTTTGTTGCACTGCACAAAACACTTTTGTTTTAAGAGTGTTTTGTGCAGTTCAACCAAAATGTCACACCGACAATGTTGCTTGATTGCTTGATCTTAGTGGAACTGCACAAGAGGAGATCATACTTCCTATCCGTGTTGGCAAATTTGGTTCAGATCTTCTTCTTGTGAGTTGTTTGAATTCCGCGTCATGAGAGGTCAGTACTAGCCTTCTTTCGCATGATTGTGTAGTGTGCTTTCATATGTTGTGCTACTTGTACGGTAGTGTTGCTTGATTTTAGTGAACTGCACAAATGGAGTCAAGACTTCCAATATGTATGTGCACCGTAATATCCCATTGAGGTAAGATAAGGATATTTCACAACTTTTGGCCTGTATTTTGCCACTTTCATCAGAAAATTAATGTCGTTGTTTAGTGCTATACTTGTGCTCCCTAATTGACATGCCAAATCTTACATTAAAGGCGAAGCTTGTCTGTTATTGAACGAAGTGATGAAGGGAAGAACAAGCGGAAGAAAAAATCAACTCCGGTGTCAGTAATGAAGCCTTTGGAATTGTGATGACACAAGTAATGATATAGTTTTGCATCTTAATTTATTGCTATGGCTGGAACGAGCAATTGTTTTGCCACTGATTTGATGCCACTCTTAATGTAATATGTAATTATCTCTACTTGTGCAAACAGGGATCTTCTTTGAAGATACCATATATTTTAGTGGAACTACACAAGAAGATGTTGGAAACATTAAACTAATCAAGGAGTATATAGTAAGCATGGCAACCACAGTAGATAATAATAGATGGTTCCGGAGAAGTGCTTGATCTGTACTCGCCCAAGGATTTCATCCATATGATTGAGCTTTGTCATCTCCATCGATGTTGTGCTACTGTTTAGATACTGTCATGAGAAAGTGGTATTGTCCTTGAGAAGTGCTTCATCTGTATTGTTTTAAATATTTCCTTCCCTTTTTTTCGAGCAAACAGAGATGCTAGCATTTAGTTGTCCTCTTGTCTTTGCACAACAACATCATCCTCCTCTGAAGAAGAATATTGAGTATGTGAAGTGACTAGTTCCGATTATGCGAGGATGAAGAAGCCATGTCTATCTTCTCGTCAGAAGGAGCAATTGAAGGATAGTTACATTAGTCCCCACAAGACCAAGGACTGACATATCTCCATCTTTTTGATGTGATGCGCAAGTACAATGTTGTTCTAGGATTCTATCCGGTGAGTTCCATTTTTTTAAAAGTGTGCCCTACATGGACCATGTAGGTGCCTATTTAAACTGTCAATTCATAGTAAAGTTTGCTTTATACTAATCACTTTTTTGTATTGGTGAAAACAGGGGTGCTTAGCTTGATTTCAATGGGAACTGCACAAAATGTTCATGAATACATCGAATCATTCATTTCCACCACAAGAAAGGAGGTGCCGATATGTTCAAGGTGTTGAAACATATAAGGGCGAAATCATACAAGCTACGCGCAAATTTGGTTGATTTTGGTGGAACTGGACAAAAAGAACAGTTGGTTTATTTAGCACGAGGTGCCATGTCAATGTCTGAACTGATGGCAAACCCTGCCCATTCCACAATCGTAGGCATTTGATATTTTGGAATGGGAAAACCTTGTCAAAGTTTGCTCATTGATGTACGCAAAACATCAAGCATTTGACATTTTGGAACGGGACAACCTTGTCAAATTTTGCTCATTGATGTTAGCAAGAAGACATGCGTTTGATATTTTCGAATGGGACGCCCTTTGCTGTCAGCAGCGTCGATCTATTTTTCTTTATTCTTTAGTTGTGAAGTAAATATTGACTCTGACATGTGAATCACTGAGATGCATAATCATCGATTGTTTTGAATGTTCTCTATGAATTGCCAGGCCTGTGTGTTTTGATTGCAAGGTACAAGAACGCTAAAAAGCTGTTCAAACTCTTTGTACTCCCTTTGTTCCTTTTTACTTCGCACATTGTGAATGTTCATACTTCTTTCTATAAGATTTGTCAAAGTAAAGATACTTTGACTGCAGACAAAACTTGTATGCAGACTAAAAAGGACCGGAGGGAGTACATGTGAAACTGCCGCAAACGAGGTGATCACCCTGGGAATAATGCTAGTACGTATTGTTTTGGATGTTCATCCAATGCCAGTGATACAAGAATTCGAACTAAATTCATTCATACACGGTCGGATTTAATATAAACATGCCGGATTTCATTACATTTCATACATTCTTCAACTAAAAAGGGGTGCGCTGGAGGTATAATTAATTAACCGAAGCTACCCACCTGTGTCCGGCTGAGCGAGCAGAAGCTTCTTCTCCAAATGGATGAGCTTGATGACTTAACTGCTGGTGCAGTTCCGTAACTAACATGTGGCCCAGATGCCTGTTGGGCCCACATGCAGTGAGCCAACTGCACCAGCAGTTAAGTAGAAGCAGCGTCCTTCTCCAACATAGGTCTCCGACTCCACATCGCCACAAAGAAGCTAATCGGCCGTCAATGGTCAACCCGCCTAGCATGGCTTCAACCGGAGGGTAGCAGCGGTGGCCTTACTTGGACCCGAGCGGCGGCGACCTACCATGTTCTACTCTTCCTCGTTTTCTGTGTGGCACGACCTCGTTGCCAGCGGGGCGGGGCCTCGACAGAGCTGGCATTGTCCTCTGTCTTGTTGCCCGCAGGGCGGCGCCTCGGCGGAGCAGGGGAAATCCTCCTCCTCGTTGCCGGCAGGGTGGGGCCTCGGCTGAGCCGGCGATGTCCTCTGCCTCATTTTTGGCGGGGCGGGGCCTCGGCGGAGTAGGGCCTCCGCCTCGGTGCCGGCGGGGCGGGGCCTCGGCGGAGCAGGGCCTCGTCGATGCCAGCGGAGCGGGGACTCGTCGGAGCCGACATTGTCCTCTGCATCATCCTCGGTCTCGCCAAACAGCGCCTCGCCCGCTTCATCGCCCTCTTTGTAGGCGGCCGCAGCCTCCGCCACCTGCATGCGGTACCACCAGCGCTCAAGGCGGCCCTCGCGGGCGGAGTGGTACGAGTCGAGCAGCGCCTCCTGCTCCGCCTGCTCCACAGCGATCTGCTCCTTCGCCTGCAGGTGCTCTTGGAGGAGATGGTGGTTGTAGGTGGCGTCGGCCTGCGCCTCCCGGAACTGCTCCTCACGCTTCTGCCTCACCGTTTCCATGTATTGGGCACGGGCCTCGTCGATGGTCATGGTGCAATGCACCGGTGACGATGGGGTTGGCCCCGGATCGTCGACTACCATGTTCTCCATTGGGACGTCGTCGTCCTCCGGCTGCCTGCCGGCCAGCCAGTCGGCAGCAATGGCTTCCATATCCTTGTGGTCTGTCATCCGCCCGTCCCATAGAGCGCTGCAGCGCGAGGAAACCATGGTGGGAAATAGTGGTGTGGACAGGAGAAAGGGAACGGAGGTGGATGACTGCAGGTATGGCCGGCGCATCAGTTTATATAGCAATGGTGGATGACGGAGGTGTAGGATCGAAAGTATGTCTAGAGGGGGGGGGGGGTGATTAGACTACTTGACCAAATAAAAATCTATCATTTTCCCAATTTTAGTTCTTGGCAGATTTTAGCAACTTAGCACAAGTCAAGAAATCAACCTGCACATGCAATTCTAAGAGTATAGCAGCGGAATGTAAAACAATTGCATATGAAGGTAAAGGGAGGAGATTGAGGGAGCCAACGCAATGTTGACACGGAGATTTTTTATCCGTGGTTCCGATAGGTGGTGCTATCGTACATCCACGTTGATGGAGACTCCAACCCACGAAGGGTAAGGGATGCGCGAGTCCACGGAGGGCTCCACCCACAAAGGGTCCACGAAGAAGCAACCTTGTCTATCCCACCATGGCCGTCGCCCACGAAGGACTTGCCCCACTAGGGTAGATCTTCACTAAGTAGGCGCTCTCCTTGCCCTTACAAACTCCTTGGTTCAACTCCACAATCTTGACGGAGGCTCCCAAGTGACACCTAGCCAATCTCGGAGACACCACTCTCTAAGAAGTAACAAATGGTGTGTTGATGACGAACTCCTTTCTCTTGTGCTTCAAATGATAGTCTCCCCAACACTCAACTCTCTCTCATAGGATTGAATTTGGTAGAAAGATGATTTGAGTGGAAAGCAACTTGGAGAAGGCTAGAGATCAAGATTTATGTGGTTGGATTGTAATATCTTGACCTCAACACAAGTGGAGGTGGTTCTCTCTCAGAAAATGTATGTTGGAAGTGTAGGCATGTTCTGATGGCTCTCTCCACGAATGGAGAGTGGGTGGAGGGGTATATATAGCTTCCACACAAAATCTAACCGTTACACACAAATCACCAAACTCGGTGGGACCGAATCATGAAACTCGGTCGGACCGATTTAGTTCATAATGTGACCGTTAGGGTTTTCGGTGGGACCGACACGTAAACTCGGTGAGACCGATTTCGTTAGGGTTAGGGCATAACGTAATTTCGGTGAGACCGATTACACAAACTCGGTGAGACCGATTTTGGTAATAGACAAACAGAGAGTTGGTTAGGCAAACTCGGTGGGACCGATTCGCTCATCTCGGTTAGACAAAAACGTTACAAAAGGGAAACAGAGAGTTTGCGTTGCAATCTCGGTGGGACCGATCGCTCATCCCGGTTTGACCGAAACGTTAGGAAGGGAAACAGAGAGATTACAATCCCATCTCGGTGAGACCGAGATCCCTATCGGTGAGACCAAAAAGACTAGGGTTTCTGGCAGTGGCTATGTTAATTGAACTCGGTGGCGTCGGATAGACAGTTTCAGTGGGGCCGAGTTTTACTTTTGGTTTGGGACATATGTGGATGTGAGAAAGTAGTTGAGGGTTTTGGTGCATATCACTAAGCACTTTGAGCAAGCAAGCTATTAAGCAACACCACATCCCCTCTTAATAGTATTGGCTTTCCTATGGACTCAATGTGATCTTGGATCACTTAAAATGAAAAATGTAGAGTCTTGTGCTTTGAGCTTGAGCCAGTCCTTTGTCTTTAGCATTTTGAGGGGTCCACTTTCTAATCCATGCCATGCCAATCATTGAGCTTTCCTGAATTTTTTTATCTTGAAATAGCATTAGCTCAATGAGCTATATGTTGTTAGGAATTACCAAACCACCCAGGGATAGTTGCACTTTCAGTCTCCCCCTTTTTGGTAATTGATGACAACATATAGATCAAAGCTTCGACAAATGATAATAAGATTGAAAAACATCGTCGCTTTGAGAAGTATGTGATAAGCAAGAGCTCCCCCTAAATTTGTGCATTATTTAAAATTTGCTTTTGAATGCAAATGCACAATCGATTAGGATCATGGGTTACTCTTCCATGCCACATACATCTTGGTGGGCGCTCAAAATGATAGAAATTAGAAGCATGCACTCATCACCAAGAAAGTGAATGATCATATAAGGATATAAGAGATAATATCATCCAACAAGCATTAAGGGTAGCATATGATCAAACACATGATCAAACAAGCATCTCACAAGCACATAATAAAAATTTTCAACCAAAATAGCAAGAATAGCAAGAGAGATAAAAAGCAACACACTCTCTCGAAGCCTATAATCTATACATTTTCTCCCCCTTTGGCAACAAGTTACCAAAAAGTTCAAAAATGCATAGTGCTAAACTCTCTTAGGCTTGATCTTCGGTAGGTGGTGTGGAGAGAACTCCAAGGACGAAGGCTTCAGATGATGTAGCTGGAGCTGGTGCAGTGGCTATTGGAGGTGGCACTGGAGCTGTAGCTGCTGGAGCTGATGCTGTAGCTCTAGTATCTGTGACTGGCACTGCAGCAGATCTCTGTCCCCTGGGCACTCTAGCAAAAGCATCTGTAGTAGACTTGCCCTTCTTCTCCTCTGCTTCCTCCTGTAGCTGCTCAACTACAGTTTGGATATCAGTTACCTTGAGATCAAGATAATAGAATTTGGTCTCTATAATCCTCTCCAAGCTCTCCTGGTTTTGAGCCAGGGTGGCCAAGCCCTTCTCAATCCTCAAGGTGGATTGGATCAGATATGCTAACTGATCTTGCTTGCTCTTCAGGAAAACCTGAGATGCCTCTTCAACAGTTGGCATCTTTGTAGCTTTCTCTGCCCTTGCCTTCTCTCTCTTCTCATGTGCTTGAGCTGAAGATGGTTCATTCTCAATCATGACTACAGTGTTGTCTTCAAATTCAGGGTATAAGGTCAGATGCTCCTTATCTAATAGATATGTGTCTGTGCCCATCTTTGAGTTGATGAGCTCCTGAATGTGTGGGGCATACCCACAACTTCTCTTCTGATCAGCTGATGTCCTTTTGATAGTTTCCACAATCAGACTCATGACTTTAAACTTTTGAGTCACATCAAACAAATGTAGCAAGTTGATAGCATGTCCTCTGATCATCTTGTGATCACCTGACTTGGGTAGCAAACTGTGCCTTAGGATCCAATTTATGGTAGGCAGACCAGACAACAAAAAGTGGACAGATCCAAACTTGTGATTCTCCAAAGCATCATCTAGGATCTCTCTGTACATATGGGCCATAGTGTTGTGGTCTTTCTTCTTCTCAGCATAAACATCCAAGTCATCCTCATTTTCTTCTGAAGCATTAATCAGCTGAGCCCATTCTTCAATAGTGGATTGGTACCTTGTACCTTCAGACATCCAAACTATCTTCCCATCTGTGTAGAAGTGGGCAGTGGAGTAAAACTGCATGATTAGCTCATCATTCCACTTGGTGAGCTTCTGGGCAACAAATGTATCAACTCCACATGCTTTGAAGCTGTCATATACTCCAGGATAGTCATCTTCATTCTTCTTGATGTACTCCCAGTCAACCCATCTCATGTCACACACACAATGGGCTTCTTGTCAAGCAAAACTGTCTCATAAAAGTCTTGCTATTCCTTAGTGTGAAAACTTATAGTCAACAACAGTTCTTCTCCTGACAGCATATGGATCAGACTGTCTCCATAACCTTAGTCCTGGATCCTTCCTGATCTTCATGTTTTCTGCAACTGGATGTGCATCATTGTGGTCAGGGATCTTGGGCTTGAGCTTTCTCAAAACAAGTGAGGCATCTTCCTCTTCTTCAGCAGCCTCAGGCACTGGGGCCATGTTTTTCTCCTCAGTAGGAATGTTTCTAGTGCTTCTCTTGGGTTTAGGCTTTGGAGCTGGAGCAGCAGCCTTGGGAGCAGCTTTGGGCTTAGATGGAGCAGCCCCTGATCTGATTGCATCTCCCATGAGCTTCTGAGCTTTGGGTGCTGGTGCAGCATCCTCTTGTTCTTCTTCTTCTTCTTTTTCAGAATCAATCCTCATTGAGGGCTTGCCAAGAACTTTGGCACTAGTGGTTCTTGCCCTTTTCTTCTTCTTATCCTCACCAGCTGCTTCTTCTTCAGATTCAATGGTGAACTTCATAGTTTCACTTGTGGCAACTTTCCTTGGCTTGGAAGCTTCAGCAGTAGAGGCTCTGGATTTTGACATTGGAACTCTTCTTGCTGGAGCCTTTGTTTTCGTTCCAGGCTTTGTTGCAGCAGCAGTGCTATATTCCTTCTTCAGCACCTTCTTTCTTGAAGTGGCCTCTTCCTCAACAGCCACATAATCTTCATCTTCAGAATCTGAGGTTTTCTTCTTCCTTGTCCTGGTAGCTGCCTTGGGCAAGTTACTAGGTGTGCTCCTACTACCCTCATCACAGCTCCGTGAGGGACTAGTGCCCTCACTCAACTGAACCTGCCCTTCAGACTTGTTCTGACTATCACTTTGATCAGACATTTCGTCAAGCTCACTAACAGCAGACCCTGTGAATAGGTTGTAGATGAGGTAGAGTAAATGAGCATCACAAAGTACAGAGGTTTTGCAAAATAATTGAGTGAAAAAGCTTAGTTTTAGTTCTCTACGGAAGTGATCTCGGAGCTACCGAATTGACAAACTCGGTGATACCGAAGCAACACTTGGAACCTAAACTAGTGAACTCGGTAGGGCCGAGTCACTGTTTGGTGGCACCGATATTGCTAGGGTTTCACAGAATCCTGAACTCGGTCACACTGATTTGCACGTTTCGGTCAGACCGAAAAGCGCATGTGCAATGGCCAAGGCCGAATCGGTGAGACCGATTTCTACAGTTCGGTCGGTCTGAGATGAGTTCTGCGGAGAGCTAACCCTAAAATTTTCAAATCAATCTAGACCTAAGGAAGTTTTTGGTGGATGGATCAATCTCAATCGTGGCAAGAAACATGGCATTGTCCTTGTGCTAGGAATCAGAGTGAAAAAAGACAACACAAGGGGTCGAACACTTACCCTAGAGCGGCGAGTGTTCGCTATGGCGGCAACGGTGGGGCAGATTGCTGTTGACGGCGGCGGAGACCAGCGGCGGGAGGTCGCCGGCGGCGAGAAGACGATCCGGAGACCCGAAGAGGCAGAGCAGGTTACGCGCGGGTGAAGGGTTTCGGAAAAATTTCCAAATTTGACCCGTCGGTATATATAACCTGACTGTGTCGGTGTGATCGAGTGGAACAACTCGGTGGCACCGAAATGCAAAACTGCAGGCAGTTATTGCAACTCGGTGTGACCGAAAGGTTCTAATCGGTTGCACCGAGATCGAAAACCTAGATCAACTTAGTGATCTCGGTAGGACCGAAAAGGATGAATCGGTCAGACCGAGATGCACAAAGAGGTTTTGGAAGTTTAAGTCTATGACGAATCGGAACTCCGAGTGCTCCTCACACAGAGTGGTTTGAATCTGACTTGATCAAACTTTGTGATGTAGCATGAATAGAGTTTGAGACGAGAAAAACATAGATAGCTAGAGGGAGTTCTTAGGCGTTCTTGTCCATCCATTTGGCAAAAGAGAAAAAAGCAAACAATCAAAGCAACAAATGGATGTCCTCGAATGAGAAAAATATGCATTCAACATGCTCACACAATAAAAATGGCAAATGAAATATGTAACAAAGCATGCACAAACACTCTAGCATCTATCAAGCAATTGGCGATGACTAGGTCATCTATATATGAGTATATTGACTTAGGAGTCAAATGAGAACATTTGATCATAGGTCATACTCATCGTTTAAGCACAAGTGGGGTTACCACTTTTACATAAAGCATTGTTGTGATCACACCATTAGAGTTGCTTTAGCTCAATTTTAGAGTAAAGCTCCCCCTAGATGTGATATCCCCCCTAAGAGGGATGAACTAACCTTGGGTTTTGTCGATGATTACTTCATGTAGGTGTTGAAGATGTGGATGCTCAAAGTTGATGTAGATCATTCGGAGCTATCCATTGGAATGAGTTGCACTTTCAATACCTACACGGGTTAGTCCCACAAGGAACAAGCAAGGATATCCATAGACATAGAGTGATGTATACACAAGATGTTGTCCATGAAAGCATTAGGTTACCTTGTCCCTTGTCTTAACAACAAGAGGGTTTGTGACTCCTTGAACTAGTGCAAGATATGAAATTTGTTTGCACTTGTCCTTGCCAAAATGATGAGAGTGGAGTATGTTGGCGGAGTCACCCTCAAGAACTCTCTAGTTCTTCTTCTTCGGGATCCACACCATCTTGATGGGAATCCTTGGAGTTGTAGTCGTACTTGATGAAGTCGAACTTGATGTAGTTTTGGGAACCTACTTGACTAAGGCCTTAGATGCTTCTTCAAATGCATCAATTTCCTCTTGAAGCTTGTCCTTGCCTTTTTGCTTGTGGTCTTGTGGTGGAAGATCATCTTGAGCTTGTGTTCCTTTGAAAGAAGTAAGATCATACTTCTCTTGTTGAGGAACAAACTTCGTCTTGGGATATTGATCTTCTTCCCACTCAACTCCATTGGCATTGAACTTTCGTTCAAAACCAACACCTTGATTCTTCCGGTGTCTTCCTTGCTTGCGTACAATTTCCTCAAATTGCTTACTTCCGGCAAGGCTCTTGCAAACACCTTTCTCTATAATTCCTTTCAATAAACTATTTTATTGCTCAAGTGTAACTTGGCTAAGAGAATCATTAGTGGAATCAAGAGAACTACTAGAAGCAACATCATTGGATTTAGCATGATTGTTGTTACTACTAGATGAAGAATCTTTCTTGTTCTTGTTGTTAGATTTAACTTGTAGCATGTAAGTAGACAAGAGTAAACGCTTGGCAATGTCAGAAGAAATTTTCTTGCAAAGATCATCATTGATCGCCTTTAAAAACTCATGCTCTTGCTCAAGGTTGAGCTTTTCAAAGCGTAGCTTCTCATGAGTCTTTAAAAGTTCTCAATGATCTTCCAAGGTAGTTTCATGAGCCAACTTAAGAGTGTTTAGTTCTTTAGTTAGACGCTCAATCTCCTTCTTATCATCATCATTCGTTTTATCTTGATTATCATGATTAATAGCAAATTCATCATAGTTTTCATAACTAGAGTTGTCAACAAGTAAATCATCATATCCTAGCAAATGATCTTCATCAATATTGAAATCAACATACTCGGGTGTGTTACCTTTGGACCTTTAGCCATGAAGCATCTCCCAATTCCTTCATTTGGTGATTCAAATATGTCGTAGAAGTTGGTTGTCACAAGTGCTAGTCCGGCAACACCTTCATCTTGAGTATATTCGGAGTCGGAGTGATAACTTCTTTCGGAGTGATTGTCGGAGTCGGAGCCGGATACCCATTCACCAACAAGAGCTTGATGTCTTCTTTTTGTGTAGCTCCTTGATGACTTATCCTTCCTTTCCGAATCCTTGCTTCTCCGAGAGGGTCTTCGTTCATAACGATCATCTATACTCCTTCTTTCTCTTGATGGTGATTCTTCTCTTCTACTACTTCTTTTTGGAGAATGTTCTCTTCTTTTGTAGGGAGCCGTACACTCATTGGACTAGTGTCCGGGTCTTCCACAATTGTAGCAATTACGCTCACGACTAGAAGATCTTTTGTCAGTGTAGGACCTTGACTTGGAACTTCTTTCCTTGCTTCTACTTTTGTAGAACTTGTTGAAGTTCTTCACCATTAGGCTCAATTCTTCATTGAAGGTTTGTTTCTCACTTGATGATATGGGAGCTTCACATGAGGCTTTGTAAGCACCGCTTGACTTGTTATGGAGCTCTTCCTTATCCTTGAGTGACATCGCATGAGCAACAATTCTTCCAATGACTTCCGTTGGCTTGAGATATTTGTAATTGGGCATCATTTGGATCAATGTGCACACGGTATCATATTTTCCATCCAAGGCTCCTAGGATCTTCTTGATGATGAATTTATCGATCATCTCTTCACTTCCTAAGCCGGTAATCTCATTTGTGATGAGAGCAAGCCTAGAGTACATTTCACCGACGCCTTCACCATCCTTCATTTTGATCTTGTCAAGCTGACTTTGGAGCACATCCAATTTGGATTCCTTGACGGAATCGGTACCTTCGTGCATATCAATCAAAGTATCCCAAATTTCCTTTGCATTCTCAAGACGGCTGATTTTGTTGAATTCTTCGGGCCACAATCCGTTGAAGAGAATATCACAAGCTTGAGCATTGTATTGTAGCATCTTCAACTCTTCCGCGGTAGCTTCATGGTTTGGTTCTCTCCCATCTAAGAATTCACCTTGCAAGCCAATACACACAATAGTCCAAACAACGGGGTTATGTCCAATAATATGCATTTTCATCTTATGCTTCCAACTAGCAAAATTTGTACCATCAAAGTAAGGACCTCTACGGTGGTAATTTCCCTCGCTAGACGCCATACTCTCCTAGGTTGTGAAACCAAGGCTATGACCACCAAAAGCTATGGAAATCAAAGCAAATGGAGACCAAAGCTCTGATACCACTTTTAGGATCGAAAGTATGTCTAGAGGGGGGGTGATTAGACTACTTGACCAAATAAAAATCTAGCCTTTTCCCAATTTTAGTTCTTGGCAGATTTTAGCAACTTAGCACAAGTCAAGCAATCAACCTACACATGCAATTCTAAGAGTATAGCAGCGGAATGTAAAACAATTGCATATAAAGGTAAAGGGAGGAGATTGAGGGAGCAAACGCAATGTTGACACGGAGATTTTTTATCCGTGGTTCCGATAGGTGGTGCTATCGTACATCCACGTTGATGGAGACTTCAACCCACGAAGGGTAACGGTTGCGCGAGTCCACGGAGGGCTCCACCCACGAAGGGTCCACGAAGAAGCAACCTTGTTTATCCCACCATGGCCGTCGCCCATGAAGGACTTGCCTCACTAGGGTAGATCTTCACGAAGTAGGCGATCTCCTTGCCCTTACAAACTCCTTGGTTCAACTCCACAATCTTGACGGAGGCTCCCAAGTGACACCTAGCCAATCTAGGAGACACCACTCTCCAAGAAGTAACAAATGGTGTGCTGATGATGAACTCCTTGCTCTTGTGCTTCAAATGATAGTCTCCCCAACACTCAACTCTCTCTCATAGGATTGGATTTGGTAGAAAGATGATTTGAGTGGAAAGCAACTTGGGGAAGGCTAGAGATCAAGATTTATGTGGTTGGAATGGAATATCTTGACCTCAACACAAGTGTAGGTGGTTCTCTCTCAGAAAATGTATGTTGGAAGTGTAGGCATGTTTTGATGGCTCTCTCCACGAATGAAGAGTGGGTGGAGGGGTATATATAGCCTCCACACAAAATCTAACCGTTACACACAAATCACCAAACTCGGTGGGACCGAATCATGAAACTTGGTTGGACCGATTTAGTTCATAATGTGACAGTTAGGGTTTTCGGTGGGACTAACACGTCAACTCGGTGAGACCGATTTCGTTAGGGTTAGGGCATAACATAATCTCGGTGAGACCGATTACACAAACTCGGTGAGACCAATTTTGGTAATAGACAAACAGAGAGTTGGTCAGGCAAACTCGGTGGGACCGATTCACTCATCTCGGTTAGACCGAAACGTTATGAAAGGGAAACAGAGAGTTTGCATTGCAATCTCGATGGGATCGATCGCTCATCTCGGTTTGACCGAAACGTTAGGAAGGGAAACAAAGAGATTACAATCCCATGTCGGTGAGACCGAGATCTCTATCGGTGAGACCGAAAAGACTAGGGTTCTGGCAGTGGCTATGTCAATTGAACTCGGTGGCGCCGGATAGACAGTTTCGGTGGGTCCGAGTTTGACTTTTGGTCTGGGACATATGTGGGTGTGAGAAAGTAGTTGAGGGTTTTGGAGCATATCACTAAGCACTTTGAGCAAGCAAGCTATTAAGCAACACCTCATCCCCTCTTAATAGTATTGGTTTTCCTATGGACTCAATGTGATCTTGGATCACTTAAAATGAAAAATGTAGAGTCTTATGCTTTGAGCTTGAGCCAATTCTTTGTCCTTAGCATTTTGAGGGGTCCACTTTCTAATCCATGCCATGCCAATCATTGAGCTTTCCTGAAATATTTATCTTGAAATAGCATTAGCTCAATGAGCTATATGTTGTTAGGAATTACCAAAACCACCCAGGGATAGTTGCACTTTCAGGAGGGATGGACGTGTGGCGCCGGAGTAGCCGCCTCGGCAACTGCGTATCATTAATGCGGACGGCAGACGGACGGACGGACGACACTTGTGTCATTTGAATGCGGAGCAATCGCCCGCACCGGGAAGCGGGGCAGGCGGTGTTGACCGTTTCAGGCGGAAAGCGCGCGCGGGCAAGGGAGGCGGTCTAGGTGGGCCAGGGCAGTCAGACTCGTGCTTGGCAGCGGGTCAGTCCAGCAGTGGGACATGCTGGCTTGCCAGCAAGCTCGCCGAGCTGAGCGACGACAATCAGACGATGGACGTAGCTTCCGACCAGGAGTCGGTTGCACTGTCCAAGCCGGTTCATGCCGTGTTCACCATAGAGCAGGTGCGGCCGCACTTCGACTCCCTAATGGCGGAAGAGCTACCAGCGCAGGAGGAACTGTGCTGCAACCTCCATCTCCTCAACAAGCACCGATGAACAAGCGAACGACAATGTCGTCGCGGACATGTGGCCTTATGATCCTGGCTTCCCGAATGAGCAGCGGGCACTATATCAGACCATCCTTAGGGCCTGCAAGGCCCTCTCCGTCGTCCTTCGAGTTGTTGCGCTCACCGTGGTGCCGCCTTTTCGCATTGTCAACATGGTCAACGGACATGAGGAATGAGGAGATGACTTTACTTGGAGAGGATGACAGTGTGGACCCACCAGGGCCATAGCCGCATGTACGCAAGTGCCTCCTTATTATATACAATTGTAATTTTTTTTGCTTCCTCCTGGTTTCCTGACATTACGGTCCCACACCATTGTCAACCTATGTAGTCAATAAACGAGAGAATTGCCCAAGGAGCGGTCGACAGCTGGGACCAAGTAGCTCAAGCAGTATTTGTGTTTTTGAGAGCACTGCAGAGTTTTTCTTGAGCGATGTTATCGTTTTTTTAGACAAGAGCGATGTTTTCGTTGTTGTTCAGAGGACAGCAGGGTATTAATTGGGCGGGCTGTGGCCCATCTAGCCCAGGCCAGATATCAAGCCCAGATATTAATTTTTTTCAAGCTGAAAATGGTTAGCCCAGCTATACCTGTTTTTAGGAATACCCATGCAAGGTCAACTAGTTATTCTCCGCCACGCTGGGCTGCAAATCTTTCCTAGGAGGGATGCATTAGGCTTAACAAGAAAATGGGCTTGAAGAAATAATAAATGGGATGTAACTATAAAAACTAGGCTGTAACTATAAAAAAAATGCACCAAACACGTAATTAGTTTATAAAATATTATTTTTGGATTTTGAATTTTTTTATTTCATTAATTGTTGCGCGTGCAATGTTTCGTTGGATTTTTACGTAATACAAATTTATATTGAAATTGTATTTAATCTTACTAGAAATTTCGGGATAAAAATATTTCGGATCCCATCAAAATGTGGGAAATTTTATTGAATTCTGTTTTGAGCGGTTGGTTGAAATTATTAATCATTGTCCTAGCTAGAAAATGGGTTGTACTTTTAACAAACTGTAAGTGGGCTGTAGTAAATTCCATTAAAATTCAAAAATGGGTTGTACATTCTTACAAATCTCAAATGGGCTATAAGTTCTCTACCATACACTTGTGGGCCTACTAAGTTGACGCGTCCCCTCAAAAAAATAAGTTGACATGTATGCAAGGCTTTATCAACTTATAGTCAACACATGGTTCTAGCAACAGCGGCCGTTGGATGTCCATCCAACGGATGTCGTGCTTCTTCTTCAATCTCGGTATTCTAGCTTCACCTGCCCAAAAATGATTCCTCCCCGACATCGTGGGCGATCATTTCGAGGCTGACTCAGGCCTACTAATTTGACGCGTACCAAGGGCTTTGTCAACTTAGTCATTATAAACAATTCTAGCTGCAGTGACCGTATGATGTCCATCCAACGGCCGTCGTACTTCTTCAACCTCTGGTCTTCTAGCTCCAACCGCCCAAAGCAGCACCGGTCGTGCCGCCTGCTCAAGCCTCCCATGGCCGGCTGTGCTGCCGCGGAGGCCTCACCGCCCCTACTACTCCCACCGCTGGCCAGGCCCTGCGGCGACGCAGCCTCACACCACGGCCGAACCAAAGTGAACCTCAGACGCTTCTCCGCGTGGGCATCCACTAACGATCTTCCCGGCCCGCCGTTCCCTTCCTAGGCATCGCCGTCGTCCACCGCCTTGGTGCTCTCGGCGCAGCGTGGTCAATGTGGTCAACGAACGACTTCCATCGGAAGAGTATCAGACGCTGAGAGGTCGACAATTGGGTCCATGGCCGCAACAAGGAAGTGCATCCTTATTACGCTTAAAATAATGATTCTCCACCGACAACAGGGACCCATCGGACGGGCCACCGTATTTCATGAAAAATGTTTCCCGATCGCCGGGACCCACCACTACATCTTCGCACGAAAGGAAGTGCTCGATACCGGGACCCACCTGGTCGAAGCGTACGTAGTGTTGTCATTCTGGTCGCGAACGTGTACATACATACAATCGGTCCGTCTGCAGGCTGCAGCGATGAACCGTGGCCGTGTAAGGAAGGGCATGTGTCGTAGTAGAGCCGCGCACGTAGCATGTGCATGTATGTACAGCGGCCAGGGTGCAAGAAAGTAAATACATCCACATACATACATACATACGGGCGGGGTCTCGAACGCCTACTCGCGCATACATATGGCCAGGGCTCGTGTACATGGCTGGAACGGAACGGAGAAACTGTGTCGTCGTCGTGTTCATGGGGAGGCAACGAAATGCGTCGTGTTCATCGGGAGGCAATGGAACGCGTGCTGTTCATTGGGAGCCAACCGGCTTGGACGGAACAGCCCATGGAAACGAGGCCTGGCGTACCGCAGAGCAGAGGAAACGGCCTTGTGTTCGACTGGCCACGGTCAAAACGGGATCCTGTTCATCGGAGAGGTCTGACGTACCGCAAAACGGAGGAAACGGACCTCCTACGGTCGAAACGAGGTCCTGTTGATCGGGAGGGGTGTGGCGTACCGCAAAACGGAGGAAACATACTTGTGTTGGAGTGCTACGGTCGAAACGGGGGTCCTGTTCATCGGGAGGGGTGTGCCATACCGCCAAACAGGACTCCACGGGATACTGTTCATCTCCACCGTCGACCTCCCCAAGCCTCCACGGGCTACTGTTCATCCACCGTCGACCTCCTCCAGCTGTCGGATGTGGGGTTCCGGCAAACCCTTAAGTTTCGAACACTGGGGTGCGCGCGAAGTCTTTCCCTCCTACCGATCTATGCTCTAGCTCGCTAAGATCTTGCGGACGAACTCGACGAACTCACAACACAGAAAGATACACGGGATTTATACTGGTTCGGGCCACCGTTGTGGTGTAATACCCTACTCTAGTGTGGTGGTGGTGGATTGCCTCTTGGTCTGATGATGAACAGTACAAGGGAAGAACAGCCTCCTGAGGTTGAGGTGTTCTTGTGCGTATGAACTTGCGGTGTGAGGAGTCGATTCACTACTTCCCCTTCAGTTCTACCTCAAATCAGATTAGTTGCCCCTACTATGGTGGCTAGCTCTACTTATATAGGCCCTAGTCCTCTTCCCAAATATCGAGCGGGAAGGGAGCCAACAACGGCGGGCAAATTTGAAGGGGGACAGCTAGTACAAGCTATCCTGACAAAAGCGGTCTTCGCCTGCGAAAAGGCCCTAGGATGACGCCGTCTTGGGCTCCATGATGACCTCCGCCTTGCCGTCCTCCTGGTCTTGGTGTTGTTGCACCAATATGGCAACCTTTGCCTAATGCCTCGGTACTCTTCGCCTGCGCTTGCCTCCTTAGCACCAAAGAGGAAATGGGGACGCTGCGTGCACTGGCGCCCGCCTGGTACCCGCCTGGCACCGTTCTTCATGGCTCACGTCACGAGAGTCTCGTGAGGTCTGCCCTGCCTTGATATCTTCGCTCCTCGTGAGCCCGCCTGGCTAGGCCACTCCAGAGGAAGTCTTGTGTCGTCTGCCTCGCGAGGCTTGGGCCCTCGTGAGGGTCTTGGATGCCTTGTTGATGAAGATGGGCCGTATGGCCTGCTGCTTGATGACCCACAAGTATAGGGGATCTATCATAGTCCTTTCGATAAGTAAGAGTGTCGAACCCAACGAGGAGCAGAAGGAAATGATAAGCGGTTTTCAGCAAGGTATTCTCTGCAAGTACTGAAATAAGTGGTAACAGATAGTTTTGTGATAGGATAATTTGTAACGAGCGACAAGTGACAAAAGTAAATAAAGTGCAGCAAGGTGGACCAATCCTTTTTGTAGCAAAGGACAAGCCTGGACAAACTCTTATATAAGGAAAAGCGCCCCGAGGACACATGGGAATATCGTCAAGCTAGTTTTCATCACGCTCATATGATTCACGCTCGGTACTTTGATAATTTGATATGTGGGTGGATCGTGCTTGGGTGCTGTTCTTACTTGAACAAGCATCCCACTTATGATTAACCTCTATTGCAAGCATCCGCAACTACAACAAAAGTATTAAGGTGTACCTAACCATAGCATGAAACATATGGGTCCAAATCAGCGCCTTACGAAGCAACGCATAAACTAGGGTTTAAGCTTCATCACTCTAGCAACCCATCATCTACTTATTACTTCCCAATGCCTTCCTCTAGGCCCAAATAATGGTGAAGTGTTATGTAGTCGACGCTCACATAACACCACTAGAGGCTAGACAACATACATCTCATCAAAATATCGAATCTAATACCAAATTCACATGACTACTAATAGCAAGACTTCTCCCATGTCCTCGTGAACAAATGTAACTACTCACAAAGCATATTCATGTTCATAATCGAGGGGTATTAATATGCATAAAGGATCTGAACATATGATCTTTCACCAAGTAAACCAACTAGCATCAGCTACAAGGAGTAATCAACACTACTAGCAACCTACTAGTACCAATCCCGGACTTGGAGACAAGAATTGGATACAAGAGATGAACTAGGGTTTTGAGAGGAGATGGTGCTGGTGAAGATGTTGATGGAGATTGCCCTCTACCGATGAGAGGAGCGTTGATTTCAGGGAAGTGTCCCCGGCAGAACAGCTCTGCCGGAGCCCTAGATTGGTTTCGCCAAGGTTCCGCCTCGTGGCGGCGGAGTTTCGTCCCGAAAGGTTGCTTATGATTTTTCCTCGATTTAAAGACCTCATATAGCGTAAGATGGCCATCGGAGAGCCAACAGGGGCCCACGAGGCGGGGCGCCTTGGGGGGTACAGCGCCCCCCACCCTCGTGGCCAGGTGGGCCCCCCTCTGGTGAACTTCTTCCACTCAATATTTTTTATTATTTCCAAAAAAGACTTTCGTGGAGTTTCGTGACTTCGAGTTGTGCGTAATAGAGGTCTCTAATATTTGCTCCTTTTCCAGCCCAGAATTCCAGCTGCCGGCATTCTCCCTCCTTATGTAAACCTTGTAAAATAAGAGAGAATAGGCATATGTATTGTGATATAACGTGTAATAACAGCCCATAAAGCAATAAAAATCGATACAAAAGCATGATGCAAAATGGACGTATAACTGCTCAGCCACGCCGTGGGCCGCAGGCAGGCAAGTATGGGGACCCCCGTTCCTAGAACACCGACAGTAGCCCCCAGGCCCAAGGTGCGATCGGGCTTGGCTTCGCGGCGAAGCCAAGGGTCAAGTTCGGAGCGCCATGGGCCCCAAAAGCATGCGTCCTCGGTCGACGCGTGGCAGTTGATTGGTCGTGGGCGTCTTCGCTTCCCCATGCTGCCTCGGCAACTGCACGATTGGACGAGTCCCTATGACATGCAAGGAAAACCATCATTACCTGCGATCGTGTGGGACGTCGGTTGGCCTTCTCTCGCTATAAATGGGGAGGGGGCGGAGCCCCCGTTACCCATCTCTTCCTTGCTCGCTTGCTTCGTCCTCCTTGCTCCACTGCTGACAACAATGGCGCCCATTAGAAGGTTTTCGGCCGAAGAGAAAGGGAAAGCTCCCCATGACGATCCGGAGCCACTTCCGCCGAAGAAGCTATCGATCCATCGCCTTGACGAAGCGGTGATGCAAGTGGTGGCGAGGCCCTGGTGCGAGCGGCCCCCACCGGGGTACCCGCTACCCTTGTACGCCCGAGCCGAGGGCTCAGTAGGACGGAGATACGAGCATCGCCGCCCGCGCCGCGTCGGGGGTCGCCGTGCCACGGCACCACGCGCTGTCGCCCCTAGGGTCCACGCTGCCGACTCCTCGCGCGAGTTGGTGCTGTGGGCGTCGATGCCACCAAGTTCCTGGATCCGCTTTCCGCGGTTATTCTCTGACGTGATGCCGCTGAGGGGGCCACTCGAGCTCGGCTGCAAGATGCCGATCAGAGTGCTCCGCGACCGGGCCCGGAGATCGAAGCGGTCCCCACCGGCAAGATCTTCATGACTCGCGGCTGGGGCGAGATCGCGCGGGTTTACCGTGCGAGGGGGGCCCTCGCGATCCACTTCGAGTACGACAGCGCCTCCTCGCTTTTCTTCAAGGTCTTCGATGCCGAGGGCCGCCGCCTGGAGTGCTACCCTGGAGGGGAGCGCTAGGTTGATGCGCATCCCGCTTGCGAGCATTCCAGCAGCAGCAACCCTTGGGAGTCCAGCAGCTCTCCCGAGCTTTACGAGACTCCGGAGAAGAGCGACGACAGCTACGTCCCTCCGAGCTCTCGCCGCGCTCGGAGCAGGGCCGTGGCGTCCGGTAGCCGCCGCCGCTGATCTGGATGGGGTTGGCGCCGGCCTCTCGTGGACCACTGTTGATGATGGCGTCCGCCACGGGAGGGTGTAGATAGGATTCCCCTTAGTAACAGCTTTTGTTCCTCATGGCGATCACGAATCACCCGGTGGGGGCATGTAAGGGCTCAGAATGTTTTCATGCTTATCTTCCTCGTTATAAAAACTTGGTGAACGCATGTCCCGTTAAGGCTCGGTCCCCCCTTTCTTTCCTCGCGATAGCTTGTTGCTCTACGCTGACAGGTTCCGGTCCAAAGGCGGCTACAGCCGTCGCTGGTATGCCAGGTCGCGTGCCATGGTCAAGGCCAGGAGGTGCGCGGCCTGAGGTCCAGTAAGAGCCCCTGAGGCGCGATGCTCAGAAGGTCCCCCTTAGCGCTCAAGCAGCCATGGTAAGGCGAGAAAGGGAGTTGACGTGACCGCAACAGGGTTGCGGCAGGGCGTGAGCGATCATTAGGCCCAAACATTTAACCGATCCGGGTGCAAGACTTATCTTGTTGATTTCGCGGCGACTCATGATGTTGTGCTAGGATTGTGCGCCAACTTGTGCGGCATAGACAGGCCGACCCATACGAGCTTCCTTCCCCATGCTCTCCTTAATGCTCTACGCCCTCGTGTCCCGACCCTCGAGCGAAGCTCAGCCACACAGAACATCCCAAATTTCCTATTTGGAATGTTTTACAATTATAGCTAAGCATCCTATGCATCCTGTTTGAATTTGAATGCCATTTGAAGTTTCAGAGAACTTTGAGTTTTGAATTTGAATTTCAAACTTTGGCAAGTGGGAAACATTTCAAAAACTAAGCCTGATAAATACTTGTCAAAAGTATGAGAGGAGCAAACATGACACTCCAAAAATATCGAAGAAAACATTGCCAAAAGATTTGGATTCAAATCTGAATTTTATTTGAATTTGAAAAAATGGATTTTTATAAAGTTTGATTTTGCCTTTGGAAAAATGTTCAAATGAAAGGAATATTCCCTGATCATTTTGGTATATATATACCCTATATAAAATATTTATAGATATTGTTTTATTTCTGTTTTGTTTTATTTAAAAAATAAAATTCAGAAAAAAGAAAAACCCCCTGGCGCCCAATAGGCCACCCTGTGCCCAGCCAGCCAAGCAGTGACCCACTGCCCAGCCCAGCCACTGCCCACTGCCAACTGGCCAGCCCACCCGACCGCCCTCACTCCCCTCGCCTGAAACCCCAGTGCCTCGGCCACCCGCTGCTCCTCCCTCTCCTCTCATCACCAGCGGGCCCGCCCCATCTTCTTCCCTTGCCCACGATCGCCAAGACCGCCGAGATCGCCGGATCCCGGCGATCCGGATTCCGACGCCTCGATCCCCAAGCGAGGACGACCCCGCTATAAAAGCCGACCCTCCACACCCCATTCCCCTAGCCTCGCGGAGCCCTCTCCCTCTCTCTCCCGAGCACGCCGGAGACCCGAGCTCCTCCGCCGCCAAAGTCGCCACCCGTCGATGCCCTAGCCCTCCCCGATCACCCCGACCCCACCAAACTCCTCACCGACCTCCCCAAGACCAAGACGGCGACTTCGAGCTCCCGACGCTCGGAACCCCGACGACTCTCGCCGCCGCCGACGCTGTCATTGGACTCCGTAAGCCACCGGATCATCCTCTCGTCCGATCTCCAACGGACGGCCACGATTAGAACTCTCAAGGGGTATCTTTTATAAAAAGACCGCCGGTTCTTTCCGGTTTGTTATTGTAGTTAGGTTTTTATTTAGCCCGGTCCGCTTAGTTTAACCCTAGGCCCGCTTAGACTATTTGACGCTCGTATAATCAGATAGGCCCATTAGGCCTTTTTCTTTTATTTTGATTTTCTGTTTTAGCAGAATAGTTTCTGCTTTTGAAAAATTGATATCTTTTATTCTGTTTAATATTTTTAGATGATTCTTTTTTGTTAGTTTGAAAATTTTATGTAGTTTCTGTAGAATATATATTTAGCTATGTTAAAATTAATTAAAATTGCTTTAATTTAGCTTTAGCCAGAATAGTAAATCTGCTATAACTTGAGTTAGAAAATTATTTTGGATGATTCTTTTGTCCCAACTTTATTTTGACATTGCCAAACCATAGAAATTAACTTGGGTATTTTAGGATTAATAAATAATTAGTTTTAAGCAGAATCCTATTAATCCTAATTAATTAACTAGCTCCTGCTTTTCCTAATATTTTAATTAGTAAATGAATTTATTTTAACTTGTGATTAGTTATTCTAGGTTAGTTTCTGTCACTCTAGTAGATGAACTTTTATTTATAATTAATAAAAGTTTTATTTTATTTTTCCTAATAGAAATTGGATTAGGCCTAATAGGAGTTTTATAAAAGCTTTTAATTAATTCTTTTTGCTCCTAGTTGCTTAGTGAGTTCTTTTCTGTTGTTAACCTAAAACCTTGATTAGGTTATGATAGAATTTTTTTATTATATAGAACTACTTTTAGTTATTATTTGAAGTAGGAAAACCTTGAGTTGGTTTCTTTGAGTTTCCTTTTGGATTTGGTTTTGGTTGTTTTGTTGTGTTATGTTACTTTTGTTATGTTGTGTGATCCTATTGCTTTGTGCTTATTGTGTTATTGTTTGTCTCGGTAGAGTTTCCTGAGTGCTAAGCTTGCTACTACGAATTCTTTAGCTTACGAGGATCATCAAGAAGGCAAGTTTTGATCATGTTATTTCTATACCTATGTTTTGTGCATTAGTAATTGTCACCACCCCACCATGCATGCAGAGTGAAATCTTGAAGTCATTAAACTTGAGTAGTATCATGTGGTAGGATGAACCAATCCCTTGTTACCATGACCCCGGACGTAGTAGTTACTTTGCTATGCTCAGAGACGGTTTTGGGTTGAGTGAAATCCATAAGCAAGATGTGAGAGTCAATGATGATGACAACCCCATGAACTACAATGATCAAGATGGACTTCGAAAATCACTCTTTGGGTGGAGGATTTGGTTGACGGGCACCTGGAGAACCCAGTGGTGGCCGGATGCATGGAGAAGTGCCATGACATCTTGCGGAAAGCTTCACCCAGCCACGAAGAGAAGGATGGATGCCCCATGACCGAAGCTACCTGCAGCCGCAAGCCATTATGGGCTCGGCTGGGTTGACCCTAGTAGTGACGCTGGTGGACGGTACTACGAGATGTAGAAGAACGGTAGGATTGATGGGTACGGCAGAGCTGTAAGAACTCTTTGGAAGACCTTGTTTCATTCGTCCCGCCTTCAAACACCATGAAGTGCTAAGACTTTAAAGGAGGGAATGATTCTTATGGAAAAGTGCGCAACCCTCTGCAGAGTTAAAGATCTAATCGATTAGCCGTGTCCCGATTCACGGACATTTGAGCCTCTGGAACTTGGAAGTATTCGATATCTCAACACTAAAACTAATGAATTAATTTGAGGGTTTTATGACTTAATAATTGGGAACGAGATATTGGTTGGCGGAACCATCTCATTAACTACCAACAATTGTAGTAATTTGCAAGCAAGTCCACCAGTAGGATAAAATTTGCTTTTCGCAAAATGATGAAACTTAGAGCTCCACAGCCAAAATGCATATAGAGTTAGTAACTTTATTATTGTTATTCTTCATGACTTGCCGCTTATTCCAAAAGCTGACCTACATGGCTGCAACGTATTATGTTGCGTAGATATATTCCGATCAGAGTGAGGCTACGCCCGCGCTTGGCGATTGCCCTTTGAGTCGGATGGACTCGCTTATCTTCGACGCTTCGCAGTGTTATTAGTTTATTTCTCATGAGTTGGCCTTGAGCCAAATTTATTCTCTTGTAATAAAGACTCTATATGAGAATCGCTTAATGATATTCAGTGTGATTGAACTTTGATTACTTTATCGATGTCTTGTGGGTACCAAAGATGATCTTGGGATGGTATGCATACGTAGATTTGACCGATTTTGGGTCGTCGCTCAGAGATGGTATCGAGCACACGCTGACCGTAGGATCGTAACCCCTAGGATCGGAAAGCCATAGGAAGAGACCATTTACTTTGAATCCTTTTCATTCCATAATTCTCCCTGCTCAATTCTCGACTCTTCTCCCATTTGCAACATTCTAGATGGCCGTCGAGTTCACCCCGCTTTGCTACGGAGTTCTCGCCACCCGATGAGACGATGCCCTTCGAAGAAAGCTGGTCCAGATGGTGAAGCAATGAAGATTGCTCGCCCTCGATCACCGGGAAGCCAACTAATGCACTTCCGACGACACCGCCATGTGATTGAAGTGCATATCCTGTGGAGAACCTTTGAGGACACACGGAGCCTATCAACTTTGAGTTCACCGAGTTCAACTGGATCATCGGAAGGGACGTGGCGATCTATCGAGCACTTGGACATCTCCGAGAGGAGTACAGGCCGAGCTCGATCACTCGCACCTCGCCATGGTTTCTCGCAGGCAAGGAATGGAGATATCATCCGCACCATTGAGGACGATTCCACTCTCTCGACATCCAGACTTGGAGTGTCTTCTCGTGAAACGGAGATTCGCACTCGCCAGAACTTGAAGACACACCGAAGCTTTTGTTCCGCGAATCGAACTGGAGGAGAAGGCACGCAGACTTCCTTGGCTATGAGGAAGAAATCACGGACTTCATGGAGATAGTCAACGACCAAGATGAAGCTTGCCGCGATAGAGGAAAAGATGGACTTGGAGAGGACCTTTACCCGAGTGGAGATGAAGGACCCTCGTGAGCAATGATCAGGATTTTGAAGGAGTACCATCAAGGAAACCCCAAGAGGAGGCGCCATCGATGAAGACTTTTTAGTCGACCACCATGTTATCTTTTACTTTTTCGTCGATCAGTTAGGCCGATGTTTTCCTTCGATTAGTCATGAGCTTTTGTAATCGAGTTGAACCATGTTTGAATGGAATGAATAAATGATTGGTGTGTTATGATTGTGCATTCATATGGGTAGTGTTATTCCTCATAGACCATTGTTCTATTCTAATTTTCTCATCCCTCCAAAACACCGATGCCTCCGAGACGTGACCTTTGGTTTCCCGCCGAGCTCACCCAATGCTCCAACGGCAGAATGCACCGATGCAGCTACTTATTCGTAATCGTAACAACAACACCAACAATCCACCGCCACCGCCACCACCCATCGTGGACAACTTGACTCGATTTACGAGGTTGAATCCGCCAGTGTTCTCTAGTAGCACCGAGCCGATTGTGGCTGATGATTGGCTCCGCAAAGTCGGAAGAGAGCTAGTCACCGCTGGATGCACCGATGTCGAGAAGGTGCGCTTTGTCACGCATCAACCGGATGGACCTGCAGCTTCTTGGTGGGAGAATTACACCGCCACTTTTCCCATTGGTGCCATCACTTGGGATCAATTCCAGCAGTTTTGGCCACCCGCTCGTTCCTCCCTCTCCCTCTCCAGCGACGGTGGGGCCAGCCCCATCTTCTTCCTAGCCCCACGCATCGCGCACATGGGAGATCGCGGATCGAGGATCGGGATTAATCATGATCCCCAGGCGAGGGCGACCTGGCTATAAAGCCGACCTCCGCACCCCATTCCCCTAGCCTCGCCGGAGCCCCTCTCCTCTCTCTCGAAACACTTGGGAGACCCGAGCTCCCTCTGCCGCCAAAGTCGCCGCCGTCGGCGCTAGCCCTCCCGATCACCCCGACCCCACCAAACTCCTCCGACCTCCCGCACCCGCGGCGACTCCCGGCTCCCGTGCTGGAACCCCGCAGCGCTCGCCGCCGCCGCCGCCATCGCTGGACTCAGTATACCGGATCATCCCCCGTCGATGCGATCGGGCTTGGCCAGTGCGAAGCCAAGGTTAAGACCAGCGCCACGGGCCCCTATCGTCGATGCGGCGTGGCAGTTGATTGGTCGTGGGCGTCTTCGCTTCCCCATGCTGCCTCGGCAACTGCGATTGAATGAGTCCTATGACATGCAAGAAAACCATCATTACCTGCGATCGTGTGGGGCGTCGGTTGGCCTTCTCGCTATAAATGGGAGAGGCGGAGCCGTTACCATCTCTTCCTTGCTGCGTCCTCCTTGCTCCACTGCTGACAACAATGGCGCCCATTAGAAGGTTTCGGCGAAGAAAGGAAAGCTCCCCGAGCGATCCGGAGCCACTTCGCCGAAGCTGTCGATCCATCGCCTTGCCATGAGTGGCGATGCAAGTGGTGGCGAGCCACAGTGGCGGCCCCAGTACCACTTCCGCCCGCTGCGCTGGCGAGGCTCGATGGGAGCGGAGATCGAGCTTAGCGCCTTCGAAAGCGCCGATGCTTACGCCATGCCCAGCATTGTCGCCCCTAGGGTCCGTTGCCGACTCCCGCGAGTTGGTGCGTGGGCGTCGATGCCAGGTTCATGGATCCGCTTTCGCGGTTATTCTCTGGCGTGATGCGCGTAAGGGGCCACTCGAGCTCTGGCTGCAGCATGCGGCTGCGGTGCTCGGCGGCCGGGCGGAGATCAGCGGTCCCCACGGCAAATCTTCATGACTTGGCTGGGGGCGAGATCGCGGGTTTACCGTGCGAGGATCGCGATCCGCCGAGTCTGACAGCGCCTCCTCGCTCTTCTTCAAGGTCTTGATCAGAGGCGCCGCTGGAGTGCTACCACGGAGGCGCTAGGTTGATCGCATCCGGCTGCGAGCATTCGGCGGCGACAACCCTTGGGAGTCAGCGACTCCCGAGCTTCACGAGACTCGGAGAAAAGGCGGCCTTCGTCCCTCAGGCTCTGGCGCTGGAGCAGAGCCGTGGCGTCGACGCCGCCGCTGATCTGTGCGGATGGGGTTGGCCGACCTCGTGGACCAGTTGATGATGGCGTCCATCACGGGAGGTGTAGATAGGATTCCCCTTAGTAACAGCTTTTGTTCCTGCGAAGGATCACGAATCACCCGGTGGGGCATGTAGGGCACTGTGTTTTCATGCTTATCTTCCTCGTTATAAAAACTTGGTGAGCGCATGTCCGTTAAGGCTCGGTCCCCCTTTCTTTCTCGCGATAGCTTTTGTTGCTCTGTTGTGAGGTTCGGTCCAAAAGCGGCTGACTCGTCGTATTTGGTATCCAGTCGCGTGCCATGGTCAAGGCGGAGTCTGGCGGCTGAGGTCAGTAAAGAGCCTGGTAGCGATGCCGAAGGTCCCCCTTAGCGCTCAAGCAGCCATGGTAAAGCGAAAAGGGAGTTGGCGTGACCATAGCGGGGTTGCGGCGAGCGTGGCGATCATTAGGCCAAACATTTAACGATCCGGGTGCAAGACTTATCTTGTTGATTTAAGTGGCGACTCATGATGTTGTGCTAAGATTGTGCGCCAACATGCTTGGCATGAACAGGCCGACCCACGACTTCCTTCCCCATGCTCTCCTTAATGCTCGTCCCCTCGGGTCCCGACCCTCGGCGAGAGCTCAGCCGTGTAACATCCCAAATTTCCTATTTGGAATGTTTTACAATTATAATAAGCATCCTATGCATCTGTTTGAATTTGAATGCCATTTGAAGTTTGAAGAACTTTGAGTTTTGAATTTGAATTTCAAACTTTGGCAAGTGAAACATTTCAAAAACTAAGCACGATAAATACTTGTCAAAAGTATGAGACAAACATGACACTCAAAAATATCGAGAAGAAAACATTGCGAAAAGATTTGGATTCAAATCTGAATTTTATTTGAATTTGAAAAAAATGGATTTTATAAAGTTTGGTTTTGCCTTTGGAAAAATGTTCAAATGAAAGGAATATTCCTGATCATTTTGGTATATATATACCCTATATAAAATATTTATAGATATTGTTTTATTTCTGTTTTGTTTTATTTAAAAAATAAAATTCAGAAAAAAAACCCCGGGCGCCCAGACTAGCCACCCAGAGCCTTGTGCCACTGAGCCCAGCCCAGCAGCCCGGCCCACAATAGCCCGCCACGGCAAGCCTCGCTCCCCTACGCTTGAAACCCCGGGCCTCGGCCACCACTCGTTCCTCCCCTCTCCCTCTCTGCGACCAGGGGGCCCGCCCCATCTTCTTCCCCCACGCCTTCGCCCTGGAGATCGCCGGATCGAGGATCCGGGATTCATCGCCCGATCCCCCCAGCGGGCGACCGGCTATAAGCCGACCCCTCCATTCCCCCTAGCCTCTTGAGCCCTCTCCCTCTCTCTCCGAGCACGCCCGGGCAGGAGCTCCCTCACTTGCCAAACTTCGCCGCCCGTCGCGCCCTAGCCCCTCCCGATCACCCGACCCCACAAACTCCTCACCTCTCCGCACCCGCCTGGCGACTCCCGAAACTCCGGCCGCTTCGGAACCCCAACGCTCTTGCCGCCCGCCCGTCGCCCGGACTTGATAGCCACGGGATCATCCCCGTCCGATCTCAGCAGGCGGCCACAGTCGAACCCCGAAGAATATCTTTATAAAAAATGAAGCCGAAGTCGGACAAGGAAATCGATGAGATAAAGCAAAAGATGGATGAAGGCAAAGCTAAAGGATTTCGTGAGGATGAACACGGGACTATATGGTTCGAGGATCGTATTTATGTGCCCAATGATCCGAGCTCGAAGCTAATTCTTGAGAGGCTCATGATTCACCGTACTCGATTCATCCGGCAACACCAAGATGTACTGGATTTGAAGCAAAGTTTACGGTGGGCGAGTGCGAAGAAGGACATTGCGATGCGTGGCGATATCGATGTTTGCCAGCGATGTAAAGCGAGAACATCGAAGCCAGCGAGGTTACTTCAACCTTTGCGATTCGATTGGAAATGGGAGAAACTTGGTATGGATTTCATCACGAGGATTACCCGGACCCGTTCGGTTATGATTCTATCTGGGTAGTGGTTGATCGTTTGACTAAGGTAGCTCACTTCATTCCGTGAAGACTACCTATACAAGTGCCAAGTTGGCCAAGATATACATGACCAGGATCGTATATGCGCATGGAGTTCGAGGAAAATGCGTGTCGGATAGAGGCGCAGTTTACCTCAAAGTTTTGGAAGCGATTGCATGAAACTTTGGAGTGCGAGGCTGGAATTGATGCGGCTTTTCATCCATGAGACAGATGGACAGGACCGGAAGAGTCAACCAGATTACGGAGGACATGTTGAGAGCTTGTGTGCTAGACTATGGGTCTAGCTGGGATGATAATTTGCGTCTGCAAGTTCTCATACAACAACGATTATCAATCCGGTTTGAAGATGGCCCTTTGAAGCTCTATCACGGAAGGAGGTGCGAGAACACCATTCTTTGTGGGATAGTGTTGGAGATCGATCACTTTTCGGTTCGATCTTATCAAGGATTCGAAGAAAGTCAAGCTGATTGAGACAGGCTCAAGATAGCACGGTCGAGACAGAAGAAGAGTTATCCGAACGATAAGCATAAGGAGGTGACTTACGAAGTGGGAGACCGAGCATATCTTCGTGTGTCTCCACTTACGTGGAATCAAGAGGTTTGGTGTCAAGGAAAGTTAGCACCCGATTCATTGGCCCTAAAAATCCTCGAGCGTCGTGGAGAAGTTGCATACAAGTTGGAATTGCGGAAGGATTGTCGGAGTTCATGATATCTTCCACGTTTCTCGGTGAAGAAGTGCCATGCCGACATGGCGATGTTCGTTGAGAGACACGGTGCCCCTAGAGGCCATACAGCAGCGGTGATCGACTTACAAGGAGAAACCCGTCCGAATTCTCGGCGCAAGTAGAGTCACCCGCAGCAAGGTCATCAAATTTTGCAAGGTCTTTGTGGAGTCACCACACGAGGAAAAGCCACACAGGGGCCGAAGAAGATCTCCTTGAGACCACCGCACCTATTGCTAGCCAACCCGAATCTCGAGGCGAGATTCATCTTAAAATGGGTAGGTTTGTAACATCCCAAATTTCCTATTTGGAATGTTTTACAATTATAGCTAAGCATCCTATGCATCTGTTTGAATTTGAATGCCATTTGAAGTTTGAGAGAATTTTGAGTTTTGAATTTGAATTTCAAACTTTGGCAAGTGGGAAACATTTCAAAAACTAAGCACGATAAATACTTGTCAAAAGTATGAGAGGACAAACATGACACTCCAAAAATATCGGAAGAAAACATTGCCAAAGATTTGGATTCAAATCTGAATTTTATTTGAATTTGAAAAAATGGATTTTTATAAAAGTTTGGATTTTGCCTTTGGAAAATGTTTAAATGAAAGGAATATTCCCTGATCATTTTGGTATATATATACCCTATATAAAATATTTATAGATATTGTTTTATTTCTGTTTTGTTTTATTTAAAAAATAAAATTCAGAAAAAAAAAGAAAACCCCCAGGCATGGCTAAACCACCCAGGCCCGGCCAGCGCCGCAGCCCAGCCTTGGCCCAGCCAGCGGCCACAGCCAGCCAGCCCACCAATCGGCCTCACTCCCCCTTGAAACCCCGGGCCTCGGCCACCCGCTCGTTCCTCCCTCTCCCTCTCCTTGACCAGTGAGCCCGCCCCATCTTCTTCCCTACCCACGCCTTACACTTTGGAGATCGCGGATCGAGGATCCGGGATTCGATCGCCCCGATCCCCCCGAGCGGGGCGACCCGGCTATAAAGCCGACCCCTCCGCACCCATTCCCCCTAGCCTCGCGGAGCCCTCTCCCTCTCTCTCCCGAGCACGCCGGAGACCAGGCTCCCTCCGCGCCAAAGTCGCCGCCGTCGGCGCCCTAGCCCTCCCGATCACCCCGACCCACCAAACTCCTCACCGACCTCCCCGCACCCGCCAGCGACTCCCGAGCTCCCGGCCTTTCCGGAACCCCAACGCCTCTCGCCACCGCCGCCCGCCGTCGCCGGACTCCAGTAAGCCACGGGATCATCCCCCGTCCGGTGCGATCGGGCTTGGCAGCTTGGCGAAGCCAAGGTCAAGATCGGGCGCCATACGGGCCCCAAAAGCATCGTCCTCGGTCGGCGTGGCGTTGATTGGTCGTGGGCGTCTTCGCTTCCCCATGCTGCCTCGGCAACTGCACGATTGGACGAGTCCCTATGACATGCAAGGAAAACCATCATTACCTGCGATCGTGTGGGACGTCGGTTGGCCTTCTCTACGCTATAAATGGGGAGGCGGGCCCGTTTACCCATCTCTTCCTTGCTAAAGCTTGCCCGTCCTCCTTGCTCCCTTTTGCGACAACAATGGCGCCCATTAGAAGGTTTTCGGCGAAGAAAGGAAAGCTCCCATGGCGATCCGGAGCCACTTCCGCGAAGAAGCTATCGATCCATCGCCTTGTGAAGCGGCGATGCAAGTGGTGGCGAGCCACAGTGCGGCGGCCCCCCGGGGTACCGCTACCCTTATGCGCCCGGCGAGGCTCGATGGGAACGGAGATCTGAGCAGCGCCGCCAGCGCCCGCGTCCGAAGTCGCCGTGCCCGCAGCGCCATGCTGTCGCCCCTAGGGTCCGCTGCCGACTCCTCGCGAGTTGGTCTTTGTGGCGTCGATGCCACCAAGTTCTGGATCCGCTTTCGCGGTTATTCTCTGACGTGATGCGCTGAGGGCCACTCGAGCTCACGGCTGCAGCATGCATTGCGGTGCTCCGGCGGCCGGGCGGAGATCAGCGGTCCCCACCGGCAAAGATCTTCATGGTGGCGGTGGGGGCGAGATCGGGCGGGTTTACCGTGCGAGGGCCCTCGCGATCCGCTGCGAATGACAGCGCCTCCTCGCTCTTCTTCAAGGTCTTGATGCGAGGCGCGCTGGAGATGCTACCACGGAGGGCGCTAGGTTGATCGCATCCGCTTGCGAGCATTCCGGCGGCAGCAACCCTTAGAGTCAGCAGCTCTCCGAGCTTCTGAGACTCGGAGAAAGCGGCGCGACAACTCGTCCTCAGAGCTCTCGCGGCGCTTCGGGCAGGGCCGTGGCGTCCGGTAGCCGCCGCCGCTGATCTGGATGGGGTTGGCGCCGGCCTCTCGTGGACCACTGTTGATGATGGCGTCCGCCACGGGAGGGTGTAGATAGGATTCCCCTTAGTAACAGCTTTTGTTCCTTGCGAAGGATCACGAATCACCCCGGTGGGGCATGTAAGGGCCTGTAATGTTTTTCATGCTTATCTTCCTCGTTATAAAAACTTGGTGAACGCATGTCCCGTTAAGGCTCGGTCCCCCCTTTCTTTCCTCGCGATAGCTTGTTGCTCTCTGTTGGCGGTTCGGTCCAAAAGCGGCTCTGACCGTCGCTGGTATCTCCAGTCGCGTGCCATGGTCAAAGCGGGAGGTGCGGCGGCACGAGGTCGATAAAGCCCCTGGTAGCGATGCTCGAAGGTCCCCTTAAGCGCTCAAGCAGCCATGGTAAAAGCGAAAGGGAGTTGGCGTGACGCAGCGAGGGTTGCGGCGAGCGTGGCGATCATTAGGCCCAAACATTTAACGATCCGGGTGCAAGACTTATCTTGTTGATTTATGGCGACTCATGATGTTGTGCTAGGATTGTGCGCCAACATGCGGCATAGACAGGCCGACCCATCTGAGCTTCCTTCCCCATGCTCTCCTTAATGCTCTCGTCCTCGGTCCCGACCCTCGGCGAGCTCAACCCATTGTAACATCCCAAATTTCCTATTTGGAATGTTTTACAATTATAGCTAAGCATCCTATGCATCTGTTTGAATTTGAATGCCATTTGAAGTTTGAGAGAATTTTGAGTTTTGAATTTGAATTTCAAACTTTGGCAAGTGGAAACATTTCAAAAACTAAGCTGATAAATACTTGTCAAAAGTATGAGAGGAGCAAACATGACACTCCAAAAATATCAGAAGAAAACATTGCCAAAAGATTTGGATTCAAATCTGAATTTTATTTAATTTGAAAAAATGGATTTTTATAAAGTTTGGATTTTGCCTTTGGAAAAATGTTCAAATGAAAGGAATATTCCCAGATCATTTTGGTATATATATACCCTATATAAAATATTTATAGATATTGTTTTATTTCTGTTTTGTTTTATTTTAAAAATTTAATTCAGAAAAAAAAGCCCCCAGGCCCATTAAACCACCCAGGCCCGGCCAGCGCCCATGACCCAGCCTTTGCCCAGCCAGTAGCCCCACTGTGCCAGCCCAGCCACCCGACAAGCCTCCTCCCCTACTTGAAACCCCAGGCCTCGGCCACCGCTCGTTCCCTCCTCTCCCTCTCTTGACCAGTGAGGCCGCCCCATCTTCTTCCCTTGCCCACGCCTTTGCCATGCCCGGAGATCGCCGGATCGAAGGATCCAGGATTCAATCGCCCGATCCCCCCAGGCGAGGCGACCCTGGCTATAAAGGCGACCCCTCCACACCCCATTCCCCCTAGCCTCATGGAGCCCTCTCCCTCTCTCTCCAGAGCACTTGGGAGACCGAGCTCCTCCGCCGCCAAAATCGCCGCCGTCGGCGCCCTAGCCCTCCCGATCACCCCGACCCCACCAACTCCTCACCGACCTCCCCCTTTCACCTTGGCGACTCCCAGGCTCCCGGCCTCGGAACCCCAACACTCTGCGCCAGCCTTGCCCGTCATGGGACTCCGATAAGCCACGGGATCATCCCCCGTCCGATCTCAGCAGACGGCCACGATCGAACCCCGAAGAATATCTTTTATAAAAAACCGGCCGGTTCTTTCGGTTTATTATTGTACTTAGGTTTTATTTAGCCGGTCGTTTAGTTTAACCTAGGCCGTTTAGACTATTTGGCGCTCAGAGGCACGATATAGGCCCATTAGGCCTTTTTCTTTTATTTTGATTTTCTTTTTAGCAGAATAGTTTCTGTTTTGAAAAATTGATATCTTTTATTCTGTTTAATATTTTAGATGATTCTTTTTTTGTTAGTTTGCAAATTTTATGTAGTTTCTGTAGAATATATATTTAGCTATGTTAAAATTAATTAAAATTGCTTTAATTTAGTTTTAGCCAGAATAGTAAATCTGCTATAACTTGAGTTAGAAAAATTATTTTGGATGATTCTTTTTGTCCCAACTTTATTTTGACATTGCCAAACCATAGAAATTAACTTGGGTATTTTAGGATTAATAAATAATTAGTTTTAAGCAGAATCCTATTAATCCTAATTAATTAACTAGCTCTGTTTTCCTAATATTTTAATTAGTAAATGAATTTATTTTAACTTGTGATTAGTTATTCTAGGTTAGTTTCTGTCACTCTAGTAGATGAACTTTTATTTATAATTAATAAAAGTTTTATTTTATTTTCTAATAGAAATTGGATTAGGCCTAATAGGAGTTTATAAAAGCTTTTAATTAATTCTTTTTGCTCCTAGTTGCTTAGTGAGTTCTTTTCTGTTAAGTTAACCTAAAACCTTGATTAGGTTATGATAGAAATTTTTTATTATATAGAACTACTTTTAGTTATTATTTGAAGTAGGAAAAACCTTGAGTTGGTTTCTTTGAGTTTCCTTTTGGATTTGGTTTTGGTTGTTTTGTTGTGTTATGTTACTTTTGTTATGTTGTGTGATCCTATTGCTTTGTGCTTATTGTGTTATTGTTTGTCTCGGTAGAGTTTCAGGATCTTGACTTGCTACTCGACTCCTTAGCTTACGAGGATCATCGACAAAGGCAAGTTTTGATCATGTTATTTCTATACCTATGTTTTGTGCATTAGTAATTGTCACCACCCACCATGCATGCAGTAGTGAAATCTTGAAGTCATTAAACTTGAGTAGTATCATGTGGTAGGATGAACCAATCCTTGTTACCATGACCGGGGCGTAGTAGTTACTTTGCTATGCTCGTGAGGCGGGTTTTGGGTTGAGTGAAATCCATAAGCAAGATGTGAGAGTCAATGATGATGACAACCCCATGAACTACAATGATCAAGATGGACTTGGAAAATCACTCTTTGGGTGGAGGGCGGTTGTGGGCACCTGGAGAACCAGTGGTGGCGAGATGCATGGAGAAGTGCCATGACATCTTGCGAAGCTTCACCCAGCCACGAAGAAGGATGGATGCCCCATGACCGGAAGCTTACATGTGCAGCCGCAAGCCATTATGGGCTCTGGCTGGGTTGACCCTAATAGTAATTTGGCTGGGCGGTACTCTGAGATGTAGAAGAACGGTAGGATTGGATGGGTACGGTAGTAGCGGAAGAACTCTTTGGAAGACCTGTTTCATTAAATCCGTCTTCAAACACCATGAAGTCGAAGACTTTAAAGGAGGAATGATTCTTGCGGGAAAAGTCGCAACCCTCTGCGAGTTAAAGATCTAATCGATTAGCCGTGTCCCGATTCACGGACATTTGAGCCTCTGGAACTTGGAAGTATTGGGATATCTCAACACTAAAACTAATGAATTAATTTGAGGGTTTTATGACTTAATAATTGGGAGCGAGATATTGGTTGGCGGAACCATCTCATTAACTACCAACAATTGTAGTAATTTGCAAGCAAGTCCTTTGTAGTAGGATAAAATTTGCTTTTATGAAATGATGAAACTTAGAGCTCCACACCAAAATGCATATAGAGTTAGTAACTTTATTATTGTTATTCTTCATGACTTGCCGACTTATTCCAAAAGCTGACCTACATGGCTGCAGCGTATTATGTTGCGAGAGATATATTCGATCGGGGTGAGGCTCGCTCAGCGCTTGGCGATTGCCCTTTGAGTCGGATGGACTCGCTTATCTTGACCTTCCATGATGTTATTAGTTTATTTCTCATGAGTTGGCCTTGAGCCAAATTTATTCTCTTGTAATAAAGACTCTATATGAGAATCGTTTAATGATATTCAGGTGTGATTGAACTTTGATTACTTTATCGATGTCTTTGTAGGTACGGCATGATCTTGGGATGAATACGGAACCGAGATTTGACCGATTTTGGGTCAGGTCGCTCTGAGATAGTATCGAGCACCGCATGACCGTGAGATCGTAACCCCTAGGATCGGAAAGCCATAGGAAGAGACCATTTACTTTGAATCCTTTTCATTCCATAATTCTCCTGTTCAATTCGACTCTTCTCCCATTTGCAACATTCTAGATGGCCGTCGAGTTCACCCCAGTTTTGCTACGGAGTTACGCGGCCCGATGAGGCGATGCCCTTGAAGAAAGCTGGTCGAGATGGTGAAGCAGCTGAAGATTGCTCGCCCTCGATCACGGGAAGCCAACTAATGCACTTCCGGCGGACACCGCTCTGAGATTGAAGTGCATATCGGGGAGAACCTTTGGAGGACACGGAGCCTATCAACTTTGAGTTCACGAGTTCAAGCTGGATCATCGGAAGGGCGTGGCGATCTATCGAGCACTTGGACATCTCCGAGAGAATCTGAGGCGAGCTCGATCACTCGGACCTCGCCATGGTTTCTCGCGGGGCAAGGAATGGAGATATCATCCGTACCATTGAGGGCGATTCCACTCTCTCGTACATCCGGGACTTGGAGTGTCTTCTCGAAAGCAGGAGATTCGGACTCGCCGTAACTTCGAAGACACACGGAAGCTTTGTTCATGACTGGGCTGGAGGAGAAGCGCTTGCAGACTTCCTTGGCCATGAGGAAGAAATCACGGACTTCATGGAGATAGTCAGCGACACGAAGATGAAGCTTGCGCGATAGAGGAAAAGATGGACTTGGGAGAGGACCTTTACAGTGGAGATGAAGGACCCCTCGTGAGCAATGATCAGGATTTTGAAGGAGTACCAGAAGGAAACCCCAGAGAGGGCGCCAGCTGATGAAGACTTTTTAGTCGACCACCATGTTATCTTTTACTTTTTAAATCGATCAGTTAGGCGATGTTTTCCTTGATTAGTCATGAGCTTTTGTGTCGAGTTGAACCATGTTTGAATGGAATGAATAAATGATTGGTGTGTTATGATTGTGCATTCATATGGGTAGTGTTATTCCTCATAGACCATTGTTCTATTCTAATTTTCTCATCCCTCCAAAACACGGATGCCTCAGGGCGTGACCTTTGGTTTCCGCGGAGCTCACCCAGCTGCTCAACAGCGGAATGCCTTGATGCAGCTACTTATTGAATCGAACAACAACGCCAACAATCCACCGCCGCCACCACCCACTTTGTGGACAACTTGACTTCGATTTACGAGGTTGAATCCGCGGTGTTCTCTAGTAACCTTGGCGATTGTGGCTGATGATTGGCTCCATAAAGTCGGAAGAGAGCTAGTCACCGTTGGATGCTTGATCTTTGAAAGGTGCGCTTTGCAGCGCATCAAGCTGGATGGACCTGCAGCTTCTTGGTGGGAGAATTACACGCCACTTTTCCCATTGGTGCCATCACTTGGGATCAATTCAGCGAGCCTTCCGCACGCTCATGTCTCAGCTGGAGCCATGAGTGCGAAGAAGCGTGAGTTCATAACTTGCGCCGAGAGAACCGTCTTGTGGCACGATGCGTGGATGGTCAACAAGCTACGCTCGCTATGCCCCGATGATGTGGCCACGATGCATAAGCGGGAGAAGTTCCTTGAGGGACTCAATGATGAGCGAGCATGCAGCTTATTGTGGCTACCTTCAACAACTACCGGGAGCTGGTAGACAAGGCCACCATTCTTGAAGGCAAGCAGCAGCAGATGAAAGCATAGCGGAAGTACAGCCGAGGAAGCACAACTCGGGAGCTCAGCGAAGCCCGCTATGCACCATACTCGGGAGGACACACCATCATAACCATGGAGGTCATAACCATGGAGAAATGGGAACAACGCAGCCAGGACAACAAGTCGAGGCCATGGCAATGGCAATGGCAATGGTAATGGCAATCAACACCGTTCTGCCCGGCTCAGAAGGATCTGAGCCACATCACACTTCAAGTGCGGAAGGCGGGCACTCGCCACCGACTGCCGGAGGCCAGCGGAGAATGGAAATGGCAATGGAGGCTCGTGAAGAAGCCCAATCCGTTCCCTCGTGCTCGGTGAACCACATCGGCGTGGAGGGCGTCTATGATCAGCCGGACAACGTGGTTGGTAAGTTTTATTGAATTCACGTTCAGTTTGGTTCTCTTTGATTACGGTGCAGCGCATTCATTCATATCAAGGGTAGTTGTGGAAAATGCGGGTTGCCCACTAGAACCCTTAGAAGCCCCCTTGGCGTCGGTTCATGGGAGGAGAAATGATGGCGGTGTAGGCTGTCATGCAACCCTCAACATCGGGAACCACAAATTTCCGTGGACCTCATAGTGTTGGAAACTCAGACCTTGGATGTAATCCTAGGCATGGATTAGTTGTCAAAGTTTGAAGGGAACATTGTTGTGCCCGCAAGTCTATTCTGCTCACCACCGGGCGAGAAGAGGATCAAATATGTAGCGAGCACAGCCGGATGAAGAATCGGTGCATTCCCTCACGGGAGTTGTTGGGGAGGAAGTGCCGATGGTGCAAGACTTTCCGATGTGTTCTCGGAGGAATTACAGGGAATGCCACGGACGGGGACATTGAATTTCTGATTGAGCTATTGCGGCACAGCCCCAATATCCAAGAGACCTTATCGGATGCCACGAATGAGTTGAAAGAGATAAAGGATCAAATAAATGAGTTATTGGAGAAAGGATATATTCGTCCAAGCTCATCACCTTAGGGAGCCCAGTTCTTTTGGTAGAGAAGAAGGATGGAAGCTTGAGGATGGTTGTGGATTATCGTGCATTGAGCGAAGTAACCATCAAGAACAAGTACCCTCTGCCGATGATCAATGACTTGTTTGATCAGCTTGTTGGAGCCAAGGTATTCTCTAAGATCGATCTTGATCGAGGTATCATCGATTGAAGATTAAGTGAAAAGGATATACCCAAAACAGCATTCACTACCGGTATGGTTTATATGAGTATACCGTCATGTCATTTGGATTGACTAATGCTCCTGCATACTTCATGAATTTGATGAACAAGGTGTTCATGGAATATCTGGACAAGTTTGTCGTGGTGTTCATCGATGATATATTGATTTTCTCCAAGGCGAGGAAGAGCATAAGGAACATTTGCGTCTAGTTACGGAGAAACTTGAGAACTGTCGATTGTATGCCAAGTTCAGCAAATGTGAATTTTGGTTGAAGGAAGTTGGATTCCTCGGACATGTTATTTCAGGAGAAGGAATAGCAGTTGATCCCCAAAGTTGAATCGATCACCGATTGGCGATCACCCACCTCGATCAAGGAGATCCGCAGATTTTCTCGGACTCGCGAGGATATTATCGGAGGTTCATTGAGAACTTCTCGAAGATTGCCAAGCCCATGGTGAGCTGTTGAAGAAGGAAGCCAAGTATGTTTGGACGAGGAATGTGAAGCGGTTTTCAGGAATTGAAAAGCGGTTGGTCACGCCCGATGTTGATTTTGCGGACATACACAAGGAATACGGGTTTATTATGGCGCTTCTCGTCAAGGACTCGGAGGAGTATTGATGCAGGAAGGTAAGGTTGTAGCTTATGCCTCCAGACAGCTACGGCCTCATGAGATGAATTATACCACATGATTTGGAGTTAGCGGTGTAGTGCATGCACTCAAGACACAGAGACATTTCCTCATCGAAATCGTTGTGATGTCTACACGGATCACAAGAGTTTGAAGTATATCTTCACGAAAGAATTGAACCTCGAGCGGAGGAGATGGCTAGAGTTGATAAAGGACTACGACATGAGATTGCATTACCACCCGGTAAAGCTAATGTTGTAGCAGATGCTTTGAGCCGTAAAGTCATGTGAATACTCTTCGGCGGAGGATTACCCAGGAGTTAGTCGATGACCTCGAGAGATCTCCGGCGGAGATAGTTCGAGAAGGATTTGTTGCAACTCTGGAAGTTCAGTCCACTTTGGCTGAAAGGATTCGTGAAGCCGAAGTCGGACAAGAAATCGATGAGATAAAGCAAAAGATGGATGAAGGCAAAGCTAAAGGATTCGTAAGGATGAACACGGGACTATATGGTTCGAGGATCGTATTTATGTGCCCAATGATCCCGAGCTCAGGAAGCTAATTCTTGAGGAGGCTCATGATTCACGTACTCGATTCATCCGGCAACACCAAGATGTACACTGGATTTGAAGCAAAGTTTACGGTGGGCGGTATGAAGAAGGACATTGCGAGTGCGTGGCGATATCGATGTTTGCCAGCGATGTAAAGCGAGAACATCGAAGCCAGCGAGGTTACTTCAACCTTTGCTGATTCGATTGGAAATGGGAGAAACTTGGTATGGATTTCATCACAGGATTACCGGGACCCGTTCAGGTTATGATTCTATCTGGGTAGTGGTTGATCGTTTGACTAAGGTAGCTCACTTCATTCCGTGAAGACTACCTATACAAGTGCCAAGTTGGCCAAGATATACATGACCAGGATCGTATATGCGCATGGAGTTCGAGGAAAATGGTGTCGGATAGAGAACACGGTTTACCTCAAAGTTTTGGAAGCGGTTGCATGAAACTTTGGAGTGCGAGGCTGGAATTGATCGGCTTTTCATCCATGAGCGGATGGACGAGACAGAGAGAGTCAACCAGATTACGGAGGACATGTTGAGAGCTTGTGTGCTAGACTATGGGTCTAGCTGGGATGATAATTTGCCGTGCTGTGAGTTCTCATACAACAACGATTATCAATCTAGTTTGAAGATGGCCCTTCGAAGCTCTATCACGGAAGGAGGTGCGAACACCATTCTTTGTGGGATAGTGTTGGAGATCGATCACTTTTCGGTTCGATCTTATCAAGGATTCGAAGAAAGTCAAGCTGATTGAGACAGGCTCAAGATAGCACGGTCGAGACGGAAGAGTTATCTTAAACGATAGCGCAAGGAGGTGACTTACGAAGTGGGAGACCGAGCATATCTTCGTGTGTCTCCACCGTGGAATCAAGAGGTTTGGTGTCAAGGAAAGTTAGCACCCGATTCATTGGCTAAAATCCTCGAGCGTCGTGGAGAAGTTGCATACAAGTTGGAATTGCGGAAGGATTGTCAGGAGTTCATGATATCTTCCGTTTCTCGGTGAAGAAGTGCCATGCCGACATGGCGATGTTCGTTGAGAGACACGGTGCCCCTAGAGGCCATACAACAGCGGTGATCGACTTACAAGGAGAAACCGTCCGAATTCTCGAAACTGCAAGAAGAGTCACCCGCAGCAAGGTCATCAAATTTTGCAAGGTCTTTGTGGAGTCACCACAGGAAGAAGCCACAGGGCCTTGAAGAAGATCTCCTTGAGACCACCGCACCTATTGCTAGCCAACCCGAATCTCGAGGCGAGATTCATCTTAAAATGGGTAGGTTTGTAACATCCCAAATTTCCTATTTGGAATGTTTTACAATTATAGCTAAGCATCCTATGCATCTGTTTGAATTTGAATGCCATTTGAAGTTTAGAGAGAATTTTGAGTTTTGAATTTGAATTTCAAACTTTGGCAAGTGGGAAACATTTCAAAAACTAAGCTGATAAATACATGTCAAAAGTATGAGAGGAGCAAACATGACACTCCAAAATATCGAGAAAAACATTGCCAAAAGATTTGGATTCAAATCTGAATTTTATTTGAATTTGAAAAAATGGATTTTATAAAGTTTGGATTTTGCCTTTGGAAAAATGTTTAAATGAAAGGAATATTCCCTGATCATTTTGGTATATATATACCCTATATAAAATATTTATAGATATTGTTTTATTTCTGTTTTGTTTTATTTAAAAAATAAAATTCAGAAAAAAAAAAAAACCCCAGGCGCCATCTAAACCACCCAGGCCCAGCAGTGCCTTGCAACCGCGCTGGCCAGCCAGCCAGCCCACAGCCCAGGCCAGCCCCGATCAGCCTCACTCCCCTGCTTGAAACCCCGGGCCTCGGCCACCCGCTCGTTCCTCCCTCTCCCTCTCCTTGACCAGTGGGCCGCCCCATCTTCTTCCCTAGCCCACGCATCGCCGCACTTGGAGATCGCGGATCGAAGGATCCGGGATTCGTCATCCCGATCCCCCGGCGGGGCGACCCGGCTATAAAGCCGACCCCTCCGCACCCCATTCCCCCTAGCCTCTGCATGAGCCCTCTCCTCTCTCTCCCGAGCACGCTTGGGACCCGAGCTCCCTCTGCCGCCAAAGTCGCCGCCGTCGGCGCCCTAGCCCTCCCGATCACCCCGACCCCACAAACTCCTCACGACCTCCCCGCACCCGCAGGCGACTCCCAGGCTCCCGATGCCGGAACCCCAACAGCTCTCCGCCGCCGCCGCCCGTCGCTGGACTCCGGTAAGCCAGGATCATCCCCCGTCCGTGCGATCGGGCTTGGCCAGTGGCGAAGCCAAGGTTAAGATTCAGGCGCCACAGGCCCCAAAAGCATGTCGTCCTCGGTCGACGCGTGGCAGTTGATTGGTCGTGGGCGTCTTCGCTTCCCCATGCTGCCTCGGCAACTGCACGATTGGACGAGTCCCTATGACATGCAAGGAAAACCATCATTACCTGCGATCGTGTGGGACGTCGGTTGGCCTTCTCTCGCTATAAATGGGGAGGGGGCGGAGCCCCCGTTACCCATCTCTTCCTTGCTCGCTTGCTTCGTCCTCCTTGCTCCACTGCTGACAACAATGGCGCCCATTAGAAGGTTTTGGCGAAGAAAGAAAGCTCCCCATGACGATCCGGAGCCACTTACGCGAAGAAGCTATCGATCCATCGCCTTGTGAAGTGGCGATGCAAGTGGTGGCGAGCCACAGTGCGGCGGCCCCCACCCAGTACCGCTACCCTTATGCGCCCGAGCGAGGCTCGATGGGGCGGAGATCTGAGCAGCGCCCGCCAGCGCGCGTCCGAAGTCGCCGTGCCCCGCAGCGCCCAGCAGCTGTCGCCCCTAGGGTCCACGCTGCCGACTCCTCGCGCGAGTTGGTGCTGTGGGCGTCGATGCCACCAAGTTCATGGATCCGCTTTCCGCGGTTATTCTCTGACGTGATGCCGCTAAGGGGGCCACTCGAGCTCTGGCTGCAGCATGCCGATTGCGATGCTCGGCGGCCGGGCGGAGATCAGCGGTCCCCACGGCAAGATCTTCATGACTTCATGGTGGCTGGGATCGATCGCGGGTTTACCGTGCGAGGGCCCTCGCGATCCGCCAGTCACAACGCGCCTCCTCGCTCTTCTTCAAGGTCTTGATGCGAGGGCGCGCGCTGGAGTGCTACCACGGAGGCGCTAGGTTGATCGCATCCGGCTTGCGAGCATTCGGCAGCAGCAACCCTTGGGAGTCAGCAGACTCTCCGAGCTTCGAGACTCGGAGAAGGCGGCGACAACTCGTCCCTCGAGCTCGCGGCGCTCGGAGCAGGGCGTGGCGTCCGTTAGCCGCCGCCGCTGATCTGGATGGGGTTGGCGCCGGCCTCTCGTGGACCACTTGATGATGGCGTCCATGCCACGGAGGTGTAGATAGGATTCCCTTAGTAACAGCTTTTGTTCCTTGCGAAGGATCACGAATCACCCGGTGGGGCATGTAGGGCACTGTAATGTTTTCATGCTTATCTTCCTCGTTATAAAAACTTGGTGAGCGCATGTCCGTTAAGGCTCGGTCCCCCTTTCTTTCCTCGCGATAGCTTGTTGCTCTCTGTTGTGAGGTTCGGTCCAAAAGCGGCTCGGCCGTCATTTGGTATGCCGGTCGCGTGCCATGGTCAAGGCGGAGGTCTGGCGGCACGAGGTCGATAAGAGCCTGGTAGCGATGCTCGAAGGTCCCCTTAAGCGCTCAAGCAGCCATGGTAAAGCGAAAAGGAGTTGGCGTGACCATAGCAGGGTTGCGACGGCGTGGCGATCATTAGGCCCAAACATTTAACGATCCGGGTGCAAGACTTATCTTGTTGATTTACGTGGCGACTCATGATGTTGTGCTAGGATTGTCGCCAACATGCGGCATAAACAGGCCGACCCATCTGACTTCCCTTCCCCATGCTCTCCTTAATGCTCTCGTCCTCAGGTCCCGACCCTCGGCGAGCTCAGCCGCTGTAACATCCCAAATTTCCTATTTGGAATGTTTTACAATTATAACTAAGCATCCTATGCATCTGTTTGAATTTGAATGCCATTTGAAGTTTGAGAGAACTTTGAGTTTTGAATTTGAATTTCAAACTTTGGCAAGTGAAACATTTCAAAAACTAAGCTGATAAATACTTGTCAAAAGTATGAGAGGAGCAAACATGACACTCAAAAATATCGGAAGAAAACATTGCGAAAAGATTTGGATTCAAATCTGAATTTTATTTGAATTTGAAAAAAATGGATTTTATAAAGTTTGGATTTTGCCTTTGGAAAAATGTTCAAATGAAAGGAATATTCCTGATCATTTTGGTATATATATACCCTATATAAAATATTTATAGATATTGTTTTATTTCTGTTTTGTTTTATTTAAAAAATAAAATTCAGAAAAAAAACCCCCAGGCGCCCAGCTAGGCCACCCAGGCCCGGCCAGCGCCGCTGACCCCTTGTGCCCCAGCCCAGTAAGCCCACAACAATGGCCAGCCACCCGACCAAGCCTCCTCCCCTACTTGAAACCCCGGGCCTCGGCCACCACTCGTTCCTCCCCTCTCCTCTCTCTTGACCAGTGAGGCCCCCCATCTTCTTCCCCTTGCGCCACGCGCCTTTGCCGGAGATCGCGGATCGAGGATCCGGGATTCAATCGCCCGATCCCCCAAAGCGAGGCGACCCTGGCTATAAGCCGACCCCTCCACCCCATTCCCCCTAGCCTCGGAGCCCTCTCCCTCTCTCTCCCGAGCACGCCCGGAGACCCGAGCTCCCTCACGCCAAACTTCGCCGCCGTCGGCCTTAGCCCTCCCGATCACCCGACCCCACCAAACTCCTCACCGACCTCCCCGCACCCCTGCAGCGACTCCCGAGGCTCCGGCCTTCCGGAACCCCAACGCCTCTCGCCGCCCGCCGCCGTCGCCGGACTTGATAGCCACGGGATCATCCCCGTCCGATCTCAGCAGACGGCCACAGTCGAACCCCGAAGAATATCTTTTATAAAAAACCGGCGGTTCTTTCGGTTTATTATTGTAGTTAGGTTTTATTTAGCCGGTCCGTTTAGTTTAACCCTAGGCCCGTTTAGACTATTTGACGCTCAGGGCACAGTATAGGCCCATTAGGCCTTTTTCTTTTATTTTGATTTTCTGTTTTAGCAGAATAGTTTCTGTTTTGAAAAATTGATATCTTTTATTCTGTTTAATATTTTTAGATGATTCTTTTTTTGTTAGTTTGCAAATTTTATGTAGTTTCTGTAGAATATATATTTAGCTATGTTAAAATTAATTAAAATTGCTTTAATTTAGTTTTAGCCAGAATAGTAAATCTGCTATAACTTGAGTTAGAAAAATTATTTTTGGATGATTCTTTTTGTCCCAACTTTATTTTGACATTGCCAAACCATAGAAATTAACTTGGGTATTTTAGGATTAATAAATAATTAGTTTTAAGCAGAATCCTATTAATCCTAATTAATTAACTAGCTCTGTTTTCCTAATATTTTAATTAGTAAATGAATTTATTTTTAACTTGTGATTAGTTATTCTAGGTTAGTTTCTGTCACTCTAGTAGATGAACTTTTATTTATAATTAATAAAAGTTAAGATGTACTGGATTTGAAGCAAAGTTTCGGTGGGACAGGTATGAAGAAGGACATTGCGAGAATGCGTAGCGATGTCGATGTTTGATAATGAGAACATCGAGCGGCGGGGGTTACTTCAACCTTTGCTGATTCGATTAAATGGGAGAAACTTGGTATGGATTTCATCACAGGATTACCCAGGACCCGTTCAGTTATGATTCTCTGGGTAGTGGTTGATCGTTTGACTAAGGTAGCTCACTTCATTCCGTGAAGACTACCTATACAAGTGCCATTGGCCAAGATATACATGACCAGGATCGTATGTCGCATGGAGTTCGAGGAAAATGGTGTGAGATAGAGAACCGTTTACCTCAAAGTTTTGGAGCGATTGCATGAAACTTTGGAGTGCGAGGCTGAATTGATCGGCTTTTTCATCCATGAGCAGATGGACGGGGCAGGAAAGTCAACCAGATTGGAGGACATGTTGAGAGTTGTGTGAACTATGGGTCTAGCTGGGATGATAATTTGCCGTCTGCTGAGTTCTCATACAACAACAGTTATCAATCTAGTTTGAAGATGGCCCTTTCGAAGCTCTATACGGAAGGAGTGAACACCATTCTTTGTGGGATAGTGTTGGAGATCGATCCTTTTGGTTCGATCTTATCAAAGTTCGAAGAAAGTCAAGCTGATTCGAACAGGCTCAAGATAGCCGTCGAGACGAGAAGGATTATCTGCCGACGATGGCGCAAGGGTGACTTACGAAGTGGGAGACCGAGCATATCTTCGTGTGTCTCCACTTCGTGGAATCAAGAGGTTTGGTGTCAAGGAAAGTTAGCACCCGATTCATTGGCTAAAATCCTCGAGCGTCGTGGAGAGTTGCATACAAGTTGGAATTGCGGAAGGATTGTCGGGAGTTCATGATATCTTCCACGTTTCTCGGTGAAGAAGTGCCATGCCGACATGGCCGATGTTCCGTTGAGAACCGCAGTGCCCCTAGAGGCCATAACAGCGGTGATCGACTTACAAGGAGAAACCGTCCGATTCTCGGCTGCAGAAGAGTCACCCGGCAAGGTCGTCAAATTTTGCAAGGTCGTGGAGTCACCACAGGAAGAAGCCACACAGGGAAGAAGATCTCCTTGAGACCACCGCACCTATTTGCTAGCCAACCGAATCTCGAGAAAGATTCATCTTAAAAGTGGGTGGGTTTGTAACATCCCAAATTTCCTATTTGGAATGTTTTACAATTATAACTAAGCATCCTATGCATCCTGTTTGAATTTGAATGCCATTTGAAGTTTAGATTTTGAGTTTGAATTTGAATTTCAAACTTTGGCAAGTGGGAAACATTTCAAAAACTAAGCTGATAAATACATGTCAAAAGTATGAGAGGAGCAAACATGACCTCAAAAATATCGGAAGAAAACATTGCCAAGATTTAAATCTGAATTTTATTTAATTTGAAAAAAATGGATTTTTATAAAGTTTGGATTTTGCCTTTGGAAAAATGTTTAAATGAAAGAGATATTCCTGATCATTTTGGTATATATATACCCTATATAAAATATTTATAGATATTGTTTTATTTCATTTTGTTTTATTTAAAAAATAAAATTCAGAAAAAAGAAAAAACCCCGAGCCATCTAAATACGAAGGCCAATGCGTGACAGCCTTTGGCCCAGCCAATGAAGCCCACACAGTAGCCAGCCACCCAATCAACCTCACTCCCCTGAAAACCCCGAGGCCTCGGCAGCTCGTTCCTCTCCCCTCTCCCTCTCCTTGACCAGTGGAGGCCCGCCTCCTTCCCCTCGCCCGCACGCACTTTGCCGGAGATCGCGGATCGAAGGATCAAGTTCCGATCTTGATCCCCGAAGCGAGGCGACCCCTGGCTATAAAGAAGCCTCACTTTACCCCATTCCCTAGCCTCGCGAGCCCCTCTCCCTCTCTCGAACCTGCCCGGAGCCAGGCTCTCTGCCGCCAAAGTCGCGCCCGTCGGCGCCTAGCCCTCGATCACCCCGACCCACAAACTCCTCACCGACCTCCCCTTTCCCTTACAGCGGCTCCCCCAGGCACCCGTCTTTCGGAACCCCAACAGCGCTCGCCGCCCGCCTTGTCAACTGGACTCGATGCCACGGGATCATCCCCGTCCGGTGCGATGGGGCTTGGCTTGTAGCGACCAAGGTTAAGTTCGGGCGCGGGCCCAAAAGCATGTATCCTCGGTCGGCAGCGTGGCGATTGATTGTGCGTGGGCGTCTTCCAGCTTGCCTCGGAACAGCTGCACGATTGGGCGAGTCCCTATGACATGCAAGGAAAACCATCATACTGCGATCGTGTGGGGCGTCGGTTGGCCTTCTCTCGCTAAATGGGAGAGGGGGCGGAGCCCAGATTTATCTCTTCCTTGCTGAAACGCCCGTCCTCCTTGCTCCCTATGCGACAACAATGGCGCCCATTAGAGGTTTTGGCCGAAGAAAGGAAAGCTCCCATGACGATCCGGAGCCAATTGCGAAGAAGCTGTCGATCGCCTTGTAATGATGGCGATGCAAGTGGCGAGCCACTGTGCGGCGGCCCCCACCGGTACCGCTACCCTTATGCGCGCGGCGAGGGGCTCGATGGGAACGGAGATCTGACAGCGCCCGCTTCGCCGCGTCGAAGTCGCCGTGCCGCAGCGCCGCGCTGTCATACAAGGGTCCATGCAAACTCCTCGCGGAAGTTGGTCTTTGTGGGCGTCGATGCCACAAGTTCATGGATCCGCTTTCGTTCTCGGCGTGATGCCGCTAAGAGGCCACTCGAGCTCATTTGCGGCTCATGTTCTGCGGTGCTCGGCTGACCGGAAGCGGAGATCAGCAGTCCCCGGCAGATCTTCATGACTAATTTGGGCACGAGATCGCGCGGGTTTACACCAGTCGAGAAATTCGCGATCCGCCAGTCTGACGGCGCCTCCTCGCTCTTCTTCAAGGTCTTGATGCGAGGGCGCGCTGAGTGCTACCACGGAGGCGCTAGGTTGATCGCATCCGCTTGCGAGCATTCGGCGGCAACCCTTGGGGAGTCAGCTCTCCAGGCTACGAGAGAACTCGGGAGAAGAAGCGGCAGCAACTGTCCTCAGAGCTCGCGGCGCTTCGAAGCGGGGCCGTGGCGTCCGTGCTAGCCGCGCTGATCGGATGGGGTTGGCGCGGCCTCTCGTGGACCACTTGTTGATGATGGCGTCCATGCGGGAGAGAATGTAGATAGGATTCCCCTTAGTAACAGCTTTTGTTCCTTCGAAGGATCACGAATCACCGGTGGGGCATGTAAGAGACTTTAATGTTTTTCATGCTTATCTTCCTCGTTATAAAACTTGGTGAGCATGTCCGTTAAGGCTCGGTCCCCCCTTTCTTTCTCGCGATAGCTTGTTTGCTCTCACCAGTGGGTTCGGTCCAAAAGCGGCTACAATGATATTTAGTATCTTAGTCGCGTGCCATAGTCGAGAGCGAGGAGGTCATGGAAAGTCCCCTTAAGCTCAAGCAGCCATGGTAAGCGAAAGGGAGTTAGCGTGAATAGCGAGTTCTTGGCGAGCGTGGCGATCGATAGGCCCAAACATTTAACTGATCCGGTGCAAGACTTATCTTGTTGATTTAAATGGCGACTCATGATGTTGTGCTGCTAGGATTGTCGCCAACTTGTGCGGCATGACGGTGACCATCGACTTCCTTCCCCATGCTCTCCTTAATGCTCGTCCTCTGGTCCCGACCCTCGGCGAGCTCGCTGTAACATCCCAAATTTCCTATTTGGAATGTTTACAATTATAATAAGCATCCTATGCATCTGTTTGAATTTGAATGCCATTTGAAGTTTAGAGAACTTTGAGTTTTGAATTTGAATTTCAAACTTTGGCAAGTGAAACATTTCAAAAACTAAGCTGATAAATACTTGTCAAAAGTATGAGAGGAGCAAACATGACACTCAAAAATATCAGAAGAAAACATTGAAAGATTTGGATTCAAATCTGAATTTTATTTAATTTGAAAAAAATGGATTTTTATAAAGTTTGGATTTTGCCTTTGGAAAAATGTTCAAATGAAAGGAATATTCCCTGATCATTTGGTATATATATACCTATATAAAATATTTATAGATATTGTTTTATTTCTGTTTTGTTTTATTTAAAATAAAATTCAGAAAAAACCCCGGGCGCCCGACTAAACCACGAGCCAGCCAGCGCCGCAACCCCGCCCTTTGGCCAGCAGTAACCCCAATAGCCAGCCAGCCACCCAGCCCGGCCTCCCCTACTTGAAACCCCGGGCCTCGGCCACCGCTCGTTCCTCCCTCTCCCTCTCCTTGACCCGTAGGCCGCCCCATCTTCTTCCCTGCCCACGCCGCCCTTGTAGGAGATCGCCGGATCGAGGATCGGGATTCGATCGCCCGATCCCCCCAGGCGAGGCGACCCTGGCTATAAGCCGACCCCTCACACCCATTCCCCCTAGCCTGCGCGGGCCCTCTCCCTCTCTCTCCCGAGCAGCGGGGAGAGAGCTCCCTCGCGCCAAACTCTTGCCCGTCGGCCTCCCAGCCCTCCCGATCACCCCGACCCCACCAAACTCCTCCACCGGCCTCCCCGCTTTCCCATTGGCGCTCCCAGGCTCCCGGCCTCGGAACCCCAACACTCTCTTGCGCGCCCGCCGTCGCCGGACTTGATGGCCACAGGATCATCCCCCGTCCAGATCTCCAGCAGACGGCCCACAGTCTAGAACCAGAAAATATCTTTATAAAAAACGGCGGTTCTTTCGGTTTATTATTGTAGTTAGGTTTTTATTTAGCCGGTCCGTTTAGTTTAACCCTAGGCCCGTTTAGACTATTTGGCTCAGGGCCTGATGTAGGCCCATTAGGCCTTTTTCTTTTATTTGATTTTCTGTTTGTAGAATAGTTTCTGTTTGAAAAATTGATATCTTTTATTCTGTTTAATATTTTTAGATGATTCTTTTTTGTTAGTTTGCAAATTTTATGTAGTTTCTGTAGAATATATATTTAGCTATGTTAAAATTAATTAAAATTGCTTTAATTTAGTTTTAGCCAGAATAGTAAATCTGCTATAACTTGAGTTAGAAAATTATTTTGGATGATTCTTTTGTCCCAACTTTATTTTGACATTGCCAAACCATAGAAATTAACTTGGGTATTTTAGGATTAATAAATAATTAGTTTTAAGCAGAATCCTATTAATCCTAATTAATTAACTAGCTCTGTTTTCCTAATATTTTAATTAGTAAATGAATTTATTTTTAACTTGTGATTAGTTATTCTAGGTTAGTTTCTGTCACTCTAGTAGATGAACTTTTATTTATAATTAATAAAAGTTTTATTTTATTTTTCTAATAGAAATTGGATTAGGCCTAATAGGAGTTTTATAAAGCTTTTAATTAATTCTTTTTGCTCCTAGTTGTTAGTGAGTTCTTTTACATTAAGTTAACCTAAAACCTTGATTAGGTTATGATAGAAATTTTTATTATATAGAACTACTTTTAGTTATTATTTGAAGTAGGAAAAACCTTGAGTTGGTTTCTTTGAGTTTCCTTTTGGATTTGGTTTGGTTGTTTTGTTGTGTTATGTTACTTTTGTTATGTTGTGTGATCCTATTGCTTTGTGCTTATTGTGTTATTGTTTGTCTGGTGAGTTTCAGTCTTGAAGCTTGCTACTCGACTCCTTAGCTTCGAGGATCATCGGCAAGGCAAGTTTTGATCATGTTATTTCTATACCTATGTTTTTGTGCATTAGTAATTGTCACCACCCACCATGCATGCAGTAGTGAAATCTTGAAGTCATTAAACTTGGTTGTATCATGTGGTAGGATGAACCAATCCTTGTTACCATGACCCGGGGCGTAGTAGTTACTTTGCTATATGCTGTAGGCGGGTTTTGGGTGAGTGAAATCCATAAGCAAGGCGTGAGAGTCGATGATGACAACCCATGAACTACAATGATCAAGATGGACTTGAGGAAAATCACTCTTTGGGTGGAGGGCGGTTGTGGGCACCTGGAGAACCAGTGGTGGCGGGATGCATGGAGAAGTGCCATGACATCTTGCGAGCTTCACCCAGCCACGAAGAGAGGATGGATGCCCCATGACGGAAGCTTACATGCGGCCGCAAGCCATTATGGGCTCTGTTGGGTTGACCCTAGTGGCTGGCTGGATGGTACTACGAGATGTAGAAAACGGTAGGATTGGATGGAGTAGGCGTAGCGGAAGAACTCTTTGGAAGACCTGTTTCATTAGTCCCGTCTTCAAACACCATGAAGTCGAAGACTTTAAAGGAGGAATGATTCTTGCGGGAAAGTCGCAACCCTCTGCGAGTTAAAGATCTGTCGATTAGCCGTGTCCCCGATTCACGGACATTTGAGCCTCTGGAACTTGGAAGTATTGGATATCTCAACACTGAAACTAATGAATTAATTTGAGGGGTTTATGACTTAATAATTGGGAGCGAGATATTGGTTGGCGGCCATCTCATTAACTACCAACAATTGTAGTAATTTGCAAAGCAAGTCCTTTGTAGTAGGATAAAATTTGCTTTTAGCAAAATGATGAAACTTAGAGCTCCTGACCAAAATGCATATAGAGTTAGTAACTTTATTATTGTTATTCTTCATGACTTGCCGCTTATTCCAAAAGCGACCTACATGGCTGCAGCGTATTATGTTGCGAGAGATATATTCGATCAGGGTGAGGCTATGCTCGTGCTTGGCGATTGCCCTTTGAGTCGGATGGACTCGCTTATCTTGACGCCCTTGATGTTATTAGTTTATTTCTCATGAGTTGGCCTTGAGCCAAATTTATTCTCTTGTAATAAAGACTCTATATGAGAATCGTTTAATGATATTAGGTGTGATTGAACTTTGATTACTTTATCGATGTCTTGGGTACGGCATGATCTTGGGATGAATACGAGACCACGAGAGATTTGACGATTTTGGGTCAGTCGCTACGACCGCTTTTGGTATGCCGGTCGCGATGCGTGGTCAAGGCGGTGAGGGCTGGAGAGCGATAAGAGCTCTGATCACGATGCTCGAGGCCCCCTTTCTTGATGCAAGCAAATCGCATGAGTAAAAGGAGACTCGCGGTGCCATCTGCTATCCTTCCCTCGGGGCTCACTGAGCGAGCACAAGAAGGAACATGGTTGATCGTTACGGTTGGCCTTTAATCGCTGGTTGCTCTGGGTGAGGTGAAGGCACGAGGGCTGGTGAGGTGGCGTGTCTTGGCGTCTTGACGAGCTCGACCACTCAGATTTGTCGATTAAATGGCGAGGGCGGACCCATGCACCGGCGTCGTGCCTGTGTGAAGAGAGCCGGGGAGGCGACGATCGAGCGGCGATAGCCATTGGCGGATTAAGCATAAAGCGGATAGACTTGGTTAAATGTGGAAGATACATGCCCAGGGCTGTGGCGGCTTGAGATGATGCAGCAGGCGCCCCGGCAAGGTAAGCTAAAGACTTAAGCAAAAGGGTACATGCCATGAGGGCGGACCCGTCGGACCTGGGAATAATGCAGCCCGAGCTCGGCTTAAACAAACTTGAAAGATGTCACCTGGTTACGAGGTAGAGTTGGTGTGAGAAACCCGCGCATTGAAGGAATGGTTCCTCATGAGCCACGGGACCACTGAACCTCGGGAGGCTACGGGGCTCGGGAGGTTCCTGAAGACCGTATCCATCTCCTCTTTGACAAGCCGGATCTGGCCTCTGAGGCAGCTAGGACCTGCATAGCTGCAGCGATGGGCGATGCCCACGCCGGCAAGCTGAAGGAGCACGGGCGCGTGTTGTGGTGGGCCCTCCAGGCGGCCCTTGCGTGATGCGACGCTCTGAGATCTCGGCCTGTTGAGCTGGGACATCAGCAGAGACACAGCCCGCATCCTCGCTGGATGGGGGCAGCGCCCTGTGGCGGCTGTTGCTGCGCATAGCTCTTGCTTCTTGCAGTTCTGGGTGGTCTTGGTGATGAACTCTTGGGTGGTGGGCACTCCTTGCTCTGTGTTCTCCCAGAGAAACATGTCCGAAACACGCCTCAAGTGGTGCCAGCGCCTCCCTCATGAGGTTGGCAAGGTGAGGCCCTCGGAGGCCCGAGCCACCAGGAGAGGCGTCGGCGCGCGCCTTCCTGTCTCGATGGAGGCGCCCACAGGCAGGCGCCGATCTGGCGTGGCTCTGACGGCCATCTCCTTGGGGTCTGCGGGCGCATCAACTTCTTCTTGGGGATGGTCTCGGAGGCGCTTCACACGCTGTCGGGTGCGTCGATTCTGCGGCTTGAAAAGCGCTCAAGAGTACCGCATCCCTCTCTTCACATGAGATGGTTCCTCCAGCTTCTGGCATCTTGAGAATGTTGTAGCGTGATGAATGACTGCCATGAACTTGGCGGGGCTGGATACAGAGATGGCGTTGTATGGTAGGCGGATGTGCGTGGCGTAAAGTCGATGAGCTCGGTCTTGATGGTTGTCGCTTGCCAAGGTGATGGGCAAGCGGACTTGCCCTATCGGTGTGGTGGAACCATCGATCACCTGAAAAGGCTTGGTTGGCTGGAGCTGCTCATAGGGCACTTGGAGTTGTCGAGCGTGTCAGCGGATGGGCCGTTGATCCTCTTGCTGTTGATGAGTCTTGGTGACTTACATTGCTTATGGTGGGGAGCACAACATAGGAGTCTTGTGATGGCCTTGAGCTGATGCTTGGGGTTGAAGTGATGGCACATTGGGACCACGGCGGGCGTGTGGCCTCGAGCTTGGGAGTCTGCGTTCACCGGGTGAGCTTTGAAGATCTGTGAGAGGCTCGGGCTTGAGCACCATGGGATCTGGCAATCCTGCGGCCTCACAGGCCCCAACCCCTCGTCTTGGTGGTGGTCGTCGTTCCTTCTTGGTGGCGTGAGGGACAGCGTTGCAGGGGCGATCCTCTGGCCCGGGTCCCTCCAGGCGCTCGAGTTAGTTCTGCCGGCGGTCCTCGCGAGGCAGTCGCTTCCCTCTGGGGAACCACGGTCATCAGCGTCTGCCTCCACGTCCTCCTCATGGCGTAGCCCGGTTATTCTTCGGGGTGTCGTAGTAGCGTCTTTCTCGTATGGCTCTGAGCTCTTGCGATCGGCTGGTGTTGTGGGTGTTGAGTTGTGGAAAGGCGAGCGGTCAACCATTCTTGGGCGACTTCGGTAATCTACGCTTACCGCTTAGTGTCGGGCTACTTTCTGGCACAAGCTGCCTCTGCGCTTCGTCCTTGGCCTTGGCCTTCTTTTCTTCGCTCCTGCGGTTTGGCGGCTCGAGAAGATGCCCCTCCTCGGCTCTTGCGCGCCCAGTGGCGAGTTGAACAACTCACGAAAGTGCGAGCTCTCGTGGATGCCAACTCCTCCTTCATCTTGATCACGGGCGCCGTGAAGAACACGAGATGATGGCCAAATCGTGACCTTGGGTATCTTAGCGGGTGTTGTTGAAGTCTTTGGATGTATTGGAAGTTTCTCGGCTATTGCTTGATCTGGCGCAGATGCCTGTGGGTGAAGCGTCGCGTCGCGCACGGAAGTTGGCGACAGCGGTCGCATCTTGTCGGGAGGAGATGGAGTCGTACTTGCGGTTCGAGAGCCAAGAGTGGGTGTGGGTGTCAAAAAGCGCGGATCTCGGTAGGGAGGTCCCGAACTATCGTTTAGGCGGATGGTAACAAGAGACAAGGACACGATGTTTTACCCATGTTGGGCCCTCTCGATGGAGGTAAAACCCTACTCACCTTGATTAATATTGATGATATGGGTAGTACAAGGTAGATCTACTGCAAGATCGAGAGGCTAAACCTAGAAGCTAGCCTATGGTATGATTGTTGTTAGTCCTACGGACTAAAACCTCCGATTATATATAGGCACCGAAGAGGGTTAGGGTTACAGTGAGTTACAATGGTAGGAGATCTACATATCCCGTGTCGTAAACTTGCCTTCCGCAAGAGAAAGTCCCATCCGGACCGCAGGGTAAAGTCTTCAATCTTCATAGTCCAGAGTCGGCCAAAGTCATAATCGGCTATCCGGACACCTAATCAGGCTCCGGTAGACCCCATCCTTGAAGCCATGGGAAACCAGTTAGCAGTGACTTTTCCATCGCCGTTGGCCGATGCTCGAGCTCGTGAGAGCTGCGAGATTCTCTGAGAATTGACGGTGTGGTCGTAGTGAGGGGCAGGTCGGCTTGTTTTACTGGCGAGCCAAGCTATGCCTTCGGTGAAAGCGTGGCGGTAGTTGGCCAGTTCTTGAAACTGTTCCGAAGTGGAGCTTAGTCTTGACGGGGAGTTCCGTTGGCCGCTTCTTGACTGAGTCTTGATCTTAGCGTGGTGGCGGCGAGGCGCGGCGCCTTCTCGCGGCAGCGAGATTTCTGGCAGCTTATTTCTTCACGCAGGCGAGCAGGCCTGGTGGATCCAGCTGCCGGAGAATGCGGCGCTGGTGCCAAGAGCGCCATCTTGGGGTTGGCGGTAGGCATGCCACGAGCCGTGCGGCGGCTAGTTGAGGCGAGAGTGGGGCGGCGCGGAGAGCCCCCTGCCCAGCGCGAGCTGACTTCGATGTGGCGGTCGAGCCACTCCTCGTGAAAGCGTCGATGGCGATAGCGCGGGAGCTTCGTTCGCCTGTGAGGCCGGCCAGCGCCTCCATGGGGCGATGCACAGAACGAAGAACCAGCGAGGAGTAGCAGCGAATGGCGGTGTGTATCTTATCCGCACCGAAGGATGCAGCGAAGACGTCGCTGCTCGTTCCCCTCAGGGCGGTGGCGGCATTGGCGGCGGGAGGCGGGGAAGCGGCGAGGTGGCCGCCTCAGGAGCCGTCGGCGGCGCTTGTGGAAGGGCAGCCCGGCTCAGCTCGGCTGGCGTCGCCATGGAAGCCTTGACAGGCGATGGAGCAACAAACAAACGGAAGGAAACTACGATGCACCCTACGGCGCCAAATGTGGATGTTGATGGTTAAAGCCTTCCAGGGTTCAAACAAGTGCTTGTGTGAAGTCTTTCCCTCCCTACCGATCTATGCTCTGGCTGTAACACTACAAAAAATACATACGTGATGATACGTGTTTGTCCGCGATGAGTCGCGTTTTTGTCATGCATGTACATCCATGAAAAATTATAGCGAATCAAGATAGTCATACACATGATGTAAGTAGAAAGTGTTCCATGACATTACCAAATTATCATCATGGAGTGTCCACTTCCATGACGATAAATCCAGCGTCCGCAATGCTTTTCGTCAAGGGTGACGACGTGGCATCCACGTAGCGGAATGCCGTTAAGCTATCGGTCGGGTTTGGATCGATAACCCGTTAACAACCCGACCAATGGGGAAATTTCCACATGTAAAATTCTTATTGGCGGACGAAGTGCGTGTCAGCTCGTCGATGCAAAATTGAGATAAGCCTATGATGTCGATAAAACACGTGCTTACTGAGCCCATTCGTGAAAAGGCGGCTGTTTGACTTGGTCAGGTGGCGGGCGACCCATGTAAAGCTTTAATGGCATGTTACGCATATAGCCCATTTACAACCCGCTAACCCAAGGCCCGTTCGCCCTATCCGAATTAGGCCTAATGGCGTCATGGGCCACAATATGATTCAGCCCGTTTTCGCCGGCCCATGTATGGCCGCGCTTCGGCCCATATGAGGCCCTATGTAACTCTTGGCCTATTAACGGCCCGTGGTGGCCGGCCCGTAATGAAACGAGTGTATCACTTTACACCCATTAACGGCCGTGGTGGCCAGCCCGTAATGAGCAGTGTATCACTTTATACCCATTAACGGCCGTTATTCCGTTGGGCGTTTCCAGCCATGTTATCTTCGGCCTTCGAGCCCATTTATTCTTGGGCTCATTTCCATCATCGTTTATTTACGGCGTTCTTCATTTTTGCTTGTGGGCCAAATTCAGCCGTGGTTACGATCGGCCCATTTGTGGTCCGTTAATACGTTGAGCCGTTTTCATAAGTCATCAAATCGGCCTATTAACGATGGCCCGTTATGGTGACCCATGAAGCAGCGATTCAACTCTAGCCGTTCTGACCATAATCTGCGACTGTTATTGGCCCATGTTTGGCCATCGATCATCTTGCCCGTATAGGCCCATTGATGATCTGACCCGTAGAGGCCCATTGTTTCTCTGACCCGTAGAAGGCCCATTGTTTCTATGACCCGTAGAAGCCCATTTCTCTGACCGTAGGAGGCGGTGTCACTACGGTAAATATTAGCCCATGGTTATTGTGGCCTAGTTTTAAAAATAGGTTATTGCAGCCACTAGCAAACGCGGAAAAAGAACTGCAATGACTAGAAGCAAACAAATAAACAAGACAACAAGAAATAAATAAGCAAGAAACTTACGCTAGGCTATCACGGCTATCACATATATACATCCTTGGGCATCAAAGTTAGCCGCGATTACAAAATAAGACAAAAAAGAATATACAAGCGAGAGCACTTGAAGGCACTAGGCAGGCAGTCGCCCCAAACATTGAAGAAGCTGAGTAGACCTCGGTTGTGTCAACGATAGATGCATCAACACTAGATTTAAGGCATGATGGTGCGCTTACGGCAGTCCTCGACATCTTCATTGCATCTTTGACTTCAAGTAGGGCTGAGCTGAAGCAAGCCTTTCGCTTTAAGTTGAGACTAAAGTCGAACTGATTGAGCAGCGACTGCCGGAAGTTGTCTCACACCTGCTGGTGAGTAGCTTCAACTCCTTCTTCATCAAGGCAGGACCTTGGGGTCATCTCATTGTCCTCAAGATGGTTTGGCTCACTATCTTCCCTAAAGTTACACTGGCGTAGAGATACAGTGCGAAGAGAAACAAGGAGACACGTAACAGGTTTCACAATTATATAAGCAAATAAATGGATCTGTTCGCGCAAGAACATGTTTTACAACTACAATTTGAAACTGGTAGTTGTTGCAAACATCAATCAGATGTAAACACAAAGCAAACAGCGGTGGAGGAAATGATGCCTATCAATCTATACTAGAACAAAGTTTGAAGGCTTGAAAAGGATGAACTTACATTACATGTTAACACGGGCTGGACAAAGCCCTTCTCCATGTTGATGGAAGGATAATTCAATAAATTCCCCAAAGAAAATTCTTTATAAGCGTTGCCATTATTCTACATTTTGCAAAGTAAATATAGATCAAATAATATTGGAAGAAACAGAGGATAATGAAGCTCAGTGCGGTGATGATACATAATCAAATAGCAATTAATTAAGTACAGCGTTACAAGGCAAAAGGGAGAGAAATCTTGACAAACATCTGAGAGCCCATTATTGTTTTGAGATCGTATGATCCTTTGAGCAAGATTCATCTGAAATTAGTTTTCATACAAGAGAGGTAAAGGCACAAGCAGAAATTTAGGAGTTCAAATTTTGAATTGATATCATAAGCGATTTTGTGGCTCCAGCCAGTTCTAATAGGGGTTTAGCCCTTTGGAGTAGGGGTAAAAGTGTGGTGCAGTTGGGCTTGTGTTTTGTGTGCTGATCTATCTGATTTAACGAGGTATCACTACCTTTTCAAATACCTAGTTTGTACTCCTTGAGGATCTGCCTCACCCTCTTCCTTTGGACATCTATTACAAAAGAACAACATTTGTGGAAAAACATAGTGTGTGACACATGGAATAGAGCTGAAAATGGATAGGTATGGCATATACTCATATATGATGCTTAAACTAAGCGGATGGTGTAACAAAGTAGAAGTAATGCAAGAGGTCAGAAGCAAAATATGCGACCAATACAACTTTGCAAAGTTAGAGCAAGCACCTTGATGGGTGAATAAGATAGGCCATCCTCCATGCCAAGTTTGTTAGCGATGGATGGTTCAAATATTATTATTCTGTGTCTGCCCATTCTCATATTCATTTTGATAATGTTCAATATCGACATGCATGAAAATAAAAACAAGTGAGATTTTCTTTGTAATGCGAGTGATTCTAATCCAATACGCCTCTGTAAACCCCTTTGTGCTATCTCTGCAATTCTTTTAAAAGATGCCATGCATGCTGTAATTTGTTGTGTGCATTAATATAATGTGGCCTACTACTCAAAATATAGAGCTCGAGTGATGACGCCCATGAGATGATAACTTCAACATATAGTAAGAAGAACAAGTGGACATGACTGACAGATTCAAAATATACTAAGGAGAACAACTCGACACGACTATGACCGCAAGAGAAGTATCATCTTAAAGAAGCGGAAGAGCAAGCAGATTGAAGATATTACAAGTCTTTCAATACAATGTGGTTGTACCATGATGAACGGGCCTGAGAAATACTATTCTTTCGGTCTCTCCATATGTGGCTCACATGCATTTCAAAACTAAAGTAGGAACATTTAGCTAACCAATTAAAATCTCAGTTTTACTAATATCAAAATAATAGATATGAATTGTACAACTAAGCTTTTTGCTCGATGGGTGGAGCGATTGCTATTACGACCACGAACCACGTGGGCTGATTGTGGTCATCATAAAATGGGAAAACATAAGCATGATGAGTGCAGTGTTGACGTGGTAGTGGGATGGAATCTGAAGCTGCAAACGCATAAAAGGTAGTTAGCAACCGATGTTTGCTTTGAAATAACAACTAAGATTTGGTATGGACAAGAAAATACGGTCAACAAGTGACAAAGAAATGCAATTATGTTGTCTCTCTATATATGACATGCATTTGGAAACTCAAGTGGGACCTTTAACTAACAATTAAATGTGTCGGTTAACTAATATCGGTATCATATCACAATCATATTTGAACAACTAAGCTTTCGAATTAAAGTGTTGTGTTGTTTAGCTTGAAGGGTGGAGTAATGCTAGTACAATGAAAGCACTACACGGATCATAGTAAGTAGATAAAGGGAAAACCCTAAGCATCAAGAGAAAAATTAGGAAAGTGGAACTAGCTGGACGATGGGTGGCGCACATGCTTTTCAAAAGCGAATATAGGAACATTAGGTGACCAATTAAGCGTTCTCTGTTTTAGTGATATGAGCATCATATCAGATTAGTATTCAACATAGCTTTGGGTTGAGGTCTTGAGGCAGTGCTAGCACAAGGACTCGGAGGAGTATTGATGCAGAAGGTAAGGTTGTAGCTTATGCCTCCGGACAGCTACGGCCTCATGAGATGAATTATGCCACACATGATTTGGAGTTAGCAGTATGTAGTGCATGCACTCAAGACTGGAGACATTTCCTCATCGAAATCGCTGTGATGTCTACAGATCACAAGAGTTTGAAGTATATCTTCACGCAGAAGGAATTGAACCTCGAGCGCAGGAGATGGCTAGAGTTGATAAAGGACTATGACATGAGATTGCATTACCACCCGGTAAAGCTAATGTTGTAGCAGATGCTTTGAGCCGTAAGAGTCATGTGAATACTCTTCTGAGGAGGAGGATTACCCGAGTTAGTCGATGACCTCGTAGATCTCCGATCGGAGATAGTTCCGAGAGGATTTGTTGCAACTCGAAGTTCAGTCCACTTTGGCCGAAAGGATTCGTGAAGCCGTAAGTCGGACAAGGAAATCGATGAGATAAAGCAAAAGATGGATGAAGGCAAAGCTAAAGGATTTCGTAAGGATGAACACGGACTATATGGTTCGAGGATCGTATTTATGTGCCCAATGATCCCGAGCTCGTGAAGCTAATTCTTCAGAGGCTCATGATTCACCAGACTCGATTCATCCGGCAACACCAAGATGTACCGGATTTGAAGCAAAGTTTCGTGGATGGTATGAAGAAGGATATTGCCGAGTGCGTAGCGATGCGATGTTTGCCAACGTAAAGGCGAACATCGAAGCCAGCAGGTTACTTCAACCTTTGCCGATTCCCGATTGGAAATGGGAGAAACTTGGTATGGATTTCATCACAGATTACCCAGACCCGCTCAGGTTATGATTCTATCTGGGTAGTGGTTGATCGTTTGACTAAGGTAGCTCACTTCATTCCGTGAAGACTACCTATACAAGTGCCAAGTTGGCCAAGATATACATGACCAGGATCGATGTCCGCATGGAGTTCCGAGGAAAATCGTGTCGATAGAGGAACGAAGTTTACCTCAAAGTTTTGGAAGCGGTTGCATGAAACTTTGGGTGCGAGGCTGGAATTCAAGACTGCTTTTCATCCGCAGCAGGATGGATGACCGAGAGAGTCAACCAGATTACGGAGGACATGTTGAGAGCTTGTGTGCTAGACTATGGGTCTAGCTGGGATGATAATTTGCCGTGACGCAGAGTTCTCATACAACAACAGTTATCAATCCAGTTTGAAGATGGCCCTTTCAAGCTCTATACGGAAGGAGGTGCGAGAACACCATTCTTTGTGGGATAGTGTTGGAGATCGATCACTTTTGGTTCCGATCTTATCAAGGATTCCAAGAGAAAGTCAAGCTGATTCGAGACAGGCTCAAGATAGCACAATGAGACGGAAGAGTTATGCCGACGAGAACGCAAGGAGGTGACTTACGAAGGGGAGACCGAGCATATCTTCGTGTGTCTCCACTTCGTGGAATCAAGAGGTTTGGTGTCAAGGAAAGTTAGCACCCGATTCATTGGCCCCTACAAAATCCTCGAACGTCGTGGAGAAGTTGCATACAAGTTGGAATTGCGGAAGGATTGTCCGAGTTCATGATATCTTCCACGCTTCTCGGTGAAGAAGTGCCATGCCGACATGGCCGATGTTCCGTTGAGAGACACAAGGTGCCTAGAGGCCATACAGCTTGACAAAGGATCGACTTACAAGGAGAAACCCGTCAAATTCTCGAAACTGCAAGAAGAGTCACCCGCAGCAAGGTCATCAAATTTTGCAAGGTGCCGTGGAGTCACCACACCGAGGAAGAAGCCACCTGGGAGCGCGAAGAAGATCTCCTTCGAAACCACCCGCACCTATTTGCTAGCCAACCCGAATCTCGAGGGCGAGATTCATCTTAAGGTGGGTAGGTTTGTAACATCCCAAATTTCCTATTTGGAATGTTTTACAATTATAGCTAAGCATCCTATGCATCCTGCTTGAATTTGAATGCCATTTGAAGTTTCAGAGAATTTTGAGTTTTGAATTTGAATTTCAAACTTTGGCAAGTGGGAAACATTTCAAAAACTAAGCCCGATAAATACTTGTCAAAAGTATGAGAGGAGCAAACATGACACTCCAAAAATATCGAAGAAAACATTGCCAAAAGATTTGGATTCAAATCTGAATTTTATTTGAATTTGAAAAAATGGATTTTTATAAAGTTTGGATTTTGCCTTTGGAAAATGTTTAAATGAAAGGAATATTCCCTGATCATTTTGGTATATATATACCCTATATAAAATATTTATAGATATTGTTTTATTTCTGTTTTGTTTTATTTAAAAAATAAAATTCAGAAAAAAGAAAACTCCCCAGGCGCCATCTAGGCCACCCTGCCCAAGCGCTGACGCCTTGCAGCCTGGCCCAGCCAGCCGCCCACTCGCCAATGGCCAGCCACCCGATCAGCCTCACTCCCTCGCTTGAAACCCCTGTGCCTCGGCCACCCGCTCGTTCCTCCTCTCCCTCTCATCACCAGTGAGGCCGCCCCATCTTCTTCCCTCGCCCACGATCGCCAGACTGGCTGAGATCGCGGATCCCGGCGATCCGGATTCCGATCGCCCGATCCCCAAGCGAGGGCGACCCCTGGCTATAAAAGCCGACCCTCCGCACCCCATTCCCCCTAGCCTCGCCGGAGCCCCTCTCCCTCTCTCTCCCGAGCACGCCGGAGACCCGAGCTCCCTCCGCCGCCAAAGTCGCCGCCGTCGACGCCCTAGCCCTCCCCGATCACCCCCGACCCCACCAAACTCCTCACCGACCGCCCCCGCACCCAAGAGCGGCGACTCCCGAGCCGGAACCCCGACAGCTCGAACGCCCGCCGCCCGCCGTCCGCTGGACTCCGTAAGCCACCGATCATCCCCTCGTCCGGTGCGATCGGGCTTGGCTTCGCGGCGAAGCCAAGGGTTAAGTTCGGAGCGCCACGGGCCCCAAAAGCATGCGTCCTCGGTCGACGCGTGGCAGTTGATTGGTCGTGGGCGTCTTCGCTTCCCCATGCTGCCTCGGCAACTGCACGATTGGACGAGTCCCTATGACATGCAAGGAAAACCATCATTACCTGCGATCGTGTGGGACGTCGGTTGGCCTTCTCTCGCTATAAATGGGGAGGGGGCGGAGCCCCCGTTACCCATCTCTTCCTTGCTCGCTTGCTTCGTCCTCCTTGCTCCACTGCTGACAACAATGGCGCCCATTAGAAGGTTTTCGGCCGAAGAGAAAGGGAAAGCTCCCCATGACGATCCGGAGCCACTTCTGCCGAAGAAGCTATCGATCCATCGCCTTGACGAAGTGGCGATGCAAGTGGTGGCGAGGTTCGAGTGCGAGCGGCCCCACCGTACCCGCTACCCTTGTACGCCTTGAGCGAGGGCTCGATGAGGGACGGAGATCTGAGCAGCGCCCGCCAGCCCAGCGTCGAGGTCGCCGTGCCCGCAGCGCCCGCAGCGCCGCACGCGCCCCTAGGGTCCAGGCTGCCACTCTTCCGCGAAGTTGGTGCTGTGGGCGTCGATGCCACCAAGTTCATGGATCCGCTTTCCGCGGTTATTCTCTGACGTGATGCCGCTAAGGGGGCCACTCGAGCTCTGGCTGCAAGATGTCGATTGCAGAGGTTCGGCGACCGGGCCCGGAGATCAAGCGGTCCCCACCGGCAAGATCTTCATGACTTCATGGTAGGGGCGAGATCGCTGGGTTTACTGCGTGCGAGGGCCCCTCGCGATCCACTTCGAGTACGACAGCGCCTCCTCGCTCTTCTTCAAGGTCTTCGATGCCGAGGGCCGCCGCCTGGAGTGCTACCCTGGAGGGGAGCGCTAGGTTGATGCGCATCCCGCTTGCGAGCATTCCAGCAGCAGCAACCCTTGGGAGTCCAGCAGCCTCCCGAGCTTCTGAGACTCGGGAGAAGAGCGACGACAGCTCGTCCCTCCGAGCTCGCGGCGCTTCGGAAGCGGGGCCGTGGCGCCCGGTAGCGCCGCCCGCTGATCGGATGGGGTTGGCGCCCGGCCTCTCGTGGACCATCATGATGATGGCGTCCGCCACGGAGGGTGTAGATAGGATTCCCTTAGTAACAGCTTTTGTTCCTTGCGAAGGATCACGAATCACCCGGTGGGGCATGTAAGGGCTCAGAATGTTTTCATGCTTATCTTCCTCGTTATAAAACTTGGTGAACGCATGTCCCGTTAAGGCTCGGTCCCCCTTTCTTTCCTCGCGATAGCTTGTTGCTCTCACGACAGGTTCCGGTCCAAAGGCGGCACAACCGTCGCTGGGTATGCTGTGTCGCGTGCCATGGTCAAGGCTGGAGGTGCGCGGCCTCGAGGTCCAAAGAAGAGCCTGAGGCGCGATGCTCAGAAGGTCCCCCTTAGCGCTCAAGCAGCCATGGTAAGGCGAGAAAGGGAGTTGACGTGACCGCAACAGGGTTGCGGCAGGGCGTGAGCGATCATTAGGCCCAAACATTTAACCGATCCGGGTGCAAGACTTATCTTGTTGATTTCGTGGCGACTCATGATGTTGTGCTAGGATTGTGCGCCAACTTGTGCGGCATAGACAGGCCGACCCATACGAGCTTCCCTTCCCCCATGCTCTCCTTAATGCTCTACGTCCTCAGGTCCCGACCCTCGAGCGAGCTCAGCCGCTGTAACATCCCAAATTTCCTATTTGGAATGTTTTACAATTATAGCTAAGCATCCTATGCATCCTGTTTGAATTTGAATGCCATTTGAAGTTTCAGAGAACTTTGAGTTTTGAATTTGAATTTCAAACTTTGGCAAGTGGGAAACATTTCAAAAACTAAGCTCGATAAATACTTGTCAAAAGTATGAGAGGAGCAAACATGACACTCCAAAAATATCAGAAGAAAACATTGCCAAAAGATTTGGATTCAAATCTGAATTTTATTTGAATTTGAAAAAAATGGATTTTTATAAAGTTTGGATTTTGCCTTTGGAAAAAATGTTCAAATGAAAGGGAATATTCCCCTGATCATTTTGGTATATATATACCCTATATAAAATATTTATAGATATTGTTTTATTTCTGTTTTGTTTTATTTAAAAATAAAATTCAGAAAAAAAAAACCCTGGCGCCAAATTAGGCCACCCAGAGGCCCACCAGCAGTGACCCTCAAGGCTTGGCTTCCAACTGCCCATTACTCGCCAATCGGCCAGCCCACCCGACAAGCCTCACTCCCCGCTTGAAACCCCTGGCCTCGGCCACCCGCTCGTTCCTCCCTCTCCTCTCATCGACCAGTGGGGCCGCCCCATCTTCTTCCCTTGCCCACGACGCCAGACTGGCCGAGATCGCCGGATCGAGGATCCGGATTCCGATCGCCCGATCCCCCCGAAGCGAGGCGACCCTGGCTATAAAAGCCGACCCTCCACACCCCATTCCCCTAGCCTCGCCGGAGCCCCTCTCCTCTCTCTCTCCAGAGCACGCCGAGAGAGCTCCCTCCGCCGCCAAACTCGCCGTCGACGCCTAGCCCTCCCGATCACCCCGACCCCACCAAACTCCTCACCGACCTCCCCGCACCAAGACGGCGACTCCCAGAGCTCCCCGGCGCTCGGAACCCCGACGACTCTCGCCGCCGCCATTGCCGTCGCGGACTTGATAAGCCACGGGATCATCCCCCGTCCAGATCTCCAGCAGACGGCCACGTTAGAACCCCCGAAGGGGTATCTTTTTATAAAAAAGACCGGCCGGTTCTTTCCGGTTTATTATTGTAGTTAGGTTTTTATTTAGCCCGGTCCGTTTAGTTTAACCCTAGGCCCGTTTAGACTATTTGACGCTCAGTAGAGCCTGATAGGCCCATTAGGCCTTTTTCTTTTATTTTGATTTTCTGTTTTAGCAGAATAGTTTCTGTTTTGAAAAATTGATATCTTTTATTCTGTTTAATATTTTTAGATGATTCTTTTTTTGTTAGTTTGCAAATTTTATGTAGTTTCTGTAGAATATATATTTAGCTATGTTAAAATTAATTAAAATTGCTTTAATTTAGTTTTAGCCAGAATAGTAAATCTGCTATAACTTGAGTTAGAAAAATTATTTTGGATGATTCTTTTGTCCCAACTTTATTTTGACATTGCCAAACCATAGAAATTAACTTGGGTATTTTAGGATTAATAAATAATTAGTTTTAAGCAGAATCCTATTAATCCTAATTAATTAACTAGCTCTGTTTTCCTAATATTTTAATTAGTAAATGAATTTATTTTAACTTGTGATTAGTTATTCTAGGTTAGTTTCTGTCACTCTAGTAGATGAACTTTTATTTATAATTAATAAAAGTTTTATTTTATTTTTCTAATAGAAATTGGATTAGGCCTAATAGGAGTTTTATAAAAGCTTTTAATTAATTCTTTTTGCTCCTAGTTGCTTAGTGAGTTCTTTTACATTAAGTTAACCTAAAACCTTGATTAGGTTATGATAGAAATTTTTTATTATATAGAACTACTTTTAGTTATTATTTGAAGTAGGAAAACCTTGAGTTGGTTTCTTTGAGTTTCCTTTTGGATTTGGTTTTGGTTGTTTTGTTGTGTTATGTTACTTTTGTTATGTTGTGTGATCCTATTGCTTTGTGCTTATTGTGTTATTGTTTGTCTCGGTAGAGTTTCCTGAGTCTAAGCTTGCTACTACGACTCCTTAGCTTACGAGGATCATCAGCAAGGCAAGTTTTGATCATGTTATTTCTATACCTATGTTTTTGTGCATTAGTAATTGTCACCACCCCACCATGCATGCAGTAGTGAAATCTTGAAGTCATTAAACTTGAGTTGTATCATGTGGTAGGATGAACCAATCCTTGTTACCATGACCCCGGATTTAGTAGTTACTTTGCTATGCTCAGAGACGGGTTTTGGGTTGAGTGAAATCCATAAGCAAGACGTGAGAGTCAATGATGATGACAACCCCATGAACTACAATGATCAAGATGGACTTCGAAAATCACTCTTGGGTGGAGGATTGTTGACGGGCACCTGGAGAACCAGTGGTGGCGGGATGCATGGAGAAGTGCCATGACATCTTGCGGAAAGCTTCACCCAGCCACGAAGAGAAGGATGGATGCCCCATGACCGAAGCTTACATGCAGCCGCAAGCCATTATGGGCTCGCTGGGTTGACCCTAGTAGTGACGCTGGCTGGGCGGTACTACGAGATGTAGAAGAACGGTAGGATTGGATGGGTACCGGCAAGAGCAGTAAGAACTCTTTGGAAGACCTGTTTCATTCGTCCCGCCTTCAAACACCATGAAGTGCGAAGACTTTAAAGGAGGGAATGATTCTTGCGGGAAAAGTGCGCAACCCTCTGCAGAGTTAAAGATCTAATCGATTAGCCGTGTCCCGATTCACGGACATTTGAGCCTCTGGAACTTGGAAGTATTCGGATATCTCAACACTGAAACTAATGAATTAATTTGAGGGTTTTATGACTTAATAATTGGGAGCGAGATATTGGTTGGCGTAACCATCTCATTAACTACCAACAATTGTAGTAATTTGCAAGCAAGTCCACTTGTAGTAGGATAAAATTTGCTTTTAAAAATGATGAAACTTAGAGCTCCACACCAAAATGCATATAGAGTTAGTAACTTTATTATTGTTATTCTTCATGACTTGCCATTTATTCCAAAAGCGACCTACATGGCTGCAACGTATTATGTTGCGTAGATATATTCGATCGGGTGAGGCTATGCTCCGTGCTTGGCGATTGCCCTTTGAGTCGGATGGACTCGCTTATCTTCGACGCTCCGCAGTGTTATTAGTTTATTTCTCATGAGTTGGCCTTGAGCCAAATTTATTCTCTTGTAATAAAGACTCTATATGAGAATCGTTTAATGATATTCAGTGTGATTGAACTTTGATTACTTTATCGATGTCTTGTGGTACCAAAGATGATCTTGGGATGGTGCATACGTAGATTTGACCGATTTTGGGTCGGTCGCTACTGACAGCCGTTGGTATGCCAGTCGCGATGCCGTGGTCAAGGCCAGGGGGTGAGGGCTGGAGAGCCAGTAAGAGCTCCTGAGTCACGATGCTCAGGAGCCCCCCTTTTAACGTGCAAGCAAATCGCATGAGTAAAAGGAGACTCGCGGTGCCATCTGCTATCCTTCCCTCGGGGCTCCTGTGAACAGGCACAAGAAGGAACATGGTTGATCGTTACAGTTGTTAGCCCGTCGCTGGTTGCTCTGGGTGAGGTGAAGGCACCGAGGGCCTGGTGAGGTGACGTGTGCGGCGCGTGCCGCGAGCCAGAGCTCGACCACTCAGATTTGTCGGTCGTGGCAGGGACGGACCCATGCACCAGCGTCGTGCCTGTGTGAAGGCCCCGGGAGAGGCGACGATCGAGCAGGCGATAGCCATTGGCGGATTAAGCATAAAGAGCAGATAGACTTGGTTAAATGTAGGAAGATACATGCCACTGGGCCTGGCCCGAGCGGCTTGGGGATGATGCAGCTTGAGGGGCGCCCCCAGCAAGGTAAGCTAAAGACTTAAGCAAAAGGGGTACATGCCGCAGGGACGGACCCGTGCGGCCTGGGAATAATGCAGCCCGAGGGGCGCTCCCAGCTTAAACAAACTTGAAAGATGTCACCTGGTTCTGAGGTAGAGTTGGTGTAGCCGAAACCGCGCATTGAAGGAATGGTTCCTCATGAGCCACCGGGACCCTGAACCTCGGGAGGCTCTGGGGGCTCAGGAGGTTCCCTGAAGACCGTATCCATCTCCTACTGAACGGCGCGGATCCTGGCCTCCTGAGACGCTAGGACCTGCCGCAAGCTGCACTGATGGGCCGATGCCACGCTCGGCAAGCTGAAGGGCATGCAGACGTAGTTGTGTGGTGGGCCCTCACAGCGGCCCGCACGTGATGGCCAGAAGCGCTCCTGAGATGCGGCCCTGTTGAGCCCTGGGACATCAACGCAGAGACACAGCCCGGCATCCTCGCCTGGATGGGGAGCCGCGCCCTGTGAGCGGCTGTTGCTGCGCATGGCTCTTGCTTCTTGCAGTTCCTGGGTGGTCTTGGTGATGAACTCTTGGGTGGTGGGCACTCCTTGCTCTGTGTTCTCCTGAGGGAAACATGTCACGAAACACGCCTCCAAGTGGTGCCCAAGCGCCTCCCTCATGAGGTTGGCAAGGTCTGAGGCCCTCCAGAGGAGAGCCCCCGAGCCCTGCCCGAGGAGAGCGTCGAGCGCGCCTTCCTATGCGATGGAGGGAGGCGCCCCTGGAACGGGCGCCGATCCTGACGTGGCTCCTGACGCGACGCCATCTCCTTGGGGTCCTGCGCGGCGCATCAACTTCTTCTTGGGGATGGTCTCCGGAGGGCCTTCACTTCTGCTATCGGGGTCGTCGATTGCTGCGGCTTGAAAGGCGCGCTCAAGAGAGCACACCGCATCCCTCTCTTCACATGAGACCGTGATGATTCCTCCGCTTCCTGGCATCTTGAGAATGTTGTAGCCGTGATGAATGACTGCCATGAACTTGGCCAGGGCTGGATACCCGAGGATGGCGTTGTATGGTAGGCGGATGTGCGTGACGTCGAAGTCGATGAGCTCGGTGCGGTAGTTGTCGCGCTTGCCAAAGGTGATGGGCAAGCGGACTTGCCCTATCGGTGTGGTGGAACCATCAGTCACCCCTGAAAAAGGCTTGGTTGGCTGGAGCTGCTCATAGGGCACTTGGAGATTGTCGAACGTGTCAACGGATAGGACGTTGATCCCTGCGCTGCTGTTGATGAGAGTCTTGGTGACTTACACATTGCTTATGGTAGGGAGCACAACATAGGGAGGCGCCATGTGGCAAGCAAGCCTTGAGCTGGTCTCCGCCGAGTTGAAGGTGATGGCACATTGGGACCACCTGAGCGGGCGTGTGGCCTCGAGCTTGGGGAGTGCTGCGTTCACCTCCGGGTGAACTGTTTGAAGATGCGCTGAGAGGCTCGGGCTTGAGCACCGCCCAAGATGCAAGCAATCACACGCGGCTCCTGGAAGCCCCCAGCCCCCTCGTCTTGGTGGTGGTCGTCGTTCCTTCTTGGTGGCGGCAGCGGGGGAAGACCGGCGTTGCCCTGGGGACGATCCTCACGAGGCGGGTCCCTCCAGGCGCCCTCGCGAGGTTGGTTCTGCCAGCGGTCCTCGCGAGGCCGGTCGCACCACTCCTGGCGCGGGCCACGGTCATCCCAGCGTCTGCCTCCACGTCCTCCTCCGCGGCCGTAGCCCCGGTTGTTGCGCTCGGGGTGTCGACCGTAGCGTCTTTCTCGTATGGCTCTGAGCTCTTGGCAGTCGCTGGTGTTGTGGGTGTTCAGGTTGTGGAAGGCGCAGAACGGTCAACCATTCTTGGACGACTCAGGCTAATCTCTGCCTCGCTTGGTGTCGGGCTACGCTGCGAGCACAACTGCCTCCTTGCGCTTCACGTCCTTGGCCTTGGCCTTCTTTTCTTCCGCTCCTGCAGCTGGCAGCTCGAGGAGAGAGAGATGCCCCTCCTCGGCTCTTGCGCACTTGGTCGCCAGGTTGAACAACTCCTGAGAAGTGCAGAGCTCCTCGTGGATAGCCAACTCCTCCTTCATCTTGATCACGGACGCCGTCGGAGAACACGGAGATGATGGCCTCGTCTGTGACCTTGGGTATCTTGAGGCGGGTGTTGTTGAAGTGCTGGATGTACTTCTGGAGAGTTTCTCCTGGCTATTGCTTGATGCGGCGCAGATGGCCTGCAGCCGGTGGGCGGTCGCGTCTGCCCTGGAAGTTGGCGACGAAGCGGTCGCGCATCTTGTCCCAGGAGGAGATGGAGTCGTGCTGCAGGTTCAGGAGCCAAGAGTGGGTGTCGGTGTCAAAACCGGCGGATCTCGGGTAGGGGGTCCCGAACTATGCGTTTAGGCGGATGGTAACAAGAGACAAGGGACACGATGTTTTTACCCATGTTCGGGCCCTCTCGATGGAGGTAAAACCCTACTCCTGCTTGATTAATATTGATGATATGGGTAGTACAAGAGTAGATCTACCACGAGATCAGAGAGGCTAAACCCTAGAAGCTAGCCTATGGTATGATTGTTGTTCGTCCTACGGACTAAAACCCTCCGATTTATATAGGCACCGAAGAGGGTTAGGGTTACAGTAGTCGGTTACAATGGTAGGAGATCTACATATCCAGACGCCAAGCTTGCCTTCCACGCCAAGGAAAGTCCCATCCGGACACGGGACGAAGTCTTCAATCTTGTATCTTCATAGTCCAGGAGTCCGGCCAAAGGTCATAGTCCGGCTATCCGGACACCCCCTAATCCAGGACTCCCTCAGCGGGCCCCATCCTTGAGAGCCATGGGAAACCAGTTCGCCGTGACTTTTTCATCGCCGTTGGCTGCTTCGATGCTCAGCTCGTAGAGCTGCAGGAACTCTGCGGGGTCGGCAGTGCCGTCGTAGTGAGGAGGCAGGTCCGGCTTGAACTTGCCTGGCCAGGCCAAGCTATGCAGCTCGGGGGTGAAGGCGCGGCAGGTGGTTGTGGTTGCCGGGGCCTGTTTCGGGGGTGGAGCTTGGTCTTGACGGGGTTCACGCTGGGCCGCTGCGGGCGGTGCGCGGTCTTGGCGTGGTGGCGCGGGGAGCGCCGGCGCAGCTTCTCGCGGCCGCGAGATTTCTTGGCAGCTTATTTCTTCACGCGCGGGCGCCGGGCCTGGTGGATCACGCTGCGGAGGTACGCGCCTGGGTGCCAAGACGCCATCTTGGGGTTGAGGCGGTGGAGGCATGCCACGAGCCCCGTCGCCCGCGGCTAGTTGAGGGGGAGGCAGAGAGTGGGACGGCGCCGGAGAGCCCCCTGCGGCGCGGACGAGCTCGGTGACGCGGTCGAGCCACTCCTCGTAGAGGGCGTCGATGGGCGGTAGCGCAGGAGCTCGTTCGCCGTGAGGAGCACGGCCCGCGCCTCCATGGGAGCGCGATGCACATGAGACGAAGAACCAGCAGGGGTAAGCGACGGAGTAGCGGTGTGGCCATCTTGTCGCACCGAAGGATGCAGCGAGGACGTCTGCTGCTCGTTCCCCTCCGGGCCGGTGGCAGCATTGGCGACGGGAGACGGAGAGCGACGAGGTGGCCCGCCTACAGGAGCCGTCTGAGCGACGCTTGTGGAGAGGGCAGCCCGACGCTCAGCTCGAGCACGGCGAGCGTCCGCCATGGAAGCGACAGAGCGATGGAGCAACAAACCGACGGAAGGGAAACTACGGTGCACCCCTACCTGGCGCGCCAAATGTCGGATGTGTGGTTCCGGCATACCCTTAAGGTTCAAACACTGGGGTGCGCGCGAAGTCTTTCCCTCCTACCGATCTATGCTCTAGCTCGCCAACACTACAAAAAAATACACTTCTGTGATGATACGTGTTTGTCACAGTAGATCGCGTTTTTTGTCATGCATGTACATCCATGAAAAATTTATGACAGAATCAAGATAGTCATACATGTGATGTCGTAGAAGTGTTCCATGACATTACCGAAATTATCATCATGGAAGTGTCCACTTCCATGACGATAAATCACGCGTCACAGAAGTGCTTTCGTCAAGGGTGACCGACACGTGGCATCCACCGTAACGGAATGCCGTTAAGCTATCGGGTCGGGTTTTGGATCCGATAACCCGTTAACAACCCCGACCAATGGGAAATTTCCACATGTAAAATTCTTATTGGCCGGACGAAACACGTGTCAGCTCGTCCAGGGGTCCAGATAGGCGCCTATGATACGTCGACCGTGGCACGCCCATGAGGCCCATTCACGTGAAAAGGCGGCCTGTTTGACTGGGTCAAAAGGTGGCGGGCCGACCCATGTAAAGCCTGTTAATGGCATGTTCGCATATAGCCCATTTACAACCCGCTAACCCAAGGCCCGTTACGCCCTATCCGAATTAGGCCTAGTAGCGTCATCTGGGCCACCCAATATGATTCCAGCCCGTTTTCGCCGGCCCATGTATGGCCCATGGCGCTTCGGCCCATATGAGGCCCTATGTAACTCTTGGCCTATTAACGGCCCGTGGTGGCGGCCCGTAATGAACGATGTATCACTTTACACCCATTAACAGCCGTGGTGGCGGCCCGTAATGAACGAGTGTATCACTTTATACCCATTAACGGCCCGTTATTCCGTTGGGCGTTTCAGCCCATGTTATCTTTCGCCTTCTCGAGCCCATTTATTCTTGGGCTCATTTCCATCATTCGTTTATTTACGGCCCGTTACTGTCATTTTTTGCTTGTGGGCCAAATTCAGCCCGTGGTTACAGTCGGCCCATTTGTGGTCCATTAATACGTTGGGCCGTTTTCATAGCGTCATCAAATACGGCCTATTAACGATGGCCCGTTATGGTCGGCCCATGAAACGACGATTCCAACTCTAGCCCGTTTACGACCATAATCTGACTGTTATTGGCCCATGTTTGGCCATCGATCATCTTGCCGTATAAGGCCCATTGATGATCTGACCCGTAGAAGGCCCATTGTTTCTCGGCCCGTAGAAGGCCCATTGTTTCTCTGACCCGTAGAAGGCCCACTGTTTCTACGACCCGTAGGAGGCCAGTGTCACTACAGTAAATACTAGCCCATGGTTATTGTGGCCTAGTTTTAAAAAATAGGTTATTGCATCCACTAGCAAACCGCGGAAAAAGAACTGCAATGACTAGAAGCAAACAAATAAACAAGACAACAAGGAAATAAATAAGCAAGAAAATTACGCTAGGCTATCACGGCTATCACACATATTACATCCACTGGGCATCAAAGTTCGCCACCAGTGCAAATAAACGCGCCGACAAAAGAATATACAAAGCGAGAGCACTTCGAAGGCACTAGGCCTGGCCAGTCGCCCCCAAACAGTGAAGAAGCTGAGTAGACCTCGGTTGTGTCAATGATAGATGCATCAACACTAGATTTAAGGCATGATGGTGCGCACGGCAGTCCTCGACATCTTCATTGCATCTTTGACTTCAAGTCGGAGCTGAAATGAAGCAAGCCTTTCCGCTTTAACTTGAGACTAAAGAAGTCGAACTGATTGAGGCGGCGATCGCACAGAGGTTGTCTCACACCTGCTGGTGAGTAGCTTCAACTCCTTGTCTTCATCAAGGCAGGACCTTGGGGTCATCTCGCTGTCCTCAAGATGGTTTGGCTCACCATCTTCCCTAAAGTTCTGCTCAGCGTAAGAGATACGAGTCGAAGAGAAACAAGGAGACACGTAACAGGTTTCACAATTATATAAGAAAATAAATGGATCTGTTCTGCATAAGGAACATGTTTTTACAACTACAATTTGAAACTGGTAGTTGTTGCAAACATTCAATCAGATGTAAACAGCAAAGCAAACAGCAGTGGAGGAAATGATGCCTATCCTAATCTATACTAGAACAAAGTTTGAAGGCTTGAAAAGGATGAACTTACATTACATGTTAACACGGGCTGGACAAAGCCCTTCTCCATGTTGATGAAAGGATAATTCAATAAATTCCCCAAAGAAAATTCTTTATAAGCGTTGCCATTATTCTACATTTTGCAAAGAGTAAATATAGATCGAATAATATTGGAAGAAACATAGGATAATGAAGCTCAGGTGCAGACTGATGATACATAATCAAATAGCAATTAATTAAGTACAGCGTTACAAGGCAAAAGGGAGTGAGGTACTGACAAGAGCAATGCAGAGCCCATTATTGTTTTGAGATCATATGATCCTTTGAGCAAGGATATTCATCTGAAATTAGTTTTCATACAAGAGAGAAGGTAAGGCACAAGCAGAAATTTAGGAGTTCAAATTTTGAATTGATATCATAGGCAGTACCTGACGCTGTGCTCCCAGCAGTTCTAATAGGGGTTTGGCCACTGGAGTAGGGGTAAAGTGTGGTACAGTTGGGCTGTGTTTTCGTGGCTGCTGATCTATCTGATTTAACAGTATCACTACCTTTTCCAAATACCTAGTTTGTACTCCTTGAGGATCTGCACTCACCCTCTTCCTTTTGGACATCTATTACAAAAGAACAACATTTGATTGGAAAAACATAGTGTGACGACACATGGAATAGGTACAGAAAATGGATAGGTATGGCATATACTCATATATGATGCTTAAACTAAGCGAGATGGTGTAACAAAGTAGAAATAATGCAAGAGGTCAGAAGCAAAATATGTGCGACCAATACAACTTTGCAAAGTTAGAGCAAGCACCTTGATGGGTGAATAAGATAGGCCATCCTCCACCATGCCAAGTTTGTTAGCCAGTGGATCGTTCCATAATATTCCTGTCGTATGCCCATTCTCATATTCATTTTGATAATGTTCAATATCGACATGCATGAAAACATAAAAACAAGTGAGATTTTCTTTGTAATGCGTATGATTCTAATCCAATCTTGCCTCCCTGTAAACCCCTTTGTGCTATCTCTGCAATTCTTTTAAAAGATGCCATGCATGCTGTAATTTGTTGTGTGCATTAATATAATGTGGCCTACTACTCAAAATATGAGAGCTCCGTGATGATGACACTTCGCAGATGATAGCTTCAACATATAGTAAAGAAGAACAAGTCGACATGACTGACAGATTCAAAATATACTAAGGAGAACAACTCGACTGACTATTCGACCGCAAGAGAAGAGTATCATCTTAAAGAAGAGCGGAAGAGCAAGCAGATTGAAGATATTACAAGTCTTTCAATACAATGTCGGTTGGCCACCCATGATGAACCGAGGCGCCTGAGAAATACTATTCTTTCCGGTCTCTCCATATGTGGCTCACATGCATTTCGAAACTAAAGTAGGAACATTTAGCTAACCAATTAAACATCTCTCAGTTTTACTAATATCAGCAATAATATTAGATATGAATTTGTACAACTAAGCTTGTTTAGCTCGATGGGTGGAGCAGTGCTATTACGACACGAACCACGTAGGCTGATTGTGGTCATCATAAAATGGGGAAAACATAAGCATGATGAGTACAGTGTTGACCGTGGTAGTGGGATGGCAGATCTGAAGCTGCAAACCGCGCAAAGGGTAGTTAGCAACCGATGTTTGCTTTGAAATAACAACTAAGATTTGGTATGGACAAGAAAGTACGGTCAACAAGTGACAAAGAAATGCAATTATGCTGTCTCTCTATATGTCGCGACATGCATTTGGAAACTCAAGTGGGACCTTTAGCTAACCAATTAAATGTGTCGGTTAACTAATATCAGTATCATATCACAATCATATTTGAACAACTAAGCTTTCGAATTCTGAGTGTTGTGTTGTTTAGCTTGAAGGGTGGAGTAATGCTAGTACAATAGAAAGCACCTACACAGATCATAGTAGAGTAGATAAAAGGGGAAAACCCTAAGCATCAAGAGAAAAATTAGGAAAGTGGAACTAGCTGGACCAGTGGGTGGCGCACATGCTTTTCAAAACGAATATAGGAACATTAGGTGACCAATTAAACGTTCTCTGTTTTAGTGATATGCGCATCATATCAGATTCGTATTTCAACATGTAAGCTTTGGGTTGAGGTCTTGAGGAGCAGTGCTAGCACGACAGGTAGCACCTACGATGATGGTAGTGAATATAAAGGGGGGAAACCATAAGCTTTACGAGTATAGTGCCCATGCCATGGCGGATCTAAAGGTGCAAACCGGACAAAGCTACTTCGCAACTAATGTTTGCTTTCAACTAGCCACTACGATTTGGTACGGACAAGAAAAGTATAGTAAACAAATTACGATCTATTTTCCCGGTGAGATCAATAACTTAAGCACATATGGAAGAGTACCACCTCTCTTGCGGCGCGTGTGTAGGCCTATCTTTGATCGTTGAGGTGCTGCGGATGCGATGGCTGTCGGCGGGGAAGAAGACTTTAGGCGGCGAGGCGGCCGGGTCGGGGATATATCCTGTTGCCGTGGACGAGGCGGTCGTAGGAGCGGCAACGACAAGGTGGACGACAGCGCCAATGAAGCGAGAGGAGGCGATGAAAGGATCCTGGTCCAGCGCCGTGGATGAGAGACGTCCATCTCTTGCTGTGGACGACGGGGTAGGGGTAGCGGCTCCGGCAAGGTGGAGGATGGGGTGGCGGACGGAGGAGGCTGGCCGTAGTGCGGAGGTTGTCGTGCACCGACGGTGTATGAATGGGGAAATGGAGGGGAGGGGGGATCTCAAACTTTGGGGCGCTTCTACGAAATGGGGAAAGTTCTGAACTTATCCCCGTTTAAAATTCGGACATCGCGTCGGTTGGGGATAGGACGGTAATCTCGCATCTCCCAAATATTTGCCGATAACTATTTGAGGCGAGGAGAGGTGTTTTGCCCACGGTTGGTGCCCACGGTGTATGAGCAGGGCTGACAGGTAGAGGCGGTTGTGTCACGTCGATGGAAGTTACATCTGCCCCTATTTAAAATATAAGCCTACATCGATTTGGACGAGGAGAGTTTGTTTTGCCACCCACCGTGTATGAATGGGAAATGGAGGAAGAGACACATGTCTTTCGGACGAGCTTGAATCAAATGTGTTTTGCACCACGTTTGGCGGCCACCGTGTCTGAATGGGCTCGAGAGGCCGTCGTGTCACGTCGATTGAAATCACGTCGAGGGTAGACAGTAATTTCCATCTAAAACACTTGCTTCGGGCAGCCCACAAATTATAGTGGGTGTTTAGCCGCCGTTCAAAACTTGGGAGAATTAGCATTCACGTTTGCCCGGGACACAGCAAACTAAATTCAAATCAATTTGTATTCAATTACAATATCCACAGATAATTATATGTTTTGTTATTTATTTCTTCAAAACCACAACAAAGATTTATTCCAACTTTATATATGATTATGATTTAGAAATGTCGTGATCTTCGAATTCAGTAGGTTGGATACACTCTGAGTCAAACAGTTATTTCATCAATACAATATGCTCACACGAAAAACAGTTCACCTTATGTCAATCATACAAGTCTTGAGGATTACCTCGCCTAAAAAAATCGGATCATTACAACACATGGACAACATAGGGAGTCTTGCAACATAATCCATTCAGAGACATGACACAACATGCAAGTACAATAATCTAATGAAAATTTCAACTGGTATCTAAAGAAGAACCGGGATTATCTTGGGCTTGGATAGCGAAACAATGAGACCTCCTCCGTCTTCAAATGCAACATTCTTACTTCCTCCAATTCTTGGGTTGCTTGCATAATGCGTGCCGCTAATTCCGTAATTTCCAGCCTCAAGATAAAGATTACCTCATTCATGGCAGCCACACCATCTCTTTACGCCTCTAGTAGAGCCTCAAGCACTATAATATTTGTGCTCGAGACTGCTCTCCGGCGGTGTTGCCTCTGAACTGCTACCATCTGGTAACATGGATGGCGCCTTTGCTTCCACAAATAGATTACGGGTTGTACATTGTGTCCTAGTGTGAGCGGCATCTGAAAGGTTTCGCTGGACATCGAAGAAGAGATAGTTATCGTATGATCCAGCGCAGTAAGCTTACATGGTAAACGACGGACGAATTATTGCCGAGCATGGCAAACTATATTTAAATGGTTGAAGCAGCATCAGCGAAAAGAAATTAAAATGGTAAGATGAAACTAGGGATGTAAGTGGCAAATAAGCGAAATCCATGATCCCATCTAGTTAGTTTTGCTACCTCCTAGTTCATTTTCCTCAAAAAACAAAAACTCTTTTGAACTATCATACCACTAGTGGACTTTAATCGGGATTAAACCGGACCCGATTGACATCCCTAGTTGAAAGGGTGTACAACGCTATATTTAAGTTGCCAAGGCATCTAAGCGGTTGAAATAATCGAGAAAGCACTTAACGGTGTGGCCTCATATAAACTACGAAGACAGTCTTGTGATGAAGTTGAGAGGAAAAGTTAAGGACTCAAATGAAATAGGCATGCATTTCTTTACGATAGTACAGCGAGCACTTTGCGACATATTAGCCAACTCAGGTATAGCGTAACAACAAATAAGCATTGAATCAAGCAATACAACAAAGCGGAACAACTGAACTATTTGTAATTCGGTAGGATTACACGTTGAGAGCACAAGCCAAGAAAGCAGCCCACTCGCATTACATTTCACATGTACTAAAACACACAGGCTTACCATATGTTCTTTGTGAAGCCTAGCTGCTGTTGCAATGTTCTTTGAAGATATCGTCGACATCCGTGGTTGCAAATCTAGTTGTTGTAGTTTATTCTGCACCATCTATTTAGGTAAAATAATTTTAATTGCATGCCTGGTCGAATTGATCATCAATGGTTCATCTAAACTAATGAAAGAAGGGTGTGTGCACGCGACAATACTCCCTCGATTCTTTTTTACTTTGCGTATAAGTTTTTCTCGTTTTCTCATTATTCAACGTTGCGATTCCTAGCGCTGGTTTCCTTTGCCCCCCTATCCGCCTCTGCCCTAATTAATTGGCAAATTAGTCGAGAAAAATTAAACCATGCCCTCCTTTGTATGCGGGTCAAGAGTTATCGCAGAGTAAATAGAATGGAAGAGTATATCTGCTTCCCTCTATTTTTATGCTTGTTCAAGGTGCCAGCCCCAAAAGAACAAATATTTTGCTTGATGGGGTTGGCAGCTCCATAATTAATAGAAGCATCAAATTAGTCATGCAACTTGGGAAGATCAAGAACACACAAACAAGTAATGAGCAGAGGCTCGGAGCGGTGATGTAATAGCTAGCATCGAGAAAATGTAGGGTAAAACAAACAAAAGCGGCGGAACCACATGCTAGTTTGCTGATGTGTAATTAAGCATAGAGAACATTAAGCGATCGATGGAACCAACAGGTGGCATCGTAACAAAACTAAAGCATATTAACTATATGTCCTTTGGTATGTAATTTAGCACATGTAACATGTTCCTTTGCCGGAAGTATGGCCCTCTGGTGCAAGTAGAATAACACGTCTCATGAAAAACTGAATGATGCCTGAAGAAATTCAAAGGTGCGGTGCTTATGCTAGGAAAGTGAACGTAGGCGCCGGCTGTTGGATAATAGTACCTGATTCTCGGCGGCGTATGGGTATCGTTGTCATACTTGATAGCTAAGGATCATCGATGGTGCTCGTGTTGCGGTTGAGTTTGGGCCGGCTGTCACCATCGCTGAAGCGGCTCCGGTGCTACGGTTGCGGCGCCTATCGACATACAAGAAAGCTCGTCTATGGTAAGTGAACAGTTGCATGATAAAGAGAAAACCCGAAGGAGTACAAATCGAAATAACCTGATGAGGCTGCGGCGTCGGTAAAGCAGGGCGGTGGAGTTGAATATGGCGTCCGTGGAAGCGGGTCGGTGCGATGGGCGAAGGCTTGGCGGCGCGTTGTATGCAGTGCTTTGGTGAGGCGGATCTGTTGCGGCGGACGAGGCTTGTATGAAGGGCCAGCAAAGGCGACGAGGGAGTCGATGAAGGGCCTACGCTGTGGTGGGCGAGGCGCCGTTAAGCAGATCCGGTGTGGTGGACCATGATGGCGGTCAAGGAGATCAGGAGCGGTGGACAAGCCGATCACTTGGCGGCTCGGTGAAGTGGTGAGTTGGCGATTGGGGGTTCCAAGGTGCGGAAGGTAGATCCGGCGGGGTGTGAGGTCCACCGCTGCGGCGGAGGACTAGATTTGGCGGCTTGCCGTGGTTGAAGTCGAGGAGGGAAGGGAGGGCTCACGGGAAGAATGTTGGGGGCAAGAGGAAAACAATGGAGTTACCAAAGCAGCCCTTTTCCGTTCATGTGGCAGGGTAAAACAGGAATATCGCGAGGCTAAACTTTGGTAGCGTGATATTTTGATGTGGCGGGAAGTTTGAAAGCTTTTGGCGCCTAAAATTATAAGTATTCTGCTCTCGTCTGGCCGACTATGATATCATGGCCGACAATTTGTTTGTTTTGCATAAAAAAAAAGTGCAAGTTTTGAAAATCAATGTCTCCAACTCGAAACTTAGATTGTCCATTCAATTCAAATATGGATCATTGAGCTACTACAAGCAAATACCATCATACGGTCCAATTCAAATGAAATTCCAAATGTGTTTATCCTAAATATGATGACAAAAGCAAAAATGTGTATGTGTATGAATAAAGTGGATGATTATAAAGTTTGAACATGCCCGTATGTGTATATCTCTAGGTTTGATATATGAATTTGAAATCACGAAATCCGGCTTAAAAATGTACCTCCGTTTAAATGAATTACAAAAGCTAATGATGGAGTCAATTCCAAAATTCCAATCTTAGGTTTGTAATTCTGGTACATCAAGGTATATCACGCATGTTCAAAAGTATCGTTATCTCATAGTACAAATTGTGAAACAAATTGATCAACCATGAGTGCACAATATCTCAATTACGCTAAAGTCCCTCAAATATAGACAGCTCACTCTTTATCTGAAGTCAACCCCCCACCACACACACACACACACACACACACATACACACACACATAGAGAAGTCGTTCTCTCCCCCAAACACCAACACATGAGCACATTAACACCCCTCTCTCTTGTAAAGTCCGGACCCCAACATAGGTCTCTATCACTTTGTCTCTCGGGCATGCACACATCTCTTTCCTCACTCTCTAGGTCTCCCGCTATCTCTCTTACCCAAGCACACGCACTATGTAGAGTGTATATTTCCCATACACACAAAACATCGCCCCCAAACGTCTATCTCCCTAGTTATGTGGTTCTCGCACACTCACCTCACACACCACCCCCACTTCAAACAAGCACGCTTTGTCTCCTTGTGCACCACTCTCCTCTTTCTATCTCTCCTACATGCGGACCCGCCCCAGCTCCTTCCGTGTATACATATATATCGTGACTCTTTGCATAGCTCCCTAATGTATAATTGTTCTCGATTTCGCACATTGTTCTCTACACCATCTATTCTAGATCTCTCATGAAGTCCCTATCACACACACGACGACTCGCTTCCCTTGTGTCTCCGTTCATAGGCCAATTTCGGACAACATCAACATTGTCTCCCTATCTATACGCCATTTATGGACACAAATGACCCCTCTCTTCCTCTCTCTCTCTCTCTCTCTCTCTCTCTCCGTTGCTAGCTCTCTCTTTCTCTTGCTCTCACACCCCTCTCCCACACACACACACTCGATGTCTCTTCCAAATAGTCTACTCCCCCTGCCCGCACCCGTGCTATCTCGCTACTACACATGTCACACCATTCCCCTTCCCTTATACTAGGTTTACATCATCAGTGGTCTCTCTACTCACATACACTCTCTCCTCTCACACACAAACGCGTGCACAAACACACACAGAACACGCACAAACACCCATTTACCTAGATCCTCATCTCTCCTCATGTCCGCATGTGTATCTCACACTCACTCTCTAATTATGTATATGTGTCTCCACGTTACACAACACAAAGCCCCATGTACATGTCTCTCTCTATCCTCCACACACATAGACACAAAGAATCTGTTATCATTGCCTCAGTCTCTAACATATCACACACGCACACTGCTCTCTCTCTCTCTCTAACCACGCTCAACAAGGGTTTCCCGTGAATAACTTACCGTCTATTCATCAACAGATCATGGCAGTATGGCGAACACGAGGCGTGAAAAGAATAAATCTACGTGCTTAGACCACCTAGTATGACTACTAGGACTAGAGCAAGCCAAAAAGCGGCGCGTCGTCACCCCCTCCTTGTCGGCGACGGAAAATCTTTGTTTTACACAGTCAAGAAGTCATTGTGCTAAGGCCCCACATGCCGAGGCGTTGAATAGAATGTAGATGCTAGTTTACGGAAGCAAGTATCGATAATCGTTTGTATCTCCATACTTATATTTCTTCTCTTATAAAAAACCGAGTTGGTGATGATGGTACGTGTGCCATCTTGCAATATAGACCGTCCGATCTATATCTGCCGGTGGAAATTAAACTAAAAGATACCCGCACCCCTCTCCACATTTGCAGACAAGGCCTTCCCTCGTTCATCCTTATCTCCAACAAACCTCATTGTTGAGCAATTAAGAAAGGAAGCCTCTGGAACAAACTGGCCTGGTGGCCGTTGCCGGCGTCGTCAATCCCCATGCCTCCGCTCAGTCCGACCACCAACCACCACCACACCCCACTCCTCTTCACCTTATCTCATATTTCTCGAGATATCATTAGTTTTTACACATGGGATTACTCCCGCAAGGGTCAATCACAACAAGTGTTTTATAAAAAATGCATCTTGATGTTCCGTGCAATGCACGGATCTTGCTAATACTCCTACACAAGACTAAGTTGGTGATCTTTGGTGTATACGCCATCCATCGTTTCGACCATTAGATCTACATCTAACGATTGTGAGGTAAGTTGTTGCCTTTTCTCACCAACATCCCACTTGTCTACCAATTTGCAGAAAAACCCATAATTAGTATCTTAAAACCAACCACATCCCTCCCGACCTCACCAAAACAGCCCAAGGAATATATTCTAATTGAAACATAATATATCTCTAGTGACATATGTATATCAAAATTAGAGTGTTTTGTACCAAGTTTGTGAATAAGTATTATTCTAATTATGATTCGTTACAGCGGACATGAACATTGCTAGTATTTCCAACCATGCATTTTTTTCCTAGTATTCCATAGTTTGAGTTTTCCATCAAGATATTAGTCACTCATGGTTGATATTTACTTTCAATCATGTACACATATGCACTATGTAACTAGCCTTGCTTATTGGCTTCCAAAGCTTAACTTTCCTCCTACTTACAATATGTAGAGTATTTAACAAAAACTACCACTTTCAACCAGCCCTAGGAAGAATCTATTGTACAAAAATAGCAAAAACATACCCAAAATTTCTTAATCCACACAAAAACTACCTAGTACTCCTACCGATTAGGTTCGTTTAAACCCATTTATGATATGGTTGGCCCACATGTCCATCTTGTGAGGCAGCTTAAACCAACACATTTTGTTTGACCGTTGACACGAGGGACCCACATCGACCTTCTATCCTATTATTCCCCTCAAATCATTATTTTTCTTGAACATTACTTCAAACAGTCTTGATCGTGTTAAATCGGTGGCGCCGGTGATGGCGAGTTGGCCGCGCTCCGCCGGACGGGCAGGACGCCGGCCAGCCTCCGCCGCAGGGTTGGCGAGCTGGCTGGCGTGACTCACGGCGAGCAAGCTGCCAGCGCTAGCCTTAGCGCTGCAACTTGCACGAAACAACCGCCATTGCCGTGCCAATCTAGCTAGCAAACCTTGCGCACAAGCAGCTGGGCGGAGCTATCTTGGCTAGCTAGAGGTCATGGCGCGAGACGGACTGCATCCGGGCTGCCGCAACATGGGCTCCGCACCACGGTGGTTTTGACCTGCCTATACGCGGTGGCGGTAGCTGCGTCGCATGGCCGAGGATGACTAGGTGGACGGGCGGAGGTAGGAGGTCACTCGAGGATTTTGTTGGTAGAGCATGTACAATGGTTGATAAGGTAGTCTTATCTTAAGTCTGCCACGTATGCAAGTGGTAGTAGTTTCTTGGCATTTAGTGGTTTCTTGCATTATTAGAGCAAGTACAATACTCCCGCCTCCGGTTTATAGGGCTTATTTGAAAATTTTAGTTTTCCATTTATAAGGTTCAATTTGGTTGTTTTCCATCACATGTTCAGATTCAAGGTGCATTAAATCATTGTGTGCAAGTACTAAGAAAATTGACCAATGCATGTAATTTATGCATGCATGCATTGCAATTAATGCATTAGTAAACATACTTTTTTGAGGAAAACAGGAGCATTAATTGGGTGCTTTTGCAACCTACAAAAAGTATTCCACCATTCACCATCTACCTTGGTTGGTGAGAATTTTGAATTGAGCCTTATAAACCAGAAAGGAGGGAGTAGAGCTGAGTCTGCGGACTATAAGAAATAACCTCCGTCTAGGTGTGTAAGTCATCTTACGAAAACCAAATAATCCCAAAACACTTAGGCGCGGTGCATTAACTTCTACCTCGTTTCTTGTTTCTTGACATATCAACCAATAAGATATGTGGGTGTGCATGCTTTTAATGACTTGAAACTACCAAACACGACATGCAGTGGTTAATTCATTGCATGCAATGCTATTAATTAGCAAATAAACATTAAGTTCTCTAGTTTCCCTCCTCCTTAGTCACGGTGCACAATCTAAGATGACTTATTCACCTAGGCGGAGGAGTACTACATGTTGGCTATAAGATGGGCTGTAGATGACATGGCAGCTTTGCTTATAGCCAGCAAATTGGCCATACTATTAACCATGCTCTTAGGGGTTTCTTGTGAGGAACAATGTGCGTACTACTAGCGACAAAGCGATTCTATGTTGCGTTGTACTCCAGCGAGTACTACTAGTGGATCGGAGTGTATACCTCGTTTTGTGGGTTCGATCGGCGAACGCATACGGCCTTTTTTAAAAATAGTACTACTACACTTTCTGCGAGCCAATATTTTACACGGGTAGTTTGAGTTTTGAAGTCAAATGGACGTGCGGCCCAACAATCTGGGTGCCTTTGGACAGCCTAGCCACGTGAGCAGGTTTTCCTTCCCAACATCCGTGGCTCGGCGTGCTCGCCCTAGCTGCACCTGCTTGCAGCTTCCAGCTAGTAGCATATTTAAACTAGCGCCTCCCAATTAAGCCTGAGGAGCCGGAAAAGCCTGGCGGGCATTGGGAACTGTGCAATATGGCTCTGTACGTAAAGTGCACTACTACTACTCTGTAGCTTGTGGCGTTGCATGCATGGACTTCACTCCATTATCGGCTCTACTATAAAAGAAATTCCTCTTGACGTGTTTTTTTTTGAAACGGAGGCAAAAGCTTTGCTTCATCTCTTTCATAAAGAAGGAACTACTAACAAAGTTCGACGAGATCCATTACACCTCCACAAATGGAAGCGAAAAGCCTAGTCTCATTGTATCAAATAACTCAAATGTTACGCCCCAAATGATAACCGTCGTTGATAAACATGCTGCTAGTGTGTGCGTTAGAGGAGGCGGCTGAGTAGGCCAGCTACGTGGGAGGAGCGGCTGAATAGAGCACCGAGAGTACCCACTAGGCCACTATGAGGTGTACTTCCCTGCATTGATAGTACAGCGATGGTTCTAGAAACGATAGTACCCTCCACTTCCAACTGTAGCTCCTTGGCCCTGAGATTCAAGAGTTCAAAACTGGTGCACTATACTAGACTAGACTAGAAGTACAGTACATCGCACTACTAGTTGAGAAAAGTAGTACTAGTACTGCTATAGTACGAGTATGTACTCCTCCGTCACATAATGTAAGATGTTTTTTGACACTAGTTGGCGTGTACAAAATATGGCAAAAACATACCCAAAATTTCTTAATCCACGCCAAAAACTACTACCTAGTGCCAAAAATTTCTTACTAGTGCTATTATTTACAGTATAATGCAATCCCATAACGTTCCATAATGCTAGTACTAGTAGCCTCACCCCTTCGCCGAGAGAGCGATCTCGACAGTTGGAAGGGCGAGGCCTGCGATTTACTACGCTCTTATCTCCTCCTCGCCAGATTCCCTCCCAAGAAGAAAGGCAGTTCATCGCTGCTCCCATGGATTCGCCAGGCGGTTCTCCTCCTTGTCGGGCTGGGAGACCTTGGGCAGACGATTCTCTGGAGAAATGCATACGCCCGCTCGACGTCCTCACCGCCAAGAAGACTCGGTGCTTCCTGCACCAACTTTTTCAAGACGCTGCTTAAACATGCTTGGGAAAAGGCCATGCTTGTTGGTCTTCCATCGTCCTCGAGGAAAGGTTCTTCTATGGGACAATTCTTCAAACAGTCCACCGCTCCTGGCCATGGTTGCCGTTGACTCCGCTAGAGTTGCCGACGTTGAGAGGTAGTCGGATTTTGTCCGATGAGCAGGTCGATAATGGAGTTTGATCATGTAGTACTTAGTTATTCCATTTCCATCCCATAATTTCTCCGCTGCCCACCGTCTTATATATAGGTGCAGGTCGGTGCCAGCGAAGATTGGCTTGCATACCTCGGCGGATACCACCATGATTTTGCACAACATCCACGGCGGTCGGCCGTTCCGTGAACCCTTCTCCACCATTGGGATCGGCCTTCCGGACTGGCTGGGCAAGAATCGTATGATGATGCCTACATGAGATTGAAGAAGATAGCAATTGCGGACCCACCGACAAAGCGGCAGCTGCTCGGCGATTACTATCTCATCGCGGTGTTCGACATAAGGATTGCCATCAATGCAGGGAGGCGATAACGGCGGTGGCGCATGTTGGCGGCGGCAGATTTGTACCCCTACGTTCGAAGGCGCGTGCGCCATCTAGGCCGCATCTTCGTGGTGACAAGCCGGGGACTTGTTTCATCTGGTTGACATCCTACGATGCGGAGATTACAAGCGGAATGCACAAACCATCATTTGCATCCCTAACGGTACTCCATTATTTTGCGGGGACCAGTCATCCCCGATCAAAATAAGATCGCCGATCTGGATGTGCATTTGCATCCGCGATTCGGTCTAACACGGAACCTTGTAGCTGACTTTGGCATATTGGGATCAACTATCTTAGCGATGATTACCCATGGTACCAGCTGATGTGCAACATGGTCACACAATCTACCACGATCGGACCATCACCATCTACCCGGTATTCCATTTTTAACCCTCTAGCCTTCTCTTTCATTGTTGTACTAGTAGTATACTTTGTAGTACTAGTAGGAGTACTTTTACCTTGGAGGCGCATATAGCTAGCTAGGCCCTTGAAGACTTGAACCCACTAGCTGCCACCATTTTTGTTTTCCATGTCTTACTATCTCATCCATGTAGCCAAGAGTGGCTATATATAATAAGCAGTTATTTTACTTCCTCTATATCGGAGTAGTACTATTTGTTGCACAGATATTCGACCGCCATATTTGAGCACAACATTATTATGCATGGACCTTGACTATGTACATCACCATGTGTCCAGATCTGGGATGCCGCGTGTACCAGATGAGCGGCGCCAAGTTCGACCCCCATGATGCTACGTGGGTGCGAGAACACTCTTGGAGAGTACTCGCTTTTCATTGGGGACAACTACCCCATTGTGAAGCGGATGCCACCTTCCGTGCACGACACGGAAGGCCTGCCGTTCATGAAGCATGGTTGTGTCTTGATGCGCTTTGCGGATGAGCGACATCTTTGGGACATGCTATCCTGATTTATGCCGCTTCAGCTTGGATGAGTCTCCATCGTGTGGAACGGACTAGAAAGCTGCGACAATGATTCCGTTGCCCACCGCTATGGATCGTGCCATCCATGAAGAACACACAGGACTGGAACACGGAGGAGGACATGTAGCCCATCTATAGCGTGTAAGTGGAGTCGGTAATTGTGAAAGGTAGCGCTGTGAATATATGTAGACTAGTCGTGCACAAATTTATCACATGAATTGGAGATGAACTTGTGTGGCATACTAGCATTTGTCCTTTAGAATTTATTACTAGTAAATGTGTTATGTGTGCGTGCAACTTGTGTGGTTGTTGCACGGGCTCCAACACGCTCTTTGAGAAAAAAAAGGTGGCACAACTTTGGATATCACAGTGGCATCATACAGTAGCATCGTTAGCTATAGTTGTACTAGTACACTCCTACTAGGGCGACAACTCCTATAAAACCTTGCGCTTGGCTCTTTGCCTCTTGGGAGGTTCAACAGTTCGTACTCGTGTGAACCTTGCACTTGGCTCTTCGCCTCTTGGAAGGTCCAACAATGATGATACTACTGTACAATATGCTTACGGCAATCGACACCGATTGAACTGCTGCCGTCCACCGGCGAGGGCGAGGAGAGAGAGAGGCGCTATAGTCAAAACCCTCTCCTCGTCTGCGAACCACTGGCGTGGGGCGAGGAGGGCGTAGTAAGCAAGCTTCTCCTCGTTCGGCGAGTTGACGGGACACATCAAAGCAGTACTAGTACTAGTAGTAGTAGTCCATCTGCGTCCTTTCCGATTAATATGGCTTAATTTGAAGCGAGAAAAATACCTTTGGCGGTCAGCGTATGTAACAATGCGCTCTTCACGGTCACTATATATAGTTTTGTGGCGATTATCGATCACTAGCTCATCATAGAGCACCGTATTGCACCCTCTTGACCGGCCACATAGTCGACGTGGCACTTTGTTGACTGGTTAAATTGTCACCTGGTTTACGGGTCCCACCTCGGTTTGGTAGAGCAAAGAAATCAGTTAAACAAAACTTTCTGTGGTAGCGACACGAGTCCAACCCTTGCGCGAACCACCACAGGCTGTGTATGTGAGTGCATGCGTGTCCTCCCTCGATCTTCCAACAAAGAGTGTACTACATGATGTACATCTACACTTCCAATGCATTTAGCCTTTAATCTAAATCGATATTGATTGACTAATGCACCAACTTGTGTTGTAGGTATAGGCTACATGTCTATCATAATTACAGCATGCAACGACCTTCATTTAATCTTCTTATCTCAATGGTGGCATGCACACATAAGTCTGCTACTTTTGGGCATTAATTATGCCCCGTCAATGTGTAAATCTCTAAATGTACAGTCTTTCACGGGCGTAGGGAGTAGGTTGAGCACTTGGCGTGAGCGTGTGTGTTGCGTCGTGTGCTGTGTGCCGCATGGGTGCGTGAGTGTTGCATGCGTCCATGTGTACGTGTGAGTGTTTCATGTTGCATGCATGCATGTATGCATGCATGGGGCTTACTCCCTCCCATTGACATGTTCATATTTCAAGCTTCCTATGTTCCCTCCGTATGGTGATACTCCCTCTGTTCCCAAATAGTGCGGAGTAAAAGCCTCCCTCTGTTCCCAAATCACGGAGTATTTGTCTTTCTGATTTCAACAAGTGACTAGATGCGGAGCAAAATGAGTGAAGTGGCGTAGAGGCATAGGGATCTTGTAGAAAGGAAGTCCTCGCGATCCATTATTCCCCATCTCGGTCGGAGAGAACTATTCAACTAGTCTTCGCGGTGAAGTGACAATACGCTGCAGCAGATGGGACACGTAATTAATAAGCTGAACCAGCGTGTTGGTGTTACTAAATCAGCCTTACCAAGATCTGCCATCATGTTTGCCGGTGAAACGCGCTTCCGCAAATCGCCACGCACCTCTGTCCTCCATTAAGCGACATATGGGCCCTCTTGTGGTAGACCCACATGTCATCGGTGTAACTATTTACACTCCGAAGGATGGTATATCCTGGTAGTAGTACTAGTAGAACTGAGATTGAATGCACTTTCTTCCCCGTCTTCCACTCTTCTTCCTCCTCTCTTCTTCTTCACTCGCCCGCCCGAATCCACTTCCCCGCTGGCTCGCAGGCACCGAAAACCCCAATGGCAGAACCGACTGACACGCAGAGCCGTGATTGGAATTCCCTCCCTGATGTTCTCTTGGAGCAGATCTATAGTCGTATGGACCTACTCAGCATCGTCCGTCTGGCCGCATGCTCGGTGTCTTTGTACGGTCTACTCATCTGCAACCGGCCGGCTCTTTTCAAGACACCACTTGCGATGCCCGATCCTGCAGTGGCCCGGACACCGACTTGCGATCCTACGGAGGTTGCCGTGGTGCCCCTCGACATGCTACCACTACCCGTCCACATCCTTCATGCGCGGCCACTCTTGGGCGGGCATGAAGGCCAATGAATCGTCCTCATCCACCACACGGTAGTCCGTGGCGTCTCGTGGATATCTACACCCAGCGAGATCACCCTTCCATCGTTGGATACCGCCGCCATCGAGCCTCGACCCGCGGACACTCCTGCCTACTATGCACTAGGCGCGTCAAGCTTTTGGCTCGACCTCTGTTTGCAGAAAGTTGTAATCTGCGAAGTGCCCACACCATCAGAAGACTACATGGATTACAAGCTCATTGCCTTGTTCAACATGGGATTAGTCTATCTGGAATCCGGTCGCCATACATGGTTATGGCTCATCATCAATCTGTTGAGGCAACATTTACATGCGATGCTATAGTGCACGATGGCATCGTTCTGTGATCGGCCTTTATATTGGCTGCCTATCTTGTGGAATCTATCATCGTGTAATTGTTCTATCTCATCTCATCTTTACCTTATGAATCGACTACATGTTCATTTGTTACAAATTTAGAATGCATAGCATGTCTATAACCACATCATTGCTATATGTTCCTCTCATTTCCTAGATTTTTATGACCACACATGTTATTGTTAGAGTTGATATGAGAACAATTGGCATCTAATGATTGTTAGAATACATATTATGAGCATAACATCATGATTGCTATATGTTACTCTCGTTTACAAGATTTTTATAACAACGCATGTTATTGCTTAGAGTTGATATGAGAACAGTAGTAGTAAGTGCTATGGTAGAATATGAGTAGGCGCTGTCATAGCTGTTTTCCTCTCATTGTTACATGATGTTTGAACCATGACATATTGCTAGAATATGAAAGCCATTGGCTTATTTTTTAACTTGGGGTATGATTATGACCACATCATTGCAATTCTCTGTCTATGATATGTGTCCTGTTATAATAATCTTAATTCCACACATACTCTGAACATGATTGTTTATTTTTGTCCTTTTGGTCTCCAATTTGAATTGTTGCGTGAGCGCCGTCGCTGGCCTTCATGATTCGGGACACTGGAATCATACCAGCCGATGGGTGGTGGTTTATCGCTCGTTCAGTGTGGCGGTCATTTGATGCTCATTCGCGCGTACCAAATTGACCAAACCATTACATCAAACCACATGCGGTACAATGCATGGGCGTTAAATGACATTGATGGCTATGGCTGCTTCGTGTTGAGAAAGATCCCAGCTCGTTGGGCGGCGTATTCAAGCTGGAGGCGGGTTTACAGCCTCGGCAACCACTCCTTGTTCCTCGGGCTCAATTATCCGATCATCCAACCAATCATCGATCATATCACCGGCGATGATTCTGTGCTATCACAACTTCCATTTCGCGAGGGCTGTGTTTACACATCATACCATGGGTTTCATGAATCACCATATCCGAGATTAAATCGACCGCGACTTGTTGCCGATAATCTTGATGTGTGAAAGGCATCAAGCTTCCATGCGATGGATGGCTTTTGCAAACCGACATGCGGCGATGTGGTTCATGCCAACAACAAATATGCACAACTTGATTCGTGCTGATATCTAGGCTGAGCCATGTATACTGCTGCTGTATACGACCCTCTTTTGTTGGATATTATGTAATGTTGTTAGTTTGAAGCACTCCTCAGTTTGAAGGATAGATACCTTCACAGGATCAAGTGCATCCTAACTCACTGCGTAGGATGTATTGATAATGATGATGGAGATCTTTGTGCGAAGCCATATATATATATATATATATATATATATATATATATATATATATATATATATATATATATATATATATATATATATATATATTCAGTTAGGCTTCAAGTGCGTACTTGTTAGTTAAACCTATGTATAAATTGTGACACTAAATCGACTAGTAAGTAGTACAGCAGCAGTACTAGTATCGTCGGTCAAATTATTCATCATGTCCACACATTGAATTGGCGTGACAACACGCTCTGCGTGAGGTGACACAAGAATCCCGGCGGCGTGTTGGGTATTACGGACTTCAGATTTGGAGTACCACTTATCTGTCAAAATCTTTCATCATTCACTTAAAACAGTCGATTGATCATACATTGAGTACCATATAACTGGAATTACCGATGCAAGTCGAAGAAGGATTGGCGGTGCTGCCGGTTGGCGTCAAGTTCGATCCACGGATCGGGGCTGATCGAGCACCTTGAGGCCAAAGTGAGTCTTGGCAGCGAGATTTCAGTCTCTCATCGATTTGTTCATACCAACCATCGACGGAATGAGCACGACATATGCTACACCCAACACGAGAAACTTCCGGGTAAGACACCAATCGGCCGTCTACTTGCACAAACATATTCCTTTGTTTATAGCTCTATTTTTCTTTTTAAGCCTGAACTGGTGAAGCAATTACAATT